>VXAZ01002108.1:898080-1111276 GCA_013399875.1 Gymnorhina tibicen | reverse complement strand
AAAAAAAAAAAAAAGAAACTAAACCCAAACATTCTTTACCTTGCTGAAAGAGAAACAGCAAAGTAACTGCAACAAAACCTGACGTTCTTCTGCCTCAGCCCTGGGCTCAGCTGTGGGCATCCAGTCTTCTCTCTCAGTGGGGTTAACAGCTGCCCCCATCACAGGATCATTGGAACATACCTGCCCGTACTGTTGGCTCTGATCTTTTATTATTTGGACATTGTTACTCATGTTCATTACCTGGGAGACTTTTTACCTTATTCTGATTTGCACAATTTGGTGGGAAGGAATATTGTGGTACCAGAAGGGAGCATCTGTTGAAGTATCAACATTGTATAAGCTTTAACTGAAGGAAATGCAGGGTTTGGGTAGATGTTACATAAAGCAGTACAGTTTAGCCACTCCATTATTTTCTTTTTTTTCAACTTGAAATAAATTTCTTGGTGGCCTACATGTGCTCTGTGCATGCAGGCTTACACGGCGACTTACCCAGACTGGGAGGAATCGAGCGTGCTGTATTTCGTGTTTAGAAAAGTATGAAAATACATTATTTAATTCCATTCATTCCAATTAAAGTTCAGTAGGGTGTGTGAATTCTGGGATAATTGTTTGACTGTGGTATGAAAACTTTTCTTTTGCTTCCTTTCCCTATTCATGATGTGATTTGCATAATCATTCTTTAAATTCTAGGCTGTATTATCTCATTAACATAATTACCTAATTTCTTGTTTTATGAATTACAATAGATAAGTAATAATAATCTCAGCTTATTATCACACTTTCTACTGTGCTTTGTGATCACAGTAAACAGATGAGAAATGAGTTGGTTTTTTTTTAAAGGAGGGCCTATTCAAATATCAGGATGATTATGTGACCCATTTATGCACATGCAAAACCCCCAGGAGATTTCAGCTACTGACTGCAGCATCCTTTCAGGCACCTACCTGAAGTCTTGCTCTTCATTAAGGTTTCTTCTTCATCAGGAACTAGTTTTATTGTATTTGAACACCACGAGGAGCATTAAATATCTTTTTTTTCCTTTAATTTCAGAAAATTAAAACCAAATTATTAAAGGATTTTAGCCCCTGCAGAGATAAGTCTCAGGCACCTATTCTGATTTGTGGAGAAAGTGTGGTTATAGAAAAAATAAAATGCATTTAATTGCAGTTACAAGCTCATTTTCTGTAAATATTTAATGTCTAAATTATTTGTACTGACATTAATAATCTCCCAGAATCCACTAAAACTTCTTTTGCATATAACATGTTTTTGTTTTGTGTATTTGCAGGACTCTCCTGCAAAGGGAACTCATTTTCAGACAGATCTTTAGACCAAATTTGCTATTTTTAACATAATACTTGCCATATAAACACCAATGCTGGAATATACAACAATATTTAACTGGGGAACCAAGTAAAACAATTACAGTTTTCAATTATATCTGAATATATTTGGTCTTAATAAAACTTTACTTCAAAGTGCTTTAGAGGTTTTTATATTTGAGCTACTGTTATGCAAGTCTCTGCAAGGAGGTCCTGAGGTGGTTTTGAGAGATCTAAAACCTTGCTTTTTCCCAGAAAGTATTAGCCTTAATTAGGCACATTCCCTGAAACCTAACTATGACATAAAAAGGATATTTTTAAGAGGAAAAAGCCATATAGTATACAAGCTATACTGTTCTTTTCCGGTCTAACCCAAGAAGAAAGCATGATAATGCTCAAAAGCCTTTTAACATAACTCTAAAAACAGAGAGATCCTAAGATCCTTACTCATCAAGTCTGTTTACAGGAACATTATCACTGGGCTTCCATCTGGTGAGTGGGTCCTGGATGTGGGTTTGATTGGCTGCATAAAGGAATGCTGGTGGGTGAGGACAGCAAGTGGTGGGCTCCTGCCCCATGAGTTTATAATTGTCCATTTATGTGGCCATGGCATTTTTTATCTGGATAAGGTATGTCTTGTATTTAATTAATTTATGTGTCTCATGCATGATTCTTTTTTTGTAAAAGAAATTCCCTTGAGGAAGGAAAGATTTTCAGCAGTTTTGTTTAACTGTGTTAAAAAATCGTTATGTAGCAAAGCTCTAGAAAGACCTTGAGAAATTTCCATTGCCGGTTAAAAGTATGGAAAAAAACTCTTCAGGAAGAAAAGGGACCTGTGAGGCTTTTACTTGGCCAAATTGTTTGCTCTGCAGCTATTTGATATATACATAAAACAAGAGAGTAAAATTCATTAATATTTTTATTTTTCTGTTTGTACCAAATCAGAAGATTATCTGAGCTGGTGAAAGGCTTCTCAGCCTTCATCAGGTGTGGTGAACAAGGAAAAGCTATAGAAGAAGAAAATATAATTAATAAAAGCTGCTGGGAGATTGTTTTGTTTTGAGTAGGGAGGATATGTTTATAATAATAAAAAAATAGAAGATGTAATATGATCATAGAAGCTGGGACCTGAACACCCATGTTTTGAGATTGTTGCAAAACCTGAGGTAGACGCTTAATTTAGTTGTTGGATCTGTTTGCCTTAATCTTGGGGTTTTCAACAAGAATGGTAAAACTTCATCATGGAAACACAAGTTCTTTCCACTGAATTTCTTAAGAGACAAATATTGGTATTTGGATTTTCAATCAAGAATTTTTGACCTAAATAATAAATTTGTTACGTACTTGGGGGGTTTACATTGTTACTGTGCCAATTTTCCTAAGACCAAAGAGAGATGTTTCAAGACCAATAAAGCACTTTCCTCATAGAGGAGTGGAAAGAGAGATTATTACTTAATCATTGTGTGCTGATGTGGAAGCTGTCCAAAGTTACACTGGAAATTCTGGTTCTTTCCTCAGACTGCCGACTCCTGTGACATTGTTGCAGCCCAAAGGATATCCATCCATCGTGTCCCTTTGAATTTTTAAAACAAAAACACAGTTAATATTTTATTGCATTTTGAGTCCTGCTAAACATGAAATGATCCTCTTCCTTGTTGTTTTTTTTGCACTGCATGTTTTTAAAGTGGGCATCAGTAAAGGCACGGAAATAGGGCGCTTTTTCTTCTAACTTCTGTGGAAAGCTTTTAATGCAATAGTATCCTTACACATTTTTTTATTGTCTGGATCAGGGAAAATGTCCTCACAAAAGAAGCAAAACTTTTGAGATAAGCTGTTCATTTAAAATGTGTCTGACAGGAGTAAACATGCCACCTCTAGAGTGTTATCCTGTTGAAATAAATATAAAAGACACTGGCAGTAGTTTAATAAGTGGATTGCCTCCATTTGTTAGGTCATTGTAGTCAAATAGGCACCTACTGTGTATGCTTAGAAATGCTGTGTTCCTAATTTCCAGTTACACTGGAACTTCTCTTATTTACAGTGATGAACAAAAGGAGTCACAGAGTGGTGTTGTTGGATAAAATCTTTATGGACACTTGTGTTTTAAAATTGCTTTGCTGTTGATAGTGTATAGGAGGGATTTGTTGCAACAGCCTGGCTTGGGATAGTGTTTTCTTGAGGGATATTTGAAAGAACATAAATACAAAAAAGTACTGTCTTACTTAATGTGAATAAAAGTATCACATGTTAATGTAAGTGATTTTAAGATTAAATTCCAGTGCGTTCTCTCCATGTGTTTGGCTTTTAATTCTTGGAATTAAGCCCCTTTTAACAGGAAGAATCAAAGTTAGTGCAGAAATCTGGCTTAAAATGAGTAATACATTCAAATGTCTCAAATTGTATTTTCAGATTGTGACCAAATTATTCATCTGTTCTGGACATACAGTACACGAGAAATTGATTTTGGCTTACAGTGGTTATGGGTAGAGGATACCACCTGAATTGCATCATTTGAGAAACAAGGATGTGAAAGTTTCTTGGATCCTGGGCTGATCCTCTGAACAGAAGTGATTTTTTTTTTTGACTATGTAATTGAAAATTGATTTAACTTCCACAGAACTATACAAAAGCATAGCTTTTATATGAGGACCAGAGGGATAAAAATCTGAGGCAAAGCTTAACAAACCCACAGACTTTTTCTACAAAGCATATAATAAAGCAAATCTTATTTACTTCAGCAATCTGCTGTATGATTCTTTCCCTCTGAAAAAACTCAAAGGATTGTATGGTAGTGTGGATGGTCTCCTGTTACATGAAGTTGTATTGAAGTCTTTATCCTCTTTTTTGCAGGAATAATCTAGTGATCTAGGATCTTTAATTAAGTATTTATCTATAAGATATATAATTTCACAAACCCCATTAACTAATATGAATTTAAAAATTTGAGATCAGCAGTATAAAATTCACCCAGTTCTTTGAGCTCCAATTAAATGCTTGTTAATGTTCAGTATCTATCTAGAATTTAAGTGAATTCCTCAAAGTTTGTTTCCATTTGTCGTTGCTATAAATAGACATTATCTACTGTGTCATTTCAGAGGCCATTATTTCATAAATTAAATAGATATAGAGAATAAAAAAAAATCCTTCATTACTTTTTTTACAAGCAAGAGCTACATTAAGATTAGATGGACGTTATATTGATTTGTCTTACAACAAGTGCTAATCAATTTAAAGGGCAGTCTTCTAAAATCCTGTTTAAGGTCAATAGAAACTGCCTGTTTGTGAGAACAGCAACTTCCTTTCATTGTTGCTACAGGTCTAAGACAGAGCTGATTCCCGGCACCTTTCTGAGAGATGTTAACTTGTTTTGACTAATGGAAATAAACACTAATAAAAGCACATTGTCTCTAAGAGCAGATATCTTTACTAAGACCTTAACAGATTTTATGGTTATGGGGATTTTTTTTCAAAAAAATTCATAATAAAAGTAGAGGATCCTTTAGTGGTGATTGGAATTATCTTAAACCAGGTCTAACTGATAACACTGCGGCACGGATAACCTTCAGTTATTCTTTGGAAATATTGTAATAGAATTGTAAAAACAGTAAAACTATAATAAAATTTACCAATATTTTATATGAAATTAAACAGGTGTGAAATGGAGCTCCGTAGTTCTTTTTTATTTGGTATCTCTTGATAAAGTAGTAATATTTCATTTTAGTTGTCCAGGTAAATTCAGCTCCAAATTCTAAAAACTTATTTGCATTTTTCATCATTCATAAGCATGCTTTATAAATTTACTTTTCAGTCCTCCTTTTTTGTAAGGACATGTGAGCTGAAGATGTGTCAGCTCAAATATGTTTGTAGATGGATGGGTTTTGATGATTTCCATTTTGAGATACCTTTTTTGTTCTGATTTTCTCAATCTCAGCTGCAAGCATTTCAGTTTCAAACAGTGCTAAACAAATACATGTTTTTTATATTAAATACGTTAAACTAGGGGTTGACCTGAATTCAAGTCATAGATTATTTAACATTCTTTGAAGAAGAGAAATCAAGTGTTGGTACTCTTTTAAAACATCTCTGAAACACTTTTTCAGTATGTTCAATTGGTTTTTTTGTTTATTTTGGAAACAGCATGAAACTAATCTTGTTTATGGTGAAATAATGAATCTTTTTTGGTGTTTTGATTCTGCACTTGCAAGGAGCATAGAATAGATGGTAACAAGTAAATAAATACTCAATATCTGGGACTGTCAGGAGGGGTTCACAGGAGTTTGAATACATAAGCTGAACCGAAGTGACTACAGTAACATTAAATATTGTTAAATATTTATTTAAATTTCCGTCTTGCAAAATTGTAGCACGTTCTCACTTTGTTCAGTAATATTAAATAAAGCTGAGTTTCTAATTACTGTCAAGTCTAGAGAAGGTGATGGAAAGGAGCAGTTGGGACTCATGGAAAAAGCAGTGCTAGGAAAGGCCAGTGTAAAGGTAGTAGTGAAGTATTTTTGTGATTCAGCAAGGTGAAATGAAACCTCTACCTCTACTGAAGTTGGAGGGCAAAGGAAGACTGCCTTTTTTGTGTTTAAATGCTTTGGTTTATTAACAAGTGGGAGTTTGTTTGGGTTTTTTTGTGGCTTGGAAATAGAGGCAGACAGAGAAAAGGGTAATTGTTTTGTTTTGAACACCTATTTAATACAGGGCTTAGAGCAATGAAGAAAATGCACAAAAGCTACCATTAACTTTTGAATGAGATGAACAAATAAGTATGTTTAGTGTTGATAAATAAGAATTAGGAAAGATGGTAGAGAAGGCTTTTTTTTATAAATCGACAAAGCAGTATGATGTAAGCATTTTAGACAAAAAGATCATTTTAATTCAGTGACAAAGTGTGTCCTTGCTTGGATTAAAGTAAGTGTTTTGATAACAGAATGGCTTTTCAGCAGATCAGGAAGGTTAAGCTGGGCAAACCATGTCAGTTCAGGCATTGGTAACATCATCTCAATAAGGATTTTACATCATGAGGTTGAAGTCTCTTTTGGCAAGTTACTGGAAAAAGAATTAAATTTCAGTTTCAGTGCTACAGTAACAGGACTTGAGCTCAAGTAATTTTTCTCTTTTGGTTTTGCTGTGAAAGTGAATTCCAATTGATTTGTCTGTCTTATGAGAAACTGTGTATAACAATGAATTCATACTGTCAGATTTGGACTTACTTGAGGTGGACACATCAGAACTCACATATCCAGCAGTGCCTGTGAACTAAACTGCTTTAAAGATGGAGATTTTATATATTAAAAGTCCTTCTAACCTGTAAATAATAGGTGAAAATGTTTACCGACCATCTCTCATTCTCATACCAACAGAGGGAATTCTGACACCTGAAGTCAAATATTTGTGTGTAGATATTTCATAAATGAGCTTCACAAAAACTCTAAATGGGATGATAGCACCTGACTTTTTACTGCAAATAGAGGTCCCAAGAACTTGTGTCATGCCAATATCTACTTGAGTACACTTTTATCTTGCAGTCCTTTCAAGCCTTGCAGCATAGAGCTTGGATATATTGGCACTTTACCTTCCAAAGTCCCTGTACTCCAGGAGCATTCTCAAATTAGGAAATCATTGCCTTTATAGCTTCTCTTAAAGGGAACTTGGTGCAATGCAGAAATGGCCTCATATAAAAATTATATCTTTCCTTGACCTATTAACATAGGAATGCTTGCAGTATTTTAGCTAAGTGTGCCAAAGTTAGTGCCCCATTACAAAAGGGAGGTCGTGTTGCCACTGATGCGTTGCCACTGGGTCCTGAGGGACATGGTTAGAAGCCAAAACACATTGACCTGTTTGGTCATGGCTTGCCAGTAAGAAGATGTGTGACTATAGAACTGATTTTTGGTGCATAAACTTTACTGGTTTCGCTGAGAATGCAAGTCTTTGTTTCTTCCTAGTTATTATCTCACCCCTGGGAGCAGCTGTACCACTACCAACCAGAAGTGTGAGGTTTTCCCTCTGTATTTATTTATGAAGTGGATAGTTGTTTTAATATCTTTGGCTTGTAATTATAACAGTGGGTTTTCTTCCTGCCGTTTAAGCTTGGAGGGATTTATAGATTATGTTTACTTAGTAGCAGACACCAGGAAAATGTTCTTTGAAGATTTAGCCTTTTATGGGGCTTTGTACTTACTAGCAAATAAATCTACCTATTCTGTGTCATAGAAAGAAGCCTCATGTTCAAACACTCTCTTTCAGTTGCAAACAACAATGGAGAGATTGCATTTTTTTTTTCTACTACCCGTCTACTAACCATTTCTTGATTTTTATTTGGCAAGTTGTTTTATCTATTGTCCTCAGAGGGCAGTTTTTGGTGACTGGAGCAAAGTGAACATTTGTCGAAGAGTCTGCATTCACATAATCACAAAGTAGAAATAACTGCAGTAAAGAAAATCTTCATTTACTATGGTGATAGTATAAGCAGAATTATGAAATGTTTTTGCAACACGCTGAAAGCACACTTTGCATCCCTGTGTAGCATAAAACCAATTATGTTGCCTGCTCATGTCAAAGGAAGTCATGACTGCAGGAATTCTTGGCACTTGGCAGTACTGGGCTACCGGTTGGACTCATCTTAGAGGTCCTTTTCAACCTAAATTGTTCTGTGCTTATGTGATTCTTTGATTTGGTTTAGTTTTAGCTTGTGTAGAAAAAGATCGTTAATTGTTGGAAGACATTTCATCGAAGCAGAAAGTCAAATTGGTTCTGGTTTTGTTGGTTCTTTTTCTTTTCCCATTCCTAGGTTAGTTTCTGTCTTAGTACAGAGATAATAGAAGTGTTTTATTTTAAAAAGTGTATATACTTTCAGGAATTTCCTAAATATCTCCTGAAGGAACTACTTTTCTAAAACCTTTTGAATGTTCAGGTATCTGGCTTACTTCCAAGACTGCAACAAAGGAATTGCTTTTGTTTAGACCCATTTCAGTTTAAGTATAAACAGAGGGTATAATAAATGGTGGTATTGTGGGCTGTGTAAGAAACTGAAATATAGACTGTGATGTAGTTATTTGGTCATCTTTTTTCTGTGTGAGTGTAAATAATACAGATTTATGGTGAGGCTTTTAATAAGCAAAAGTCATTTTGTCTAACTGGTACCTCCTCTCACTGCATTTAATGATGTAGCTAGGACTGAGAGCTAATATCCAAGAAGAATTTTTCCTCCAAAGCAGTAAGGCAGGGATTGGTTTTTCCCTTTGCCAGAGAGATCTATACCTGCCAGGTCAAGGACCACATGTATACTCTGAAGAACCTGTTCTAAAAAAGTAAATTTCTGATGGATCTGTGAGAAGAATAAAAGAAACAGAGAAAACTCGGGTCCTTCAGCCTGCTGCAGATGCAGCCTAGGAAAAGGTGTTACACCTCTAAGGCGCCTACAACATGTACAGGACCAAGAACAGCAGGTCTGGGAAAGAGGGGAGAGGAGCACCCACTATGGAGCACCCAGAGGTGCTTTAGGAAGGGGACACCTGCCCCATGCAGAAAAAAAACTCAAGTTGTTGGGAGGAATCTCTTACTTCCCACAAGTAATTTAAAACATAAATTTGCTGAACTACAGCCATTTAAACAAATGAACTTATCAAAGCTCTAATGAGATGAGAGGCCTCTGACATGAAGGTTTGGGCCTATCCTCGTCTTTGCCGAGTTTTCTGCGAAGAGAGTGCTTACTGTGCTTTGGAGCTGTTTATCACAATAATATTGGCATAAGACACAGCCTGTGGTGTTATTAGACTTAAAACATGCAGAATCTCAAAGAAGTCTGTTTGTTGTGGGCATATATACTTGCTTTCCTCAGACTGAAGCTTGGTGATCTCATAAAACAATTACCAAACAAATTGAATTTAATCTAAAAAATGCTTCATGGAAATTAAACTGTTTTAGTTGTATCTGCCATGAGATCACAATGGTTTTCACACAGTCATTAGAATTTTTTCCTACATTACTAAATTAAACTTGTTTCACTATTGTTTATTTCCCACTTTTTACCCTTTGATGTTCTAATGTTAAATTAATAGCTATTATCTTTCTGAGATTTAATTTACACTAATTTAATTAACTACGGTGCATCTTGGTAGATATTAATTGCAACATCAATTCTAGCAATCAATAGTTCCTGGAAAATAGACCAACAATTATTGCCTTAATTTGTAACAATGTAGGAAGCATTTTTGTAATTTTTATATTGCTCTATTTGATGGCAGAAATTTACCCAGCATGCTCAGAACTTCAAATAGTGGTCATTATTCAAATGTGATTCTTCTTTCCATACTATTGTCTACTCTTAAGCATGGATAAATCATGTTTTCAGTTAATACAATACAGTTTTAACTCTGTGCACTCTGTTTAAATTGAATTTATGCTACAATTAAATTTGGAGTTCAGTGATAAATATCTACATTTTCAGCAGGTATTTGTGGGAGAATTGACTAAATTTACTTCTTTTTGTGTCAAAGTATCTCATTAAACTAAGCTGGGAATTTTGTTTATTTTACCCTTTATGTCCATTTTATTCAATGGATTAGGCAATCATCCTTGTAATTGAATTATGAACTTCATCCTGTCTCCAAATGAAGTCTGTGTTGCTGATAGCCACAGCAACCTAAGGGCCAGTACGTATAATGACTCACTTGAAATGTTTTGGATGTGGATTCCAATTCAGATAAGCAGCCAGTATTTAGTATTTGGAGCTTATCTTGAATGGTCCGGGTCTGGAAAACTAAGCTTTTGTCAGAATTCTTTGAGGATTTCCTGTGCCTCTGAAAACTCATCTTCAGATCAAAAAAACCCATAAATAAAGAGAAAAATTTATGGAGTAAACTATTAAATATTTTTTAAATATCTTAGTGGGGTTTGACAACACAAAACAGCATAAATTAATTCCAAATCATTCATTCATCAGTGCTAAAATTTAGGTTGAGATGTTGTATTCTCAAAATTTTAGATCATTTTCTTTGTGCAAAATGCAACTATTTTTCCTTACTCTTTAAACATTCTACTACACTGTAGAAAAAGATTTTTTTTCTGAATAATTGTGGGTTTATATTTCTTAAATGTGTGGATAAAAGTGTAGCCTGGAGTAAAATATGTATATAGGCAGATATGCAAATTAGGATCACAGTTAACTCTAGTTGTGTCAGGTATAATTACAGTATGTCAAAACATAATCGTTTTTAACCAGGTTTTAGAGACCTTGGAATGATTATTTTAGATGCATTTATACTCTTTTTTAGATTTGTGTTATGTTGCCCATACCTTTCAGCTAATACCTGTGTAGCTGGCCATCTGATTCTGTTAAATTTATATGTATTTGTGGGGGTTTGGGTAAATTGAAATATACCTCTGTTATTTATTAAGGAGATGTGGTTAACAGGTGTTATGCATACAGATAATATATTAGGGAGTGCTAATCTCATGCAGCTGATGAATGTATTTGTTCCACAGAGGTTGGGATGGGATTACATACATTAGTTCACCTAAATGTTCTAACAGGTAATGAATAATTTTCCTAAGGCTTTTTCCATTATAGAATGTTAGGTTAGTCTGTAAAGTGATTTATTTAATATCCTGAAAACGCGCTGGTCAAATTTCTAGGAGAGGTATTATAAACTCTGTACATTTCGTAGGAGCCATTAGAAACAGTTATCAAATCACCCTGCAAAGATGCTGACAAAGGTAGGCACGGTGCCCATCGTTGTAGTGATTTGCAGCAGCAAAAGTGATGTTTTCATTCAGGAATTAATGGTTTTGTAACTTAGAGATTCTATATGTGTATGTATTACCAGTTGATTGTTTCAGAATTATTTTTCCTTGTGGTCAATAACCCTGGATTCTGAAAGGGCTGAACTTCTCTCTAGATTTTTCCTCTGCAATATTAAACCACAGATTTCTGCTGTGATAACCTAAATTTGTGTAACATGCTATATAATGATAGCAACTAATTGTTCAGGTTGGCAAACCAATGTATTGACAATACAGAGCAATATAGAGAGCTTTTACTGCTGGAAAAAAAACCCAACAGGTATAATTCCACTGTGAATCTGGTTGGGAGGAATTATGTGCTCTGAGATTCTGCCCCCAGAAAAAGGAGTAGAGGTCTTCAGCTCTGTACTCACAAGGCAAGCTGATTCAAAACAGCCTTTTGAATTCCAAGTGGTACAGTGTCACAAATTAATATAATTGGATCTCTAGCAGGATGACTAATCTTACTCTTTTTAAAGTATCTTCTACCTCGTAAGAGTGTAAGAATAAAAACAGGATAAAGCCCATAGCAATACAAGTTTTTTGTAAAATCTGTTTGATTTATGTCTACTTGAAAATATGTGTATTTTCAAAAGAAACCCATTTTCTATCCTGAAAAAGATGAGATTCAACATCCCTCAGCTGCTAATTTTTAGCACTTAGAGGTTCCCTTGGGCTGCTGTCAGCTACAACTTATTGCATAGGTGCTTTTCACTAAACTCATTATAAAATGATTAGCCCCAAGGAAGACAGTGTGATGTTACAGCCTGCACTCGTTATAGGCACTTTTGCAGCTGAATTGTACATTGTCAAATTTTATCAAATGGTGAGCATAGAAAAAATCACGGGATTAAACAGACAAGTTGTTAATAGGCATGCTGTCATTTCTAAGCTATATTTGTAAGGAGTATTTCTAAGGAATGATTTTTTTTTTCACAAATTTTCATTTGCTGGATTCTATTGTGGTAAGGAAAGAACTGTGGCAAAACATGGACCAAGTTATTAATGCTATTTGTCTTTCATTACTTGTTACACAGGGGCCTTTTTTAATAGAATAGCATGTTTGTTTTGTAAGTAGAATTTCCACATTGGAAATTTGCAACAGGAAGGTGGGTGTGGAAGATGCCTTTGGACCAAGAGCGTTTGTCATGTGAGAATGGGTCTAGTTCGAGTTACCAGTTACTTCCAAAGACATGGAAGTGCAGTAACAGCCGCAGTATGGCCCAGCCTCTTTTAACATAATCACTTGAAGGCAAATACCATGGATGTTTCTTGGTTAAGAAGCAACAATACTTCTGAAAATACAATCTTTAGAGAGTGAGTGTTCCTTTCTAGACAGGTAGTGTTTTGTAGTGCAGAGACATTTTGACATGGATTTTGCGAAGTTATTCGTACCCAAGAATTGTCCTTATATTATGACTATTGAGAAGAGAGCAAAATCATCAGTGCCCTGTCACTTCTGTTTGGGAAAGCTTTGTGGAAGAGGTGAAAACCAAGGAGTCACCAGAGTAAAACCTTCCAGGTGCAGGAAAACCCTGCTGGCATTTCAAGTGTATCCTACTAGAGACTGGAAGAGACCTTTGTCCAGACCAAGACAGGATATTTTTATTTAAAAAGAGTCTTTGAGTTAAAGGCTTTTGACAAGAGGGCAAATCAAGTGGCTGAGGAGCAGGGCCATAGCAATAGTGGCAGTGTCCATCAGGATTTGGGGTATGACTGAGGGGCTGTAGAGAAAGTTTTGTGGTTGCATTTCCGCTACCAAGGCAGCAACAACTGTGCAGGTTTCACTTCTGTTTCTCATTTTAGTCTACACAGAGGATTTAAAACACACAACCTGTTAGCTCTACTGCAATATACCTGACTTTCTTTACTGTGTTTTAGGGAGGTTAAGGGCATAAGATCAGCATTTAAAGGTTTCCAGAGCACTTTTAGTGTTCTGGACTTTTGGTCTTCTGGAATAGTCTACCACCTATTTCAGAAACTTTAAGATTAGCCTTTTTTTTTTTCTGGAAAAAGTAGATTTTTCCCATCTGTATTTTCTCATGTGGCCAAAGATAATGTCTTCATTACATTAAAGCAATGAAGCCATTTATTCTCCTGAAGAAAAGAGGTTCATAGCATAGGCTACCTCAACCTGGGGAGTTGATTTTCTTCATATATCTCACCTTTTCACCATACTCATAACCATTTCAAAAGCTGCTTTTTAAAGATTCTAGGAATTCCAGTGAACATCCTTATTTAAATTATAACTTCAGCGTGCCCTAGCACTGTCAAGTGTTTTATCACAGAAAGGGCAGTAAAAATTTCCTCAAAGTTCTGGCACATGAACAGACCCTTAAGAGTCCCTAATGAGAAATCCACTTCGTGGACTAGAAGAGAAGCAGAAATGTCAGTTCTGGCAGCTGAAAGGGTACAGTTAGCCCAGGATTTCCTCTAAAACAACTATCTGAGAGGGCAGATGTTTCAATAAAAATGTTAAAAGTAAAGCATCCCTTCTGTGCCCCAAAGTCCCTAATTAATTAGTGGAGTTACTGGAGCTTGGTGGTACTTCTTAGTCCTACCACCTAAGCACCTTGGGGCAGCTCAAAACCAGGCACTGAACAAATGGTAGGCGACTGTTCTGGAGTGATTCCAGGTAAAGAAAGCATTACCCCTAAGAGCTCTCTGAGGAGGAAGAAATGTACAAATCAGAGAGACAGAAAGTAACTACAACTCTTGCCTTATTAAATAGAGCTGATATGGACCTGTCCTGATAACAAGGACTGCTATTTACAACTGCATCATTTGTCATCAGAAGCAGAGCCAAGCTTGCAGAGCCAAGACTGTGAATCATGAGAGGAAGAGGGAAACAAAAGGATCTTTTTTTTTTATTTCTTATTTGTGGTTTCAGATAAATGGCCATTAACTGACTCACTGCTGTGTTTTATTTAGTTATTTATTTGTAAGTGGAGAAAGGGTGCAGTGAAGGAGTAAGAGGTTTGTTTGTGGGATTATTCACCCTCTCCCCAGACCTGTCTGGGAATCCTTTTGATGTGAGATCAGCTTTCTTGTCTTGACAGCTAGCAATATATAAAAGCATGCATGTGCGTAGCAAAGGTCATTTGCTGCTGCTGCTGCTCAGTACTTTACTTTTTCTCTAGGAAGCATCCTTAAAAATAGCTAAAATATTGATTTTATTAGTACAGGTAGCAGCAAATGCCTAGTGAGTTATGTTCTGAATATATGAAAAGACATATCCTGATATATATGTTCATACAGTGCAACCAGTGTCAAAATGATATGTCTGAAAACACAAGGTTTTTATTTTGCTGATTTGGTCCACAGTTATCTTGACAGCAAAAGAAATGATTTCTCAGCTTTATAATAAAGTCCTTTTAGAGCAGCAGAAAGATACTAAAATATTAGAGAAGAAAAGAACCAGTTGTTCACTATATGTCACTAAAGCTTCTCCAGCCTGAGCAACTGTGAGGCCTTTAGTCTACCCATGTGTCAAGAACCAGAGCTCGCAGCCCTGTGTGCACCCAGAATAATATTCCACTTAATGTAGCTCATGAGAATTTGTTGTAAGATATTGTTTAGTTTTATCTTTGAAATTATGACAACTGTTTGCAGAATTTTCTCTTGCAAGCCTTTTATCCTTTTCAAACAAGCCAGAGTTCAGGAACAAAAGATTTGAAATCAAACGTTTCTTTCTTGGGCACTGCTCCAGTGATTGCCATACAGTGCTATTTGCAAACAAAAAGCTAAAACTGGAAAATAAATGTGTTATCTCAAATACAACTGTGGGTGAATTTTAGTTTTTGTTGGTGAAAATTGAACTTTAGTTCTGAATTGTTTGCAGGAGATGAGAAAATCATCTTTAGACAAGGTAGTGCTGTCCTTCACATTGTTTGCTTTAGCAAACCTTCCTGACTTTTTACATTTTGGTTCAAGGTCTTGAAGACCACAAAGAATAAAGCTATTTGAACTATGAAGTAGAAATGTCTCCCTGCTGTGTACAGATATCTTAATGATTATTTTTTTTTAGCTATATGAAAGGGGTTTTCCCCGATGAAGGTCAAATGATCTAATTTTAATAGGCAATGCTTGCAGTGTGATCATATCTAAAGATGTGACTGCCTTAATAAAATTTAACTGGGTTGGCAGTTTTCATCTCTGAAACTATGTGTCACCTTGTGAGTAAGTCTCTAACATAGCTACAAGAGCTTGCTTATTCAAGTAAATTTTAATTTACTGATCTTTAAGATTGGAATAGTATCCTTGAACAGCAACTTAAGGAAGAAATATTAATATACTGCTTTTAAACTTCTCACACTCTCTATGTTTCAAAGTCCAAACTTTATTTTTCCCACCCTTTTTCCGGCCCCTTCAGTGAAATCATTCACCAAGGAAGGCTGCTCAGACCAAACTTATTAGCCACATTTTGTTACTTTTCTCCTGGTGAAATTAGAGCCCACTTATTTCAGTAAGTGTCTGTGATCTGTTATTCACTGGAATTTCTGCATCAACTGCTATTGTCATGATGGAGTAAAAATTGGCAGCCTTTTAGACACTTCCACTTGCTTGTGATTCAAACCCATAGGAAACTTCAAATTTTGCATGATTTGGTGTGAAATCATGAATGTGCTGTGAAAACATAAATATGTCTAATCATGCACTTGAGGAAACCTTCTGAGGAAGCTAATTTACTATCAAATATAAATCTAGTTTTCTTGTACTGGTTTGGTTGTGCTGGGTTTTTTTTTTTTAGGAATAATTCATCTCAGTCCTATGAAATAATCTTATCACATTTCCATAACATAAATTGAATAGATTGTTTATTCTAAAATTGCATTTCATTGATAAATATAATTTCTTATATTAAAAAAGGTCCTCATGTGTATTTAATGAAAGAAGAGAAACATTTGATTTAGAGTGCGAATTGAAGGCTTAAAGCTGGAAGTTTCACAATGCCCTGCTCTTCCACTGGGATACATACAATGTTTGTCTCAGTGTTAGGACATGAAAATAAGATTGGGGTGAGTGAAATCTACAGGGTTCTTAAACCTGCTTTACATTTTCTAAAGGCTGAAGGTTTAAGGGTTTAGGGTTTAAGGGTGAAGAATTATAGCAAAAATGCATGCAGGTGCTACTGTTATGTGCTTTTGTGTAGTTTCATTTGCTTTACATGTACTGGAGGAGAAGTGTGTGTCTGTATGGGAGGAAGACAGCAGGGACAGAAAGAAGCTCCAGTCCCTGCACTTGCCCCATCTCCTGCTTTGTTGACCCCCCAAGGCTGGGGCAGGCAAGGGCAAGGCCATCCCTTCATGTGCTGGGGACAGGCTCATGTGGCACCAGCAGTGACTGCAGCACACAGAGGGTCTCTGAGTGGCTCTGTCCTGCTCTGGGTCTCCTGATGTCAGTGCAACTTTCCCCAGTCACTTGTCCCACACAGGGAAAGTTGCGTAATTCAGATGCTACTTAGGCAGCAAAAAATTTCTTGAGTCCTGACCTAGATAAATCAAATATTATCCTAATTGGATATACTTAATTGGTGTTTGGAGGCATTTTTAGACTGTTTTCTTTTTCCACTGGGAATATTTTCATTTTTCTGTTTATAATTTACACCACAAATTTGTTTATTAACAATTCTTGGCATTTCTTTCATCTTCTTGTGAATTTCTGCTTGAGAGCAAGGAAAGTATGTCTTTGTTCTCAGGAAAGAAAAGTTACTTTGAGTTTTACTTTGAAGCACCCAATGATATAACTGAAATGTCATGAATAATTTAAGGAAACATTGATGCAAATGTTACTAGAAATAATCAAGGAACTTTAGAGGTTGTAAATAAAACCGATTTAAAGATGAAAATTGATGCAACTTGCAATTCTAATTTTGTATACATGCAAAAGTAGGACAAAATAGTATACTGGAACATATGGGAATGGAACAAACAGCACCAACACTACGTGGGTGATTCATTTGTGAGTAAAAGAACTTAAATATCTTACTCTGGCTTGCATATGTATAGCAAGAACACTGAATTTAAAAGTATTTTAGCTTTCTTCATGATGTTTTGAAAAAGATGCAACATAGAATCACAAAATGGTTTGGGGTTGGAAGGGACATTTAAGATCATCTCATACCAATCCCCTGCCATGGCAGGGACACCTTCCACTATTCCAGGTTGCTGAGAGCCCCATCCAACCTGGCCTTGAACACTGCCAGGGATGGGGCATCCACAGCTTCTCTGGACAACCTGTTCCAGTGTCTCACCACCCTCACAGGGAAGAATTTCTTCCTAATATCCAACCTAAACCTACTCTCTTCCAGTTTGGATTTAGTAGCACACATCTTGCCAATAGCCTGAATGTAAATAGTTGTGCCATTTACATCTCTGCATGCTCCAGCCTTCTAAATTGCGTGATCTAAATGACCTTGTGGTACTTTTTTATATAATACTTTCTTGTTTCTGGTAATTTAATCAAGGAAATTGCAGGGGAATTATGTTGGTGGGGATGTCATTCACCAACCATGATGTCAGATTTTCTGGTATCTGCAAGTCTTGCTTTCTTGTTCTGGGGCTTGTTTGGTTTTTTTTTCCTCTTGGTATTTTGAATATTAGTGTTCACCTTTATTAAGCATGTTTTATGCTTTGAGACACAGTCTGTATGTAGTAGGCGATCAGAAAGCTGATATTTCACCTCAGTATTTCCATGTGCTTCCCATGTTTTTCCCAGCCCCCAAGTGATGGTTCTGTGTAGGGGAAGGCTGTGGCCTTTGGCTGCTGTGCTGGGCAGCGAAGCACCAGCTCCCAGGGGCTGCATCATGTGCCTCAGTACCATCACATCCACAAACACGGGCTGGGAATCCATACACACAGGAACCCATTCAGGATTTGCCTAAAAAGCGTCTGAACTGTGGTACTGGAATCCACAGGGTATCCACAGTCCTCTGGGTTGCGCTGAGTTTTAAGTAGATACAAAAATCCTTCCTTTCTGAATAGAATTTTTCAGACTGGCTAAAGGGTATTTCTCTCAAATATTTTTCTGGAGTATAAATAAGCTACAGTGAGAGTAAGACAACATTCAATCAATTCAGCTTGCTACCAGTCCCTGTATCAGGACTGGTAAAGCAAATAGATGGAGAGAAAAAAGAGTTTTCATGATAGTATTTTTAAAAAACAGTAAAGAATAAGTTCATGAATTCCTTTTGGATACTTTTAAAACATTATGTTGATGATAGTGCAAAGCTATCTGATTCAGATATGATTGTGCTACTATAGTTTATTTCTCAACAGAGGAGATTATCAAAAAATACTTGAAAGATTTAATTAAAGTCTGTTCTCTCACATTTAATACTGCCTAATACTTTTAATTAATCTGAATATTCCTAATTGCTTCTGTAATTTTTGCCATGTGTAAATAGCTAATTAAAGTATTAACCACCATCAAATGTCTAGAATTAAATATATAAATGCTCTGTCACTGATTAAGAGGATTACATGAAAAAATAGTCAACTTTCAGGTATAACGCTTTCTGACTGCAAATAAAGGCAGATTAGCTGTAGTAAAAGGGGAAGCAAATGAAGGAAGTTCATGCAGTTTCTTACTGAGTTTATATTTTCCTACTGAGCCAGTGAATGTAAGATTTCTGTAGCTCTAGTGGTGTTCAGAGAAGTTTGTAGGTTGTTTGAAACTTCACCAGTTAGTTACAGTCCTTGAGGGACTGTCTGTCGAAGGAGAGTGCTGGAATGCAATATATTCAGCCTCCTTTACTGGGTTTCAAGGACCAGATGGTAGGGGACATAGTTATGACCTACATCCTCTGAGAAAACTTCCTTTCTCATTTCCACAGTCATGTGAAAGGTACAGAGAGCTCTTCTTGCTCCTGGAGGCTGCACTACAGAATAGCCTCATATTTGTTTGTGAGCCAAAAATGGATGGTGACAAACGCAGTGTAAAGGCTGAAGGAGAATAATTTGACCTTTTCCTCATAATCAGCTTGGGAACACCATCAACACAAATTCTCCATAAAGATATCCTCTGGCATAACTGTCTGTTTTAATGAAATACAAGCCAATAACCTCTTAGTTTAGACCAACCTGAACCAGTAAATTCCCGTGAGTGTCTCTGTAGTGTGCTCTTTAGCCATTATGACTCTGGAATTAGCTCATGCTGAACTAATCCATCCCTGCCCCGTGGCATGGAGTTGCCATAATCAGGAACATAAGGGAATCTCTCAGGTAATCAGGTGTTGGAATTTTTTAATGGGGCAAAAGTAAAAGCTGCTTTTACTATAAAGACCTATAGAAACAGTTTGCTGAAGGAGGCCAAACCAAACTTTTGATTTCAGTTTCCACTGGGATTTGATTATTCTGGGAGTAAAAACTTCAAGGTTTTCAGAATTTTAGGTCGTTGCTCCAGGTCTTTATGTTACTTATGACAACACTCCCCCCTTATAAATCTGTGGACTAGAGATAATCAAATGAGGTGTTTCAATATGGAGTGTTATTATTATTTTTTGGTCCCCTGAAAGACCTCTATAGATAAATTAGGCACTTATCTCTTTTAGCAGACATTACTCCCAGTGGTTCTTCTGGGTTCTATTTCAAAAATGAGATGGTGAAGACTCTTGAGTTGGCAAAGACTCAAACCAGTAATGAAAAGCTGAAAAGCTCTTCTCTTTAGAATAATCTCCAAAACTGACAAACATTTCTTACAATATATAGAAAAATCTCATCACATTTTGTCTTTTAATTTCAATAATGTGTCAGATACAGTACATTTTGCCTCCTCTGTGTATGTTCCAAGGGCTTTTCTATATGCTTTTTCCTGTTAAAGTGGGAGATAGAGGCTGGGTTTAGATGCCTTTTAAACTTCTTTTATGGAAAACTAAGCCAAGAATAGAAGAATTGCACTTCTTATTCTTGTAGTACTTTCATGTTATCTGAGTGCTTACAATTAGGAAACATTATTTCAGGTGCAGTGCTCCTGGGAAATCTTCCCAGTTATATGAGTATTCTCTGTAGGTAGACCTGCCACTGTTAGTGAGGCATGGCTTTTGGGAATCAGGTAGTTTGCATTTCTGTCCTCTGGTTTAGAATCATTAAGCTCAGCCTCACATCTCGGTTTTAGAGAGATGAGACCCAAAGAATAATATCTTAATCTTTGTCGCAACTGATTTTTACTGTAGCGTGTACTCACTACCTCTAGCTCCCCGCCCAGAACGTCAAGGGAGGAGTTGTCTCTCTGTCCTCATCCTGAACAGTAGACTTCTTCCTAGTACACTATATAAACAATTCTACAGCTTCTCCTGGCATAGAAACAACATTTCAACTGAGAATGGTGTCCAAGTTGTGGTGGGTTGTTTTGTTTCGTTTTGGTTTTCCCATATAATGCAAATCAGGAGTAGTGGCATTAGAAAGTGTCATTTGGTTCATTAAGTATTTTATTGCCGCTCAACTATTAAACATATTTTATGGCTTTGTAGTTTAATTGATGTAGGCATAAGTTACAAACAGAAAGTTAATATTATGATTAAACTTTTACATAAATCAGCTATTCTAATAGAAAATTACCAGTCTAATTTGACTAAAAATTGTTCTGTTCTTAACCATACTGAATATACCAATGGATACTGCACCTGAGCTTTTGAAATCATCCCCTGAGATTCTGGAAAACTTGCATAAAAAATTTGAATTTCCTTTGTTTTCACTGACATTTTGACTTGATTAGCTGAAATTATAATATCTCCCTAGAGTATGGGTAATTGTATTCATGTCATTTTTGTTTCAAGTGGTGGCATGTTACAGATAATTTTTTTTATTCTGAAGCATGTTGGCATTTGTGGTGTCAGAATCATAGGATTTACTTGATGTACATTTATGAACTTATTATTTCTGGCATCCTTTAGAGAACTGACCTACCTACCATATCAAACAATTACAGTAATCTAGCACTAGATCTCCCTTCCTTTTCCTTGCGGAGGTAGAGTGTGGGTGCTCTGATGGAAACCATAGGCAGGTGTATCTCCTCTCTATGACTCCCAAATTTTTGGTTACAGAATATAGACAGTGTTAAGGGAATGATGCAAGTGATTGTAAGGAAAAGAAAACCTCATGAAAGGAAGCTGAATTTTCTGCTGCAGAACTGGTTATGACCCAGCCTCTGCCACAAAGCTCTCATGGCATACAAGAGAAAAAACGGTTTTCCAGATAGTTACTGTCTGTGTTTCATTTTGTTGCTTTTTAACTTAGTAACAGAGGTCTGACTTACAGAAATACTGAGGGCTGAGAGCTGTGCTTTGAAAGTGTAAAGTGCTGTAACAGAAAATATTATTATGGAAACAGTGTGGTCCCACATTCTCAAATTCTGTATCTAAAATGAACAGATATTTTGTTTGCTTGATGCTTAATGTGCCTCATCCATAAAATGGGAATAATATATTTACCTGGAGCTATTATGGAAATTATGTTATCTCAATTAGAAGCCATGTATGATCATGTAAAGAACATGGGTCCCTGGAAACAAATTAAGTCTGTCTGTGATAACAATTGGAGCTGAGTGCTGCAGACTTTGTATTTTACAGGTTGCTCTTTAAATTCATTGTTTTCTGACACATCACCCTTCTGCCCTCAAAGGTTTATTCTTGAAATCATTAAGCACACTTGATCAAAATTCTCTTTTTTTTTTTTTGCACACAGTGTAGGAAATCAGCAGACAATATTGGTTACTTTTCATTCTCATCATAGAGATGAACCTTAGAACTTGATTGTGTGTATGTAGATTTAATGAGCAATTATGTGCCTTCTAACTTTGGAAAATAAACTGTCTCCTAAATCCAGTGACAAATACCTACAAAATACATGGAAAGGAAAAAAACAGAAAGAAAAACTACTTTACCACTTAACTTCCCCTCCTGTCTGATGCAGCTCAGGTTTAAGGTGCTCCTTTTCCTCTATGCAGCAAGAGTTTTCCAAAAAAAAACCATTTGGCAAATCAGGCAGAAATGTTCTGCACATGTATCTCTGTAAGCAGATATTATGCAGGCTGTTTAAAAATCACAGTGAGAATCAGCAGTAGGACTTTCTTAGTGATGCTAATGCACAAACATTGACCAAAAAAACCCAGTGATAAAACAGCAGAGAAATGTGTCAGAGGAGTGATGGATTCCTAAAATGATAATGATGTCCAACTTGTCTCATCTTCTTGTCGCATTTTTCTTCTTTCTGTCTACAGAATGCAGTGAAAGTTTTGCATACATGCTTACAAATAACATAGGAAATTCAGGTCAAATAGGCTGACTAGTAATTTGTAAAACCCAACGAGTGTTTGACAGCCACAGATATTTAGCTTATGTTGGTTGGTTTTGTGTTGAACATCTTAAACTCTTGCAAAGACTTACTTCAGAGCTGGAGAATTGTTTGGGGGGTTTTCTGTTGGGGTTTTTTTGGTTTTGTGTTTGTTTGTGGGATTGGGGGTTTTTTTTGTCGGTTGGTTGTTGTTTGAGATTTTATTTTTCTCCTTTTTTTTAACATCTGAGGAATTCTACAACTCTGTAGATACATAAAATACAGTTAGATTTGGGAGATTTTCTGTCACGGCAGAATTTAAACCTGTAATATAAACTACTGTTAGATTTGAGACATTTTTCGTCACTGCAGATTCTAAGTCTCTAAGTGCAAGATTTATTTTTTAGTTCTTTGAATAGGTTAATTATATTTGTTGCTGATTTTGTTGAAGGACAATTCTTTGAAATTTAAATTTCACCTTTATTTGTTTGCTTATTTACACAGGAAAAAGAAAAATCTAAATCTTGGCTCAAGATGAGAAAAATTCTCAGTTTCATGTTGATGGACAAGGGTGTAGGGTAAAATGCATTTGTTCTTGGTTAATGACACAATCACTGTGGGTATAAACAAGTTCTTAGTGAGGCCAAATCAAAGCTGCTTCCAGAAAATAAGTATATCACTTATATAAACATATTTGTACTTAAATTCTTTGGGTGATACAGTGTTGCTTCAGGAAGGAACAGCTCATCTGGTTCTGCATGTGGGGTGGCATCGAGGACATTTGGAATGTGCTTCAGTGGAGTGCCAGAAAACAACCCTGGGATAGGAGGAACATCCGTCTGTCCAGAACATTTCTGATAGTATTTTGGAAGCAGTTGAAGTAGTGGAAGATGTTCAGCTGATTTTAATTATCAGCCTCTGGAAATTAGGAAGCTATAAAGAGGAATGTGTGAAATGAACAGGAGAAAACAGAAGAAAGACAAATGTCTATTGCTGCAGCCTGGCAATGCTTGCACCTGCAACGTCCTAGTGATTTCAGTACTAAGAAATGAGTGCAGACCTTCCTCTTCTGTATAATATCTAGGCTAATTTTGGAAATAGACTTTTTTGGTTCTTCAATGCATCCTTGGAACTGGTGTCCTAGACTCCATATTACAGCATTTCCTTGTGTCATCTGGCATATAACTTAGCTGAGATGAGGGTGATGCATCATTTGCTGGGCTGGAATTAGAGAGTAAGTTAATTAGATGTGAGAAGTTTTGCCTTTTTGTAACAGACCAAAAACAACTGTAGAAGATTAAATTACAGTATCATTGAAAAAGAAAAAAAAAGCCATGGCTTAAATCCAATTGTGCTCTGTGGTTAAGAAATATTATATTTAGAACTACAGTCCTGTAATAAATTCAAAAATTTTACATCCTGCATATATTAAGAAGAATAGAACTATAGAATTGTTTAGCCTGGAAAAGATCTTTAAGATCAAGTCCAGCTGTTAACCCTGCCAAGTCCAGTGCTAAAGCACATCCTCAGGTGCCACACCTGCCCATCTTTTAAATCCCTCCAGGGATGGTGACACCACACTGCCCTGGGCAGTCTGTTCCTGGATTTGACAACCCCTTCAGCACAGATATTTTTTCTATTATCTAGTCTAAACCTCCTCTGACACAACTTGAGGTTATTTCCTTTTCTTCTACCACTTCTTACTTGGGAGAAGAGACCGACCCCCACATGGCTACAACCAGCTGCATTTTAACTTCACTCACCCCAACAGCTCTGTTTACTTTTCTTTTAACTACAAAGAAATCAATTTGCATCTTGCCATGAGATGTGTATGGCGGGATCTCTGAGCCCTTGTGGTCTGACCTGTGCTCTTTGTGGGTTCAGCAGTGTCAGGAATTTTTTACATAGTTCTGTAATTGATACCCCTGCAAATATAAACCTCACCTGTTTCTTTGTAGGCTTCAGACATCTGCTTCTTCTTTAGAAGAATTTATAACATCAACTTATTTCACACTACTTTTTAATCTTCTTCTCACATCTACAACTTCTCCTCTGTAGGGCAGTTCCTGCCTGATGGAACAGTAGGATTGTGTGAAAATCAGATATATAATGTTTGGATTTGTACAGGCTACTGTGAGAGAATAGAAAAATTCCAGCTCAAGGAATAGCATACTTGAACAAGTGGAGGGGTTTGGGTTTTTGGGGGATTTCTTTGTTGTTTTTTTTTTTTTAGTTTTGGTTTGTTGGGGTTTTTTTTGTTGGTGGTGTTTTTTGTTGTTGTTGTTTTGTTTTGTTTGGGGTTTTTTAAATATAAAGGCCCTTTAATAATGTATTTTGGTGATTCTGGGACATTTTGTTCCCCATTACCTTACTATTTTTAAAGTAATTGCCTTAATTAAGATGGAAAAGGCGATTGCCTTATTCTTCTGTGAGCTGACAGTCACAGGTGACCCAGGAAAATTGACCTTGTTTTCCTTCCAGGGAGATTTAGCTACAGAGCTGCTGCTTGCTTGGCTTTGGCATCATGTAGCCTGGCAGGCTGCAAGCTGCACAGAGGCCACTGCACTGAACTCATACTGTCTTATATGGAAACTCTGGCTGCCTTGAGCGAATTTGCCTTATAAAATTAACCAGAGATGCAGGACTCTCACAGAAACAGTCCTAACTTACCCAATATCTATGAAAAATGCTCCTTTTAGATACTCACTTCTTGTGGGTTTGCCACATATGTCACCTTAGTACATTATAACTAAAAATCTAGATTGATATCCACCTCCAAAGGGCTTTTTTAGCCTGGTGTAAAGCTTAAAATGGAAAGTTTGGAGTCTCTGTAATCAGCCCATTTGAAGTTCCATATCTGAAAATCCAGCAAGTGAACCACGCTTTAAACACTGATACATTTTGAATTTTAATAGACTTTATTACAAGCCTTCAAATTAAAAGCTGTCAGGAGAGATAAAAGGTTGGGGATTTGGATTCAAAGGGACTTTGATTAGACATAAAGGTCAGCAATGGTGGCAAAAAGTCGATGCATCTAAATTAAGCATAAACCTCTGGAAGAGAATATGCTAATCTTTCATGTAAAGTACTTGTCAGGCTGAACTTGGCTCATATCCACAACAGTTAAACTATTTTCTGTGATGAAATTTTAACAAATGGTAATCCATGTGTAATTTGCCTGTCAAGTGTGTGCCATTTGTTTTTACAAATGTTAGATTTTAACTGCTAAGGAATCATATTATACTACATAATGTGCTCCTGATTAAAGATTTTGTTTTAGAATCTTTAGCTCAGTTTTTAACTGCAACTTTTTTTCCTTGAGAATGTAAAACGCAAATGGGAGAAAAGGAAAAAGAAAGAAAATCAAAACTCTAAATGTCATTGCTCTGTGTAAAACTAAGTGTAAATGTATAAATTATGCTTTAATTGAGCAGCTACTTCAGGAGCTTAAAGTTATAGTAACTGTTAATATTTCTGAATGTGAAATTAAGATTCTGCACTGTTAGTGAGCAAACTCATTAAGGACATAAAAGGATGACAGGATGAAAAAGGATTTACATTTATAGAATCTTCTGTAAAATTATGAGAAGTGACAGGCTCCATTTTTTGATGCTGAAATCAAGGTTGCATGTCTAAACCACAGTGACACTGTGGCTGGATTTTGCATAGCTGAGAACTAATAGGAAATTAATAGAGTGTAATACAAGCCTATTGAATTTAGTCTAACTTTGTAGCTTTGATGTGGAAGAACAGAAGGCATAATTTCAGCCGTTGTTTAGTGTGCTGGACAGATAGGTCCACTAACATCTAAGTATGGTCAGGATTAAAACTGTGATGGATGGCACCACAGCACATTCTTGACAGCTTTTGTGTTCAAATACAAATTTCTGTCGCAGTTCCAGAATGTTTGAAGGAACTTTCAGAGATGAAATATTGTAGCTACAACAAGTCCAGTATGAAGCTATTATGCTTTGAAAGGAAAAATAATTACAAACTGTACATCTCCTAGGCACATATCTGTATTAATAATGCATAGTACTAAATACACTGGAGTATACTAATGAAATGTTATTGAACACAGAAGTTTTGGAAACTGTAAGGTTATCAATCTGTCAAGAAAACTGTCAGTGCATCTGTCTGGTTTTTAGGTTTTCTACCTGTTTTAGGCAAATAAGTGTTTTGGAAAGTTATTGTAGATCCTGATTTATTCTACCTTTCATAACATCTCTTCAGAATATTTTCTTAAAGTAAAGATTTTTTTTTTAAATGTTAATCAATTTCTGTATGAAAAAAATACTTCCTTTCACTTAAGAGAGTCACTATTGCCTCCAAAACCTTTGGTTAAACCAATGCTTTTATTGAAGCACTCTGTAGATGGAATATTGTCCTTATTATAGCAGCAAAGTAGGTCAGAACCTCGCTGTTTGACAGATGTGACATATAAAGTCCCTACCTTCATATTAGTCATGAATAAAATGAAAAAGAAGCTGATTAATGCAGGAGAATGTCTGTATTTAAAGAGCTAATACCTGTAGTGATTTTCTTCTTTGTGCTTAACCGTTAATTGAAGGAGAGACTTAAACTTTATCCCATTGCAACTGATTCCCACACAAGCACGGGGAGTCCAGCTGACTGCAAATGGCATAAAGCTTTATAACATGAGCCATTGATTTAGCACAATAAGAAAGAAAATTGGACTCTGTGAAGTGAGAAGAAATAGTCTGACTGCTGAATCTCTGTCATGAAATCTCATGTCTTGCTCACATGTTGTCCATGGGATGTGGTTGTTTGTCAGCTTTCAAAGAACACCCAGTTATCCTCTGGTTCTATTGTTCTCTGGGCTACCTCAGTTATCTCAGCAGAGGTAAACATAGCTGAGGTTGCTGTTTATGTTGAATTGTCTGTGGTCACACTTGTCAAATTTAAGTATCAAAGAACTCAAAAGTGGGGCAGAAATATCTTAAATGTCTTCAGCTGCACTATATGTATTTATTTGAGATAACATCGATGAAAGTATCATTCCAAGTACTTCTGTACATCATTCTAAAGGTAGAAGCATAGACCCCAAATACTTAATAAATGGGCAATTAACCTGTCTGCTCAGTGAAGTCTTGGTCTTCTTGGAATTTATTTATGTATTTCTAAATACTGTTGCTAAGTGGGCCTTGACTGTGCTCAAGAGAGATGACTGTGTCCGGTTTCCTAAAGCAGTTCAGAACAGACCACCTCATTTCACACAACACTGGCATCCTTACTGTAATAATGTACTGGTTTTATTTATCCTTGGCTTAATCTGTCAACCGTATAACATTTATACCAACACTTGGGATCCTCCCTATAAAAGTCATCTGTTGAAGAAACTGCTCAAGAAGGCTGAAAAACTGAAGTACTTAGAATTTATTGTAGTCAAAAATACTAATAGTCATATATAAAATGGGAATGGCAGAGCGATGAATGGATATGAAAAACATATTTTAATATTTATTTTTAATAAAATGGGGATAAAATGACTAGGATGTAGTAGCTCTGTGTCTCATGGGGCCTGAAGGTAGGAGAAGCATTTTAATAGTAACTCACGTTAGGAGTTGATTAAACTGTGAGAAAGAACTAAGAAAAGAAAACTCACCTCTCTCTCCTTTATTCTCCAATTTTGTCAGTTTTGTGCAGTCTGCTGTCTCTGCCTTGTTTTAATTTAATACATTTCTTTGGATATGTATTTTTAAAACAGAAATAATCCAAGCACACCTTTCTAAAGAATTGAAAAACAAAAAAAATAAAAATCTTGTTCAATGATTGAAAATAGGAAATTCAATCTAAGCAACCAAAGCAACATGATTTGCCAGCTAAACATAGATAGGGGATGCTGGTTTTAAAATTCAAAATATTTTGGTTTGACTATGTAGATTTCCAGGGAGCCTGGACACATGGTTCCTTGGCCATGCAGCAATCTGCCTGGTGCGTCTTCCCCAGAGCCACCCCCACGTCACTGCCACAGAAAGTAGTCAACCAAGTGTAAATTTTGGCTCTGTCAAAGTTGTCAGGACTCTTTCCCAGAGAACTTCCTGGAAGTCGCCCTAGCTGGGAAGCTGTTCAGTTATTTATTTAAGTTCAATTTTGGACTAAAATATCAAGTAACAAAATTCCCTGCAGCTCAATTCTGTTCTTTCAATTGATTCTTCTAAATCTTGTCCATCCTTTTAACTGAATGTATCTGGTCACCATTCCCCATTTTCTGAAGAAATCAATGTTTTCTTATATGACCAGAAACTTGTATTTTTTCACCAAAGTAGACAGAAGAAACACGTTGTGATCTGTATTTGTATGATGGATAATATCTTGACATTAGTCTCTTAAATAGAAAGGACTTTCAGGCTTGAATACTTTTCTTAATACCATATTTTATGGAGAATGTGATTCCTTAAGTAGTCAGGAACCTGGACATTAAGATTTTATAAGCAAAATGAAAGACCTTAAGCTTCATTTAGCAGAGAAAGGGCTGCAAGAGGGCTGTTACCTGGCTTGTGGCTGTGCACGTCTATTGTCCTTGTTTGAGTTTCCATCACGGGCCAAGGTCAAGAGCTGTCTGGAAAAGGGAGTGGAAGACTACAGTATTTTGAAGTATTTTTTAACTTAGGTTTATTTAGAAAAAAATGCAAGTTTAGAATATAATTTTGGCTTACATTTAGAAGTGTGCTATATTTCATCAGATCTGAATGTCTGGCCCAGTGTGCCTTTCTACTGATGTTTAAACAACAGCCTGAGCAATATTTCAGTCTCTAAGACGCTAAAGTTCAGGAATGAGTGTGTTCCTTTGCTCCCCAAGACACCTGTACTAAGTAGATGACCTTTAGCTTGAGGAGAAAGGATTGCTGGACTCACAGAGCATCTCACTGGTGTCAGGTTTAGTCTTCAGGACCACTAGCAGAAAATCATGGTGGTCTGTCACAGCACCTTCATCCAAGGCATGCTGAGCAGCACATTTGATCTCTGGCAGCAGTGATGGCACGCATCAATATTAGCTGCTCTCTCCCTCTCTTATTGTTTTCCAAATAATCTGGAAGCAAATGAGTTGTGTTTGATACCAAAGCATTTTTTTACTCTGCTGGTACAAGTATGAGTTTCCTCATTTTATTTCTTTTCATCTCATCTTATCCTTTCTGAAGTTAGAAACAAACTACTTTACAAAAAATGACAAGGAGCTAATACCAAATGCATTACAGATATAACATTTATGAATAAAATACTTATTTTGTAAAGCTTTTACTTTGTGACGCTTGGTAATATAAGAACACATAACCTTTGATATCTTCTTTTCTACTGTGGGAATTGGGTAGCAATGTTTGTTTGGGCTTGCATTGTCTTCTCAGAATAGCTTTGTGACTAAAAGTAATCTGTAGAATGAGAGTAAAGTTCTGTAAGGAAAAAAAAAATAAACAAAATCAGCTTCAAACCCTTAGAAGTTCTTTTCTCAGCATGGTAGATGAATGTGTGCATTGACTCATGCAGCTAGTGCTTGAGAGTGTAGCCTGCTGAGGTGAGAGTCTGTTCATGTTTTAAGGAAACACAATTTCTCATCATAGCTGTGTTGCTAAGGGATATCTCATATTTCTCCTCTTATTGTCTGTCAGATTTCAAAGACCAACAGGAAAAAATGTTGCATTGTGTCTCGGTATTGCTTGTTCATGGTGAAGAGTTAGGAATGAATTGCAAAAGCAAGAAAAACTTTAGATAGACTATACAATATGTAGCTCAATTCCTCTCTTGAGCTATCCACTATGCTCACTTCTTAGTAGTCAGTGGTGTTTTCCAGATTTCAGCCCTTCTCCTTAAACCAGGTTTGGTGATTTCATGTCAAAGGAAGCTAATTCAGTGGCATATTACCGTCTAAAGTAATCCGTTTTCTACCTTGCACCTTGGTGTTCCTTGTTGTTCTTTTTTCCATATTGGTAACATGACTGATCAAATGGAAAAATAACCCTAAAAAAGATAATATGTCATCTCAGAAGCCAACTGACTCATTCCTCCAGAAGACATGGATTGACAAGGAAGAGCAGAATTGTTTCCTTCAGTTTTAGCTCAGTGTTAAACTGGCTTAGAAGCAGGCTGGAACTGCACCTGCAGAAATACTAAGAGTCTCAAACACCACAGTGGATGTAAATAAAAAAAATCTTATCTGTTGTATACTTCATTAACCTTATAAATAACCTGAGAAAATAAAAAAATTATCAACTCCACTTGGATGAGCACCTAAGTGAAATAAAGGTACCCCAGAAGTAGAAGGAGAGCAGTGGAGCTTTCCCACACTGAGGAATGCAAACCAAGGTTGGCATGTGGCTGCCCTCTGGTCCTCCCCAAGATTATATAAACTGGGATATTAGTAATGGACTAACATGAAAAAAAGTAGCATTAAAATCTTGTACTGTGTAAAAGGAGTTTAATTCTCCATCTGACATCTTTAAGATACCATATTAATAATTTAGCTGAGTTTTAGTAGCCTTTTCAGCTGTAGCCCGCTAATGACAAGCTTGCTTTCTAATGTTTAACGCCTGCTGCGCAAGTGGTACTTTTAACAAAATACATTTGCTGCAGGCTCTTTGACATGGCTTCACACTGAGATAAACACAATTAGCATGAGCTATTTAAAATGCTTTTCTCTTGTGCTTGTTTATAATTGGTCTTTTAAGATCTATTTTTATTATTAATTTTAAGGAATGTGTAACAGATTTGATAACACAGTGAAGGTGTGTTATTCAAGTGTTTTACTCTTGAGATATTCCTGGGTCATTCTCTGTTTTTAATAGCATATTCATATACGAAGACTCAAGAGTTGACCAGATTGGTCCTTCTTTTAACATGCTGTACCATAGAATGTATTGTAGCAGACCATGGAGGATGATCCAAGGGAGTGCAGGCAGGCTAGCTTACATAGCATAAAAATTTCATTATAGAGTATTTCCAGTGAATTCTATTTTGTATAAAAAGCCTTATCTTTTCTATATGTCATATCAAAATGTCTTTTAGCAAAAATAGTCTTGCAAAGAATGTCTGCTGAGGGGGGCTGTACTGAATATTCATAACAGCTGAATGTGTGCTGAGACATTTTAGAATAAATATTTTTTTTAGGTTAAACTAGTTCAGAATGTTATTGTTAATCTTCTTTACATCCTTTCAGGCAGCCTGTGTAAGGAAATTTTTGAATTAAAAAAGAAAAGAAAGAAATGCTGTCCTCAGTGAGAGCCCACACTTTCCAGCTCTCATTAAAATCAGTGGAAGTCTTCTATTGTCTTTGCCGAGAGTGGATCTTCTCAACGTGGTTTTGGAGGGGTAAAGGGAAGAACATGCCTCAAAAAAAGACAAATGTCTGTAGAGCCCTCAAGGGTAAGGCTGTTGTAAGGCAGGTTTTGTGCTCTTCTTTCCAGGCTGCCACTTCTGCTGAGTGATTGAAACGTCTCTAGCCACTTTCCTGGCTTTTTGCAGGGTTTAGTCTGAAAGCGCAGCCCTCATGGCAGCATCAGAAGGGAGACTGTTCCTTGGATGTTCTTCAGTCTGTGCACCTGGGCAGGTGACAACTATACTTGCTTTTTAATGGTTGGATTTGAAAGAGCCAGTGGGATGATTTGATAATAGGCAGGTCTTCATCTTAATAAATGAGCATAAATTGAACCTGTCCAGTTTAGTAATTGAAGTACAGTAAATATTCTATATTTGCTTTTCACAGCCTTTCTGCCCAATGAATCCTGCAGCTGTTTGTGAGCAGTTCTGATAAAGATCTATTCCTGGATATAAGTAAAATGCTCAGTCTGACAAATGACACAGGTGTTGGCTGACTCTGTAGGGGCTGAGCATTGCTCTTAGGAGCATCTGTCTGAGTATCAGGCCTGATTCTGAGACTGAGCCCATCGAGACAGATGGACTTGTTCCATTCTTGAGAACAAAACACTGTGGTCATTTGGCAGATTGTGCAGCATGGCAGGAGGGCTGACAGGACCTGGGAGGCTGGAAGGCTTTTAGAAAAAAGCCCTGCAAACTGTTGCAACTGTTGTGATGGTTAAAACTAAAAAAAGGTACACTGAGAGCACATCAGTGCAGAGATCAAATCCTCAGCCATCACGGCTTTCTGGCTGCTTCAGGGCTGGTGGCAGCATCCCAGATTATGCTTCCCTAAAGAGGCTTTCAGAACACTATGGATTTCCCCATTAATCAGACCAGGCCATACTTAATACCCACAAGGCATGGATGGACAAAAATGGACAAATGATGGACAGTTGGCTTAGCTTTGCTTTGAATGTTATCTTTTGTGTCCTTTGCTGTAACTGAATTTGTTGGCATTAGTTTTGGACTCTCCTGGTAGGATCTGTGGCTCAGGAATGGGTGAGAAAACAATCTATTCTGGGGAGTATGTCAGTGGTAGAAACCACCAAGAATTGCTGGAGTGGAAAAAAGGCCCAAAGGAAAGGATATCCCACCTTCCTTCAGTGCATGGGCATGAAAAGAGGGAAATCAATTTGGTTTAAAACACTTTGTTTTTCATTCATCACACAGCAGTTTTTTACCACCAGGACTCCATATACTGTCTTGTTTTGGGTCATGACCACTGAGTCCTCAGTGCTGTGAAAATACTTGCATCTAAATCTCTTGGTTTGAACCCTGAAATTATTTTGATGTATGCCTGCTTCTATCTGCTTTTATCTAGCTTTTTGAAAGTGAAAAATGCATAGCTGAAACATGTCAACTACTGAATAGTCTTATTACTTGGTGAATTTTAGTGACTTCATTTTGGAGGATCTATGACAAAATACTGCACCCAGGGATATTTATCCTAGTTACTTTAAATATGTACTGGTATTTTGCTCTCTCTAATATGTTGCTGTGATGACATTAGTAGAACTGTATCCTCTGCCCAGACATTGAGTCTTCTGTTGTATAGAGATCATTGAGATTTCAGAAGGTCCTTCTACAAAGAATTTGTTGGTATAACAAAACAAAGCATTAAAAAAAAATCAAAGCATGTTTTTGAGTGTTATGTAACCATCAGAACTGGTTTCTTTAAGAGATTGGTTTTGCGCTGCTCAGGCTACTGAAATCCTACTTTCATTTGAACTCACATGTCTGGGATGTCTGTAACATTTAAATATTTATAGCTTTGAAGGTTCATCGGGTCTGTAATAAGCACAGGGGAAAATAAATACATTATGCAAAGGGTGATTAGTTTTATCACATAGTCTTCTATGGGGCAGCTGTTTATTTTCAGTGTTCATTTTCTTGGATCAGTCAGGTAGACAGCTGTTCTTTTAGGGCATTTTTGTTAATTTAAGTAACTTCTTTGAATTGCAAATCTACCACCAAATTCACTTCTAAAAATCCAGCCTCCAGCTCATAATTATATCATCAAAAAAAAAATCTTTAGATCACTAATTCAAAAATATCTACTTGTCAGAGATATTTCAGACAAATGCAAAGCATACACACTCTAAACCATCTGATGCATCAATGTCTATATGAAACTGAATATAAAATGTCCAGGTCTGCTAGGTTTCTCAAGTAAAAAAAAATGTACATTATGTACATTCCCACAATCCCACAGCAAGCTTGAAATACTGTTGTCTCATATATGTGACTTCTAAATGCTTGTTAATATCAATAGGCTGTTGCAAAGAGAGAAATATGATAAATGGGCAGCCAGTAATTAAACATTTTATTTTTTAAATTGCCTTGGATTTTTGCCCTAGTCCAGAGGACCTGAGGAGAGTTATAGGACTGGGAAAGCAAAAGAGTACTGCAGAGTGGGCTGGCACTTACCACGCTGTACAGGGACGGGGCTTTTTGTGCAGTGGAGCTGTCAGGAACAACTGCAGCGGAGAAGAACTTGCCAATGTAGTCACCCAGAGAGTCCTCGGTCTTACAATAAACTCGCTGGAGTCAGTGCATGGCTATTCAGATACGCAGTTTGTATTCACGCTCTCAAACTTGTGCTATAAATATTTGTGTCCCTTTCAATTAATGTGAAATCATAGCTCTCAGCTACTGTAGTTTTATGAAGGCATTACTAGAATGTTGCATGGAAATTAATTCTTTGTATTGTAAAATGCTCAGCTACAGGAAATGTAATATTATCACTCCAGTAGATTAATCATATTCCACGGTGTAGGCACTTATGCTGAAATTGCCATCAGAAATTTGCTGACTGACATATTCTGACCATTCTGGACCAAACTGTAGTCTACTAAAGCTGCAAGTGCAAAATAATTTTTATTTCACTGTGAACCAGAATTTGTTCTATTATGAACTGATTACTGACCTAGTTTGTCCTGAAACACCCTCACCTGGAGTGTCTGTTCCCAGCTCAGCCCATTCTGGAAGGCACAGTTTGGGATGGGGATAAGGCTAAGGGGTGGTGGGATTTAAGAGGGCAGATTTCTGGATGTAATTACACCCATACCAGGTGTAACATGAAGAACATGAGCAGGAGAGAAGCCAGACAGGGGCAGTGATGGTGAGTGTTCTGTGAGCTTCTGGTAATACCCAAAGTGTCCCTCAGCTGCACTTCAAATCAGAGCAGGGAATGGAGTTTTGTTCATTTTACAAGGTGTTTTTCTCATTCAGAGCTGTTACTGGTATATAAAGGAAAATTATCTCTACTGAAATTTTGGAAGCTGACAAGAAGAGCAGTTAGGTCTAAATCAAACAAATATAAGTTTTGATTGTAGAAATATAAAAGGAATAAGCTTTTAATATATTTGGCAAATGTAATTTCATGTCTTATGTAATTAATAAGCTTTGTGTATTTATTTGTTAGGACTGGAAACTTTTGACAAAGTACACAAACATTTACGTGGATACTCATCATTAATACATGTCTACCAACCCCAGTTGTTTTAATTTTGAAATACTTGAAATGTCAGAGCAAGTGAAGATGTTATTGTGATTCAAGTACAAATGGTGTTACACTAAATCAGTAGACTGTTGTACCCACAGTTAATTGTAAGATTGTGACTACTATATCTAGGTAATTAATATGCTAATTAGCTAGTTTAAAGATAAAAGGGGTATTAAAAGAATGCAATAAAGAGCTTGTATTTTTCTCTTTTGCTGTGCAAACACAGCTTCCTGCAATAACTTAATGAGGAAATTTCAAAGGAACAAAACTAACAACAAATGAATTAGAAGCTTAACTAAGTAATTACATGGTATTGCTGAGACCTTTTGGGTAGGGACTAGCATAAATACGTGTTTAGATTGTCATAACAGCAAATAACAGAGAGGGTGGGAATACTAACTAAGAAAATCTGTTTACTTGTTGAAAATTTATTTTTCTGAAGCAGCCTGAGAAAAATTTGAATTAAGTGGTTATTATTAAGAGAAATTATTTATTGATAGTAATAAGATTGAAAATATTACTAAGGTAGAAGGATGTAAGCTCTTTGAAGGAAGAGAGCACAAACAGAAAATGCTACCTTTTTTTCATTCAGCCAGCCTTTAATATATTAGTAGAAAAGGGATTGGTGTTCAGAAACCACAAGCTACATTTGTTCAGCTTCCTGAATTTTGAATCTGTTCTAGGGGCTGGTTTTGATATGGCCCACAAAATTAATTAAAAACCTTAAGTGTGGCATTGCAAGACGAAAGATCCTTAAGCACAATGAAAGTGTGCCTTAAACTGAGTCTGAAGACCCATTATGAGCAAAAATATGGTGTAGAAGATCTCAGAACAAATTAAGGCAGGTCTTTCAAGAGAGAGGATAAGAGAGAAGAAGAAAGTGTAAGAAATCAAGAGGTTTTGGGTTGGAAAAATGCTTTCAGAGCATTTTTTAACTGCTTTATTAGTGTTCAATTTCTTGTCTCTGAACACTTTTTCTCAGCTGGAGAAAACCCATGTTTGAAGCCTTCTCTTCTGTCAGGAAGCCACGCAGATTTAAACTTGTCAAAATCATGACACTCTCCACACTAGAGAATGCAACTTGAACTACTCTGTATAGCTTCATCTGACATCCATGCTTGATAAAGACAAATTCACTATCTATTAATCAGTTTAGTTTGTTACTAATGGGCTTATTATTAATACAAAAGCACTGTTATAATTAATTTCAAAAGACACAAACATACAAAAGGAAGCATGCAACAAATCTTCTCTTTTTCTTTTGGAGTTATATAAACAATCCAACAGTAACAAAAAAAATCTAGCAGCTGCTAAATGAAAGCCAGATTTTGGCTTAAAGAAACAGTAAATACTACTCAGAATAAATAATACCAATTGTAGAACTTATTATTTGAAGAGATTGCTTATTAAATATTAAGGTAAAGCATCTTGAACTTTTCACTCAAATTTAAGCCTTATCACATAATTTATATTGAGGAGCAGCAAGAGTGATCTATTCACAGTAACTCAATATTGATAACTGAGCTGCGTTTACATTAACAGTGAGCACTGACATAAACTGAACATCACACCTCTCACCCAAAATGAAAGAGTCTCTCCTTTTTCTCTCAGCAATTGAGAGCAGGGATGTGTCTCTAAAAGGTGGAATTCTTTCAAAAGTGTTGGAATGATTTAGAATCCCATTGGTACTCTGTGTCTAAAAGCTGTGCAATTCTATCCTCTGAATATTTAACAGTACTGAATTCAACATCTAAACTTAGTTAACTTCAAGTGGATTAGGACATCACACCACTGAACAGATTCTAACAGTTTGAATGCAATTTTCTGATTTGATTGGTCTTATAGTTTGTTAATTCTAGTAAGAAAATGTGTAAGATGCAATATATTTTTGGTCTTTTTTGCTAAGGAAATGAGGTTTATGCCTCACATCTATCTGGGTTTTTTTTCCCCGATTCAAAAACTATTTAACTTTAAAACTATTTTGAAACACATTTCATGGAGAGAGAGTTCACAAAGGCAGTGAGTTCCCACTCAAAGTGGTTTAGTCATCAACCTTCAGGGGCTGGGTGGGGAGCCCCTATCAGCAGCCTTATATCTGTTTCCAATCAGGTTGTAGTGTGTGTGTGCTCTTTACTAAACACCATCTATTGCACCAGGCGAGAAATGAGATCAGCATTTGCACTTGGAAAGTTTAGTCGTGAACTACTTGGAAATTAAAAATTAGGCTCTGAACCAGACTTCATCAGTTTTCTGTTCAAGATATTTCATGTTTCAAATACTGTGGTTTCATGCTGGGTCAATCTCATTACTTTTTGAAAAGAAATTGTTGAAGATAACTTTGGGTGAGATGAGAGCTCATGTAAATTTTGTGTGTATATATACTATATATATAGTACTATATATATCTATATATGTATCTACTATATGTATATATGTATCTACTATATATACTATATATATATATACTATATATACTATACTATATATACTATACTATATATACTATATATGTACTATAATGTGAGCTGCAGCTGGCTTTATATCTCTATAGACAGTTAACTGTAGAACTATCAAAAAGGAAATAAAGGAAATTCACAAAAGGGGAACAGACTCTGAATCTTAGGAAAGAATATATTTAATGCAATACATCCACTTAAAAGGCAGCGCTACATAAAACATAAAATAGTCCAGGTTACGAATCTCAATAGCTTTGAATAAACTCAGACCTTTGCTACAGAGCCAAGTTAGTATGGCCCAGATGTGGTACTGGATAGGAAACAGCCCGGGGGAGAAGATTTCTTCTTTAATAAAGAATCATATTCTATGTGGGGTTTTATATGGATTTTTTTTTTTTTGGTATTGTAGTTTTCTTTATCATTCAATGCTATCAATTAAAAATGGGTACATTTTTAAGCTTTGGCCTAATATTATTATGAAAAATAAAAATCTAGTTAAACTTTGTGGCATTTTTATGTCACCCACAGGGTCTCTCTGGTTTGGAGTTTGTATCTAAATCACCGGGTTTTAAAATACATCCTCTGTATGATTTCAGCTATACTTGTGAATGACTGGCATGTCTTAAGTGAAAGATCTCTTGTCCCCAGTGGTGGTTAAAGTCAGAGCTGTCGTCTTTGAATTATTTCCTTTCATGAGCTTTTAATCATACCCCAAGGACATGTCAAGCTCTTGCACACTCTTTCTTTCCAGTATATTCTTTCACAAACACAGGCTGTGCAGGAGATGCTGTCATTTCTTCTCTTGTTCCACTCGAAGCACATATTCATCATGGTAGGGGAAACTTATAAGCAATCTAACATCATAGTAAATTGCAATTTGGTGAGGTGTGGCATGCTTTCAAAGGTTTAAATTTTTGGTGGTTGTAATATAACAACTAAAGCAGCACAGAATGTGTTTGCAGTAAATCAAGCAGTGCAGTCACTCTCTAGATAAATACTCAGTTTGTTAGATGGAGTTAGTTGCCTTTAAAATTGTCACATTTCTGTGAATGTAAATTAATTTGAGGACATTGTGAGGTTTCTTCACCACTTTATTGAATTTTCTATGCCTGAAGTATCACTTAGTATATTTATAGTCAAGTTATTGAATAATTTTGTGGGGTTTTTTATTCAATTATTGTTCTCATGGATCCCAACATGAGTGTTCCTGTGTCTCGTATATAGCACAGCATCTGAATGTCCCAAGGGTTCACATATTTTCAAAGGGGACCTAACAGCTGGTCTATCCTGCTTTTACTGCTCAGGATAAGATATTGTCCTATTTCTGGCAGGTTTTGCTGCAAAACTGTAATGATGTCTACTGTGATTATTGTTATTTTTGTGTTTGTTATTTTATAGTTTCATAGGTAAATAAATATTAGGTCAGTACTCAGTATCTGAGTCTCATTTAGAACACCAGGCTCTAAAATTGCCTTCTGTGAAACTTCAGTAATATCTTTGAATGGCTGTGTATTGAATGACTGACTTAAACATTCCTTTGTGCTAAAGGGAGCAGTGCTGCTTAGAGAGCTTGCAGTTTGCAAGACATTTTTGAAATGAACACAGGGAAGCACAGTAGTTGTATTTAAAATTATTTATTGATGGAGAAGTAAGTGAAAGAGTGGTATTTGGGCCAAGAATTGTTTTCGGGTAGAAATAGCCTGTTTTCCCCTCAAGCTCATCTCTGAATTTCAGGAGAAAAGGCGGTCTTATAAACCTCTAAAAATATCTGAGCTGGAATTGCCAGTGGTAAATGTTGTTGCTTTCTCTCTGTGGTACACTGGAAATCCACAGGTACGTCCTTAGCTGTATGTTAGGACTTCAGCTTTGTAGCTCACAGTGTAGCCTGCTTCTACTTTGGGTTCCAGCTCTATGTAAGTTAAAATTCCCAGTACTCATGCCAGCCTTCATTTAGGTGCCTTTGCACTTAATAAAGGGACATCATCTGCCTCTTCTGTGTTATCTTGCAGGCTGAGGCAAGGTGGACATGCCCGGGCAGTAGAAAAGGTCTTGCTAACACAGGAGCCACTAGAACCATTGGGGAGCACGATGCAGACACTGAGCTGAATGACTGTGCTCAGATTTGCCTGAATGAGGGGGTTACAAACCATGCCCCATCAGCTGCTCTGCTCTGGCTCCGGCACAGCCTCTCTGCGCGTCTGTGCTGCGATCCCCGGGCTTCTGGGAGAGCAGAATGGGGCAGATGGGGACCATGCACAAGATCTCATCTTGTCATTGCAGGTTTTGTTGACACAGTCTCTATGCCATGCAAAGAAACTGCCTCTGCTTTCCCTCTGCAGCAGCTTTGCAAGCAGACTGTCACATACGCATTGTTGTGCCTTTAGCTAATCAGTTCTGGAGAGGCAATGATGTACTAGATAATCAGATGTACTGAGCATGAACCGTTTATATTATCATCATCTTGACCACAAATTACCTCTTCATTCTAAGAAATGCTTCTGATGTCTGTCTTGGACAGACATTTCAGTAAATTTGTTCTCCAGAAAAGAAACTTTAATGAAAAACATTGCTGTCATAGTCATAGACATGTTTAGTCTTTAAAACCCACGTAGCATCCTGCAGTCCTCAATTAACAAACAATAAAAAATAAATTCAATACCCATACAAGCCATCATCATGCAAGGAGTTTTTGTAAATATATGGGCTTACAGCAGTTTGAAATGCCACCTTCTGCACAGGCTTTAGATATATTTGCCACATTAAATAATAACAATGTATGTAATTGAAAACACTTAATGATAACTCCTTGCCTACTACAGAATATCTACTGAATTCTAGTGGCCTAGTGTGACTGAGGTCATGGTACATAAATCTGATTGTAATCCCAAATTAAATTTAAATATACTTGTGCAATAACAGCAAAGTAGGAAAATGAAACACAGCCTCCTTCCCAGTGTAGCTTTGAGAGCTTGGAAAATTATAGCTTTATTGGTCAGATTAGTTGGTGGGAAGTTATTCCTGGTCCATTGAAATAATTGTATTAATGCCACGTGCTATATAAGAGTCTGTTCTTGTGGTCTTTTGAAATACAAAGCATAATTCTCTGACAAAAATTTTAGAGATATTCTGTGATGTACCTGAGATTTTTTTGTACTATATGTCTGAATAAAAATTATTAATGCAGAAATATCTTATTTGCAGAAATAAGCACATTACTCATACTCGAGGTTGCTTTATTTTGTTGGTTATTTGGTTGTTGCTTGCCCAATACTACACCTTATAACCTCTGACTCTCTTAAAAATTGCTTTTATGCTTTACTTTTATGGAGGTTTTTATGTTTAGAACCCTTTCCAATCTTGGGAGAAATGAAATTTCTTTCAGTATCTTTTGTCTTGAAGCGTGAATTATTTAGCGTTATTACTTGGTTGCACTTGAGTCATATTGCTGTATAATGGTTGTTCTCTGTCACGCGTTCATGGGGCAAAGAGCAGTGTAAGAAAACAGTATTTGGAATGCTATACAATGGGAAGATTCTTAGGTTTTACAGAAGTGCTTGTTGAACTGAAAGCTTAAATCTAGTCAATTCTGCCGTTACCATTATCAGTGGACTACTTCTCCAGATGAGAACTAACCCCATCAGCACTTGTTAGCAGCTGTGCACACTCCCCTGAAATCTTCTGTTAATGATTTCGATTCCAACGTGGTTTGACTAACAGGTTGTATACCTGTTGAAATCAAATAAAAAGAAGTGTCGTAAAAGCTGCCTAAAACAGGATACATGAACTCTGTCTGTTAGTAAAATTAAATTATTAATGGTTTAATTTCTTTTTTTTCTTTCCACAGGATTTGAGGTTCCAATTAAATCCATGTTTGGGCCATTGCTTTGCCTGCCAGTACTTAATCTTTTTCGAAAGCCTCATCACTTATCTAAAACAAAAGAAGAACGAGGTAAGGAGAAAAAGTAATGAAATGCAGCATAGCACATCTGTCAAAGGAATGGAAAGTAGCTTCAAAAAAAATCCAGGTTCAATGACATTAAAAAATTATTTGTTGAGCACTAAATGTGTTCATGTTAGGCATGTTAATTCCAAGAAATCTGTAAGTACCATTATGTCCTTGCATACGCTGAGGGTTTGGTTATCTGTGTTTAAAAGATTTACTGTTGATTTAGCCACAGGATACAAATGACTGATAGGAATAGTTGCTAATTGTACCTCTCCGTACTATTGAGTCCTTTGTAAGCTTGTTTGACATCGTGGTACGGAACTGTTGAATATAATTAACATTTCTGAAGTTATTTAAAATTCACTTTTGGTTCAGTCTTGATTTATGTTCTTCAAATGTGCATAATACAATACCGGGTACTGTATTAAAAGACTTAAGGTGTTTCAGCACTTAGAGCTGTACTATCCTCTGTTGTTGATAATAGATCTGTCCGAAAAACAAGGAATTGACTTTTGCTATGTCACTTAGGATTGCAATAACATAAAGCAAGGGAGGCATAACTAGAGGCGACAGAGAAGAGTAGTAAAGTGATTTAGCCTTGACAGGCTAAGAATGTAAGGCACATATGGTTTGAAAAATATAAGCCTTTCCTGAGCTGCAATAACATAGCCTGCAGTGGCCACCCCTGCAGCCGCTGCTGACATGCATGAGAATATTGGGATCTCTGTTCTTTTCTTTTTTGTCCACTCATTTTTTCTGCATTTTCAGATCCCTTCCCAGGGTCAGGTTCAAACTAATATTAGCTGGTGCAGAGCAGGCTCAGTGGCTCCTTAATATGCTTTCACCTCAGGGTCCTTATATGAAAACCAGCAGGTTAGAAAGTTTCTTGGCCTCTCACCTTTTCAACATAAAACATCGTGTATTTGGTTTGAGAGTGTTAACCACACATCTTCTCTAGGGTCTCTCTCAAGGATGCTATTTATAGTTTTGCTTTTCAAGCTGTGTAAAGGGTGTTATTAAGTAGCTGGAAAAAAATGTTTAATCATCAGACCATGGAAAGCCCTAGGCCAGGCGGAAAATTGCCAGTGGTATTTGTCAGCAGTAAGTAAAACTGGGTTCAGTAGGTGTGTTTTTAAAGCACATGTGTCGCTTAGGAGAGTTGTACCTCCACATCCAGAGCTGATGATGGAAACAGATCACTGATACAAGCATTCCTGAAATGTTTCCTAGAATTTCTATCAGAAATTACTTTTACATGTGCAGATTGTTGGCTTTGCTATGTAAATCCTTTAGGTTTGCCAAATAACTTCCAGGTTTCTGAATCCTGTCTTGCTGTACCTGTGTCTTACAACACAGTTGTCTTCTAGGTTGCCCATCTTTGGCATCACATCTGCTAAAATTTCTCGTTGTATTGGTCTCTGAGACTGAAAAAGATGATGAAACAACAAACATTTGTATAATTTAATAAAAATTACTCCCTACCATTGCTTATGGAAGCAAGATGGGGTGCTTGCATGGAATCAGTTACCAGCAGGGTCCGTCTTCAAAAAAATTAATTAAGCTTTAAATTAACTACTCTTAATAGGATTTGAAAAATAAAGCACACTTGATTTGTTTGTAGCTCTTCAACTTTATTTCAGTTCCTCATAATTGCATTTCAAAGTTCTTCTTTCAACAGATAGACATCTCAAATTTAATTTTTAAAAGATTCTCTTATATTTTCTTGTTTAAAAAAAATTAATTTTTTTACATTCCAAACCTTCCTGCTTCTCCAAAACCCTGTTGGTGAGGCACATTAACAACTTAAAACAGATAATCTTAGTGATTATTAGCTTCTTATAAACATAATTATCTTATGATGAGTGCAGATGACATTAAAAAAAAATCTTACACTGAAATGGTGCCTAAAACGAGTTATGTGCTAACTATGTATGCAGCTTAATTGGGACCCCTACTGATACTGAAAACAGTCCATTTTGTTGTGGTTTCAAACAAAATCAAGACTTAAATGATTACAATGGTGTATCTAGGATGTCTGTGTGTCTGTATCCCTCAGTAATTTTTAACTCGTTCACTGACATAAGGGATTTTTTAGCCCATTGACTGATATTAAAATGAAGATAAAATTTTGAGACAAAATTGTTCCTAACATTCTAGTGAAAATACATGGCTTTGAAGTAAAAAAAAAGGATATTTAAAATGCCCTGACTAAGGGAAGGCCACTTTGTGAGCTTCTCTGAAAGATTCTGCAATAGAAAGAGACCTGATTGATGTGCCACGTTTGGGAGAGGCATTTTAGTCAGAATCTGCGCCTTTCCAACATGGCAGGATCCACGGTGAAAATTTGTGAATGCAGTGAATTTCCAGGGTTCTGCGCAGAAAATCAGACTGGCTTCCTCCTTGTGTGCTCTGAATATCTCCCTCTTCCTCATGGTTCATATATCCTGTCTGTCTGGAAGATGCTGCTATTTGATGTGAAAACCAGTCCTACAGCAAGAGGAGCATTTACTTCAGGTTATAACTTCTGTCTTTAAAACCAAATCCCATTATCATGCATGTGGTTGGCTGGGATCCTGTTTATGGTTTTTTATATTTGCAGTTTCAACTCTAAACAGAAAAATATCTGTTTTGCTTGTGGGGCTGCTTATTGCTCTCATCAAACAGTAATAAACCTTATGCTACAGATGAAAGAATATGGTTTATCTGTGTTCTTAAGTGTACTAGGTATGTGATTAGACATCACTCTCATAAGCCATGTCTTATGCTGTGATTTTATAAATTCCTGTTAGCTTGTACCACCAGGGAAGTTCTTAAGCACATGAAATAGCTGTCAGCACGTGGCTCCTCGCCACCGCGAAGTCTTGATAGGGTTCCAGGCCTTCAAGATGAAATGTGGTTTCCTGGACAATTTGTGTAATGGATCTTTGGGGTATTCATACTTTCAAGACATATGTGGATTTATATGCCATGAAAGATAAAGCATGCTTTGCAGTTTCTATTCTAGATGTAGCACCATTTAAAATGCTTGAGGTTACATCCATACAGTGGATAGTTTGCCATGAGGATCTTAAACACTCATTAGTACTGGTTCTCATATCAGAGATTCTCTATTAATATTGCTATAGTGAAACAGGAGAGTGACTGCTGGGAATCTCCAGGCAATCAATGAAAAATACTTGGCAACAACACTGTCCTTTTCACTTTCATTAAAGGTTGTGAAAGCAATTTACAAACATTAATAACACATTACAGTAACCTTCTGAATTTCTGTGAGCATTCAGTTCTACAAAATTTAAGCTGAGGTAGAAATAGGTAACAGCTATGCCATGACAGTGGAAACTGGCCATTCTTTGCTGGCCTCCCTTTTTTGTGGACCCTCTTGGACATCCATGAAGTTTTGTTTCAAAAAATGCTCATGGGTCACAGTTTCCAATCTCTGGACTCTACTTTTTGAACCTAATCTTCAACTATATCTTCAGGGCTCTGGTCTATCTTGAGCTTTTTGATAGCTTGACCTAGATTTTGAAATAATCTGAAGAATGAGAAGGAAACAAAAACACCAACAACATTTCCTAATAGCAATATTCACCTTGTTGATGTACAGAAACTTCCTTAGAATGACTGTGTTCAATGTTCAGTTTTACATGTTGAAAGTTTAGACCCAATTGCAAATTTGCAATAAGTAGGAGTAGTCAGCAATTCAAATGTCAAATAGTAAAGTCTTCGCTGACTTTGACAGGCTTTTTATTATTTTTTTCTTTCTTCCTCTCTCCTCCATTGTACCATAAATATCTTGTTTTACAGTGTATTCTGTATGTTAACATAAAACTTTTGATTCTAATTTACTACACCTAACCATGATGGCTTAATGTAAGGTAGTAACTAATGAATTATCCAGTATCAGAATGTGCTTGCCAAATCATTATGCTCATGTCTCATCAACTTGTCTCACTGAGATGCAACCTCATTCCAACTTTTCCTTCACAATCCATTAGCAATTTACTCCTTAATTCCAAGACATGACTGCAGAGTCAGTGTAACTTACAGAGATACCAAAGCTGACAATAGTACATTTTATTCCTTATTTTTTGTGTAACAAAGCCTCGTTTTTATATTAATGGAAATCTATGATGCAAAGGTGATATTTTTCACTGTCCAGTACTATAAATCACATACTAATGTACACTACCATTTGAATTGTGATCTCATGAACTCTCCTTTTTTCTACTTATAACATCAAAACATAGTTTTTAAGGACAGAATAAAAACACTTCTTGGAGAAAACTTGAATTATCTAGCAGTGAAATTTCACTATTCCTTTAATTATGTACATAAAATTTAAAAAATGGAGTTGCTATAGAATTCCAGCAATGCAATTTTTCAGTAACGCACCATGGAGAAAATTTCTTGCAATATTCCAGAGTTCTGTCTTTTAAGATAAATGTATTTTTATGCAGTTCAAATTATTTTACAATCTTTAAAGTATTATTTTACAAATCACCGATGTATTAAGTTGGCTTAATCATCTATCTGCATTTAGTCTTCCAAAAGCACATGTGGTAGAGATATTTCGTGATTCTTCCAAAATCTGTAAATCGGTGAATCAGTAACAGGAAAGATAAAATGAAAAATTCAAAGGATCTGTGCTGACCAAAGACCAGAGATACTTACAGTATTATTATATTTTTGGTTTTCTGCCTGTAGGCCATAATTTCATAGATAAAACATTTTTTGGAGTAAATAAAGCTGATCACTATGTACCATAAGTAATAGTAGTGCATTTTGCTAGCATTAGAAGGATTTTGAGTACCTTCTGTGATATATATTGGTAGCATCAAAAAGGCAATAAGTGATTAAATAGATATCTTCTGCCTGATACATTTCACTGGTACTTCCACAAAAGTAATCATATCCTGTTCTTTTCATCTTCTGGCTGTTAATGCTTTCCTACAGAAGGGAGGCCTGTGACACCAGACAGCAGCTCCCAGGGTATGTGAATGCTGCTGGAGCTGAACACTTTGGTGCCTAGTTTAAAAAGAAATCAGCACTGAGTCTTCCTCCTTAGGCTGTCAGTGAACAGCAAGGCTACAAATATCAAGGCATTAGAGGAATTCAGATCATGTTAGGCACAAGAGCTCAAAAGTGCCTTTTATCGCGGTGAAATCCTGCCAAGGCTTGCAGTAAGATGGTAGTTTCCAGATCCTTTTGTCAAACTTCCAAGACTGTTTGTGCCCATGTCTGAACTCACTGTGCTCTCGAGCTGGGGCCATGAGACTGAGCACAGCATTCACTATGCTCCTCACTAGTACGTGATTTTTAAAACACTGTTGTCCAAGTTCAACTTCACTTAAGACTATACACAATGGTGTAGTAATAATAGTAATAATTTTAGTAATCATTTTTCTAACAGCTAAGAAATAATAATATCAGAATTGATATCATGAGCAGGAACCTCTTTGCTTGCATCAACCTCTACTGCAGCTCCTCTTCTCTCTATTCCCAGAAAAATTATTTTGAGATTTTCTTGGGTTCTGAATGTTACATAGCTTTTGGGTAGCTTAGTATACTAAAGTTCTGTCTCTAGGGACTTAGATAAAACTCTTTGTAAGTGGACTCATCTCACCTTAATCCCTGGTAGGCATTCTTCCAAATCTTAAAACTGCAACTGTAGTCATGTCAAAGTAATTAATTTTTTTGTTTAACGCAAGCAGCTCATAACTTGGAATAAAAAAGAAGAAGAATAGGTGCTGCAGGCCAGGACTTATGTAGGTGAGAAAGTCAGAACAGTGGTAATGTAACACTGTCTTGGTGGCACCATTATTTGTTGTACATGGTAATTTTGGGTGAAAAAAGACCCAAAATTATAAAAAGGTTTCAAGTACGGGAAGAAACTGTACAAAACCAAACCAAGACAGCATGTGTAAGCTCTTAATTTATTTTGATTTGTATCTGAAACACAGCCAGCAGGATTGCATTTGCTAGAAAAATAAATCATTTTAATGCAATCAACTTGTGTCTGTATTTACTATTCCTTCATTTAAGAAGATTTTACATCTAATTTTCATCATAAAAAACATATTGAGATAGTAATGCTGAATATATCCAAACTGGATTAGCAGCATGGCTTGCTCCTTATAATGTCAAGAAGTTTAGGGACAGCAACTTGGGGAAATCTAGATTTTTCAGGGGATTACTGCCCCTGACTCCTTCAGAAATCCACTTGGAAAAATTTTTTCTCTCATATCCCCAGTGTCAGGAAGACTCTTTCTTTCAACTGGATAGGTACAGACATGCTACAGTCAGGCAGCTCTTACCTTCCATCAGTGGGATGTGTAAAATTTGCAGTTTCAGCACAACATTTGTGCAGTGGATCTCTGCCCATGTGCAGGCCGGCTGTATAAATAGGAATGGAAATTTCAAACCTCTCTCAGCGCATCTCACCAGAGTTCAGGCAGCAGCACCCCAACATCAGCATGCTGGGCACTTAGCCATGCCTTTGCTCAGTGCTCTGCCACCCCCAAAGTCACCTTAGGCAGGGCATGTCTGCAGTCATTCCTTACTCTTCCAGAAATCTGATGGCAGAACTATGGGAGCCATCAGCTGTTAGAGAGCAAAGTGAACTTCTAGAAGAAATGCTACTTCCAGTATAGGCTGTTTGAGCACTTGACACACACCTTCACACTTTGCTGCTCTTTTCTTTCTCAGTCTCTTTAAAATACAATTACACGTTCACCATCCGCGAGCGAGGGACAGGAATTGCTCCCAGTGTTGGTATGGAAGGGAGTAAGTATGTCCTGCAAAGAACCACTTCATGGCAAGGAGCAGATTCTGGATAAGCCACTGTCCTTTCATGGTCCCTGCAGGCAGTGAGATATGGAGTAGGCAGCACTGCACTGAAGTGGGAGCATTCAAATTCATGTATAGACAGTCAAACCAAATAATACTGGATGGACATTATCAAAGTCATTGGGAAATAGAAGTACAGAGAGAGATCAGGGGAAAGATTGAATTATAATTCAATGATCCCATATTTATAAATTATCTAGTATCTGTAACACTTTGAAATAGGATTTATTTGTTTTAATAATTTATGGAAAGTTCATAGCAGGTAATTTATTAATTATACAGTGTCATCAGTATGGATTTTGCCAAATTCCTGTTTCTATTCTATTGAACCTTCTTCTGTTTTATGGCAGCAGCAAGAAGCTCAGTTTTAAACTATGAAAGGAAGCCTATTACCTTGTTTTCAAAATAAAATATGGAGATATCTGTGGAATACAGATCTTCTGTTTGAGGTCAGGAATAGCTACAAACACAGAAGGAACCACACATTTCTGTTTAGATGATTGCTAAAGGTCACTATGCAGAAAAATACGAAGTATGTAGGAACTTAGATTTGAGTCACACCACTAAAATCAATGCAATGACTTATACTTATTGGTATAATTATCCTATTAAGACATTTACTTAAGTGTTCTGCTGATTCAGAGCCAGAATATACAAGCACGCTGTAAAGGCAAAGCCTGTCAGATTGGAAAAGTACAATTTGCAGTGTTTACCAATTCCTTTAATATTCCTTTACTATTTTCAGCTGTTTCATGTACTCTTAATACATAAATTAGCACTGTCCCCTCAAGAAGCATGTAGATACTGGTTTGAAAATGGTGGGTTTATAGCAGTGGCAATGAGTAGGAAAGGCCTATTTATTTTTTCATCTGCATTCAGATCTTTGTCTTGTTTTCACCAAGTAGGTTTCTCAAGCTGCAATGCTCTGACATTGTTCCTGAAACAATTTGCTGCAGAGCAACAAATCTTGATGTTTTCAGGAAAAAAAAAGCCAATATCTGGTTAGTGATATTGCTAAAGAGATTAGGATTGTAGTTCTTAAGAAAGCAGATCTGTTTGTTTCACTAAGAAGATTAGAAACAAATATGCACCAAATATGTCTGTCCAGCTATGATGATTTCATGTAAGCACTGTAACAAGTGAAAAACTGATAAAAATTGGAAGCAATGGAATGGGTTGATTAAGTCCATGTTCCTGTTTGAGACAAATTTCAGAGGAACACCCGAATTTGAACATCCTCTCTTAGAAGGCAGGTTACAGCCACCCCTCCCCCACCAGGTTCATGAAGAAATTCCTCAGAGGAAAGGAAAAAGACCTATTTATTTAACAAACACACAGGAATAGAATAAAAATGCTAAAAATAAAACCTCTATGGTGGAGAGAAACCTGGGAATATTTTAAAGTCCTTCTGTGGGTGTGGTCTCTCTCTCTCTCTCTCTCTCTCTCTCTCTCTCTCTCTCTCTCTGCTTTNACAGAGGAGTGTGACCTTGGAGCACAGAACTTCTTTGAAAAGTTCGTCTGGCTTTTTCTCTTTCTCTTGCACCCAGTTTTAAAGGCACAGAAAGGCCTGGGCATAGTGCAGGCAATATGGGATACAACATCATAAAGTCACCCCGAGACAGTCCATATCCAGAACTGCATGCTATAAAGCTCAGGTGGTTTTCCATTAATCTGCTGCTGGTGAGGTCAGTCTTACTGGTGGCTATCACAGTTTCTACTACATGTGTGTATGTGTGTGCCATAGCCCATACAAAGCCCATCTGCTTTGTAAGTTTTAGGGAAAAGGAGTTGCGAAACTCCTGCTGTGATTATATTTTTAAGTGAAGGATGCAGTGCACTGAATGCACAAAATAGTGTTCAAGCACAAATGAGCTACAGACCAAGAACTAAATCTCAGCAGCACTTTATTTGGTTTATGCCACTGCTATAGTGGGTAAATGCAGGAGAACTGGCACAAGAATGTATAGATAAGGTTTGTGTTTGATGTTTAGCACTGTCAGTTTGAAACTGTTGGGAATGGTGGGTATCACTGTTGGTGGTGGCTGCAGTTCCTGGCTCTCTCTGAAGTTATGTGAGAGAGGAGGCGTATTCATCCCTTGCTTTCACAGAAAACTGGTGTCTTATGTTCGTGTGCTGTCAGTCTCACGTGGGTAGTTGATAAATCTGGCTAGAGAGTATCCATCAGTAATTATCAACAATTTTATGGGAAATAGAAAAATTATTTTGGAATGAGATCTGGTGACTTCTAAAATGTGTTTTATGAAGCTGATCTATGTACTTCATTAAACACTGTTTTCTCCAAAATTATCACTTCTGATTCAGACGTTGCCTCAAATATTTTTTTTCTCATTTGGAAAGCAGAGGAAAAAAATATTCATGGTTTAGGGTTTTCTTTTAAAATTGTTTTCCTTTTTTTGACTGAAAATCTTTCTCAAGTTCTCTTTGTCAGTATTTACTAATAACATCAAGCAGCTGATTTACAAGAGGATCCCTAACAGTCTTCTGTTGATGGCTGTATAGAATTTTACCAGTTGCATGGGATTTTCTGTTTTGGGCAGTTCTCAGGCTTTACCTGGTACAAGACTTCCAATGGGATCATGAGATAACCAGTACGGCTGAGGTATGACAGTGTTTTATGAGTGTTCTTTAAATCAATACATTTTCACTTTTAGAAAAATCAAAATATCTCAATAAATGTAGAAAAGATTTATGGAATCATAATAATTGATTCATTTAGACTCTGATTTGTTTTCTTTTCTTTTGAGCATTGCTTGCATGTAAATGTTGGGCATTACCCTAAAACATGTCTTGTATCCTTTGGAGCTTCCCCTTATCTAATGAGGAAAAGGTTTTCCTGTCTTGTGTGTTGCTGAACCAACATTATTCAAATAGATGTGTGTGTGCACATTTCAGGGTTTAGGAGTATGCAAAGGCACAGTATTCGATTTATAGAAATGATGTTCTGACTTAAAATACAAAAGCAGCGCTTTGTAGTAAAGCCTCCTGCATCCTCCTCACTTTCACACACATTAAGTACAAACCATTAAAACAGCAGCATAGTTAACATGAAAGAGATTTCCAGCTACACATCACCATAAAATACCTACTCTAACACATTTGCACACTGGGAGAAGAGGAGGGAGAAATTTGTTTTTAAATCCTTCTAGCAACACTGTTACTGATCTTCAGACATTTGTCTTTTTATTCTTTCCCTTACCAATTCCCAGCCAATGGACAAGGACACGCTGTATTACTACTTTCTGTGTGATTCGTTCCCTATAAAACAGTCTGTTCTTTTAGTGGCACTTGTTATTAATCAAGGTTTTTTCCTTTCATTAGAGTTGTTGTTGGCTCAATCACTTTACTATATATAATCACTAACTTTTTCCATCACACTGCTGAATAGGTGCTCTTATATGTCTGTCAGAGGGATGCTGGTACATTTAGTATGATGCTTTGCAATTTCAGTGAGAGCACTAATGGTTGAAGTGTGATTGCTTTTTTTTCCTTTGAGAGAAAAAAAAAACTGTAACACATTCCCCTTAGAGAGAAAAGAGAGAAGAATGATGGAAATTTCCAAACTCGATTTATTTTTGTATCATTAAAATGTTGAAAAGTACCAAGGAATACTCTTGCAGAATCAATCATTTCATAATGTATCTGCAGAGGCCCTGGACCTGCCTATCCTAAAGAAAATGCTGAAAAGGCAAAGTATCAATTTTGTACAATAGTCTGTGTATTTGCAGAATATAGCACTAAAATTCTCACTCTTACAAGTGAAATGGAGGAGGAGGGAGGGTGTGTGTACATAAAAGCTTTATTGTCGTGGTATTGTTTTCTGTGCAAAAATGGTCCTGTTTCTATGTGGAACAAATAGAAAGACAAAAGAGATGCAGTACATCACTGAATAGGTATTTATGATATATTTTAATGCAAAAAGGCAGTTGCTTAGATAATATGAAAAAATTTTGTGAGAAATATTAAAAAAAAAATCAGTTTTTCATGTAAATGATGCTTGTTCTCCAACATTTGGAGAATGTTCTGACAGGCTACTTTAAAACCATGACTAAATAAATAAATATTAAATATGCTACACAGCCCTGTTTTCAAAATTGGGCTTCTCATCATGTTTTCTCTCGGAATTTTTCAACTACCTTTTTCTTGATTTCCACTGATGGCTGCACTTTTCCTTTCCAGATCCCACGTATTACCTGATGGGTTTTTTTGGTTTGTTTTCTTTCCTGTCCATTTTTTACCTGAGCCTTACAGTTTTCATTCTATAATACAGTAAATTTCTGTATTTTCTCCATCCTTGGTAATTTTTTTGTAGAGATCTGATGAGGAATCTTCCATTCCCACAACTCCAAACATTTAGCTTTTGTTATTAGCTTTTCCTCTTGAAGTGGTTCTGCCCTATCCTTGGATTTTACTGCATCTGATTCAAACTCCTGATTTACTTGGTCTTTATCTCTTAGCTCATTTAATCTATCCTGTTTACCTTTCGCATACTTTCCCCAAATTAGGTTTTCACCTTTTAGCTTTGCCTCTTTTCACATGCTATTCCATACTTCTGTATTGACTTCTTACTATTTTTTCCTCCTAATCTTTGCAATGTTCCTCAGAGCCACCTCTGATCCTCCTTAAACATTCATGTACTCCATTATTGAATCTCCATCCTAATTTGTTGGATAATAAGCTATTTGTGAAAGAGATCAACTGTACTATTTTCAGTCTTATCTATGTTTTCTGTAGTACTTAAAGACATGTTATGTGCCTCCTTGGTCACTGAATTTTGTTTCCTATGCCTTAAAACTGGAACTTAAAAATAATTAAAAATTATTATTACAAACCTAACAGTAGTAATAAAAATATAATTCTCAAATTATTCAGATGATTTTATTTATCCTGGATATGCCCATCTGTCTTTAAAACAAGAAAATTGTTCTCGTATTTTCTACTGCATCCCCTAATACAGAAATTGAGAGTCTGCTCCAGCTCTCAGGCCCATAATTCAGAATGGGAATTTGTCCCTTTCTATTTGATTCCTATGTCTTACCCACATTCTATCAAGCAGCATTTTGGTGAGCATTGTATTAACAATTATCTTTCCTTAGTTTTCTGTGAGTGTGACAGCTAACTTCCAGAGGAACCACAAGTTCCAAGGTGCCAGCCCTTTTGTCGAGGAGAGCAGCAAGGGCTCTCCGTGCCCTGCTGGCACTGCCCTTCTCCCACCTCGTTCCTGCACATTGTGGCCGAGGTGTGAAGAGAACAGCTGGGGCTCCCGTTGGCAGAAGGACACATTGCACTGCTGCCCAGGGCTTCTCTCCCCCCACAACAACACTGAATGCTCACTGATTCATCCACACACACTTTGAACTCTTGCTTGGAAGGTAACAAATAATGATGTTCACAATATTTTGAATTTGATTGATTTAGTGCTATGATCATTCTTGATACTGTTACAATGTCATTTCTCAATACTCTGATGCTCCTATATTTGGGCCTACTGGTCCATTGGATCCCAGATCTACGTTCTTATATTCCTTTAAGAAAAGAAAGAAAATCAAATTAAGTACTTGAGTATGCATTTAATTTTGGTGCAGCATGGGTCATTATGCTGTGTAAGTGCCGGTTAGGAAATGGCTATTATATAGAACCTGGTGGGCCTTTGCCATGGAAGGCTTCTGAAAGCGTTCAGTCCCTCCTGGGGCCTCCTTGCTACCTGTGGGGCACCTCACCTGTGGTTGGAGCTTGGAAAACAGGAGTGAAACATGCCCCATCCACAAGAGAGATCCCAACCCCAGCCTGAGTGGGCACCTTGTCACTGGGTGACAGCATGGATGAGCTGAGCAATGGCAGTTCTACTTAGATTCTGAGGGAACCTAGGAACAAAACTTTGCAGATGAGTTACAAAGCTGGACTAATTACAAGGGCACCACTGTGGGACAGGATGATGCCACACTGTCTAGCTACAAACGCTGCAGGAGCTCCTGACTCACTGTTTTTCAATGAAGACATTATTAATAAAGAATAATTTTTTTTCCTGTAGAGATTTGATGTCAGCAGATGCAGCCCTCTGCTCTTGGCCCTGTTTGTTACCTCTGCTGCATATTCAGCTGGGTGACGCACAAGGCCTAGGCATAAAATTGCTACTTATCCCAAGATAATTATCTTTTTTTTGTTTTTAATATGTCTTAAAGCTTTTATCAACATTCTGAGAAAAATAGCAGCTTGTTTGAGGTACAAGATATTCTGCACTGTATAATTTATCTCTGTGTACTTTCTAAAGTTAATGAAGTTATTGAATAATCACACTACATCCCTTGCAGCTTTGTTGGCTTCTTGCATACTTGAAACAGGCAGTGATATATTAGAGGCTCTCTCTTATAGAAGAAGTGTGGATTATATTAACAGCCATTGTGCAGTAATATTTTGAGTGACACAACTAATGGTATTTATTGGTTTTCTTGTATTTTGTTTTGTTTTCATTTATGTCTACTATGGCTTGTATCTATCTGAACAATGTAGTGTTTAATTGCCAATAGAGTTCAGGCTGAAAGACAGCTTTTAAGGAGTTCTGGTCTAATACCAAAGTAGTGTATGAATCTGGTGGGAGGATTAGAGGAAGCAGGAAGGAGCATATGGGATGTGGCTAGAAATTACTGTGTTCTTTATCTGTCTGTCAGAATATGATGCTTTAACTGTGAAATCTGAGGAAAGCTGTCTCTTCTGGATCATTGCCTTCTCATTGTTGCTTTTTTTCCACTCACTTATTCTCACACTTTAAATAAAGCATCTCTCAATAATGTGTTTTAAGTAAAAGTAAGAACAGGTGAATTGGATTGGATAAGATTTGTAAGAAAGTCGCTGTAACCAACAGCTGTAGGTTTATAATCAATTAGATGATTTAAGGTGCAGAACCTCTTAGGTTTCTGCACTGCAGTGGTTGTTCATTGAAGCCAGTAGTTCTTTCCTGAGGAATTTGTTTCTTCCATAATGAAACCTTTCTGGAATTGCAGAGGAGAAGTTTTATTGTGTAGGGTCCTGTTTCAGTAGTCAGCTGGAAAACTTTAACTAAAATATTATATCAGAAGGTCACTCATGCCATTTCAGCAATACTTGTCAAAGGTGCTGCCCCCCAAAAGAACAAATTGTGTCAGTGAAGAGCTGTTGGGAAAGTTAATCTGCAGGGGGAAGTCAAGCATATGAAAGAAAAGGACTAGTTCTGTTTAGAATAGCCCAGTCTTTCCCAAAGAAATGCATTGTTGCACAGTTAATCCAAATATAACGTCATTGTTTCATGTGGGTTGGTGAATTTTGCTTATTTCAGAAAATTGGCTGTAGACATGATTTCTGATACTATGTGAAAATAAAGTGATCACAGTTGGAGAAAAAATTCCTGATTAAATAACACTTACACATGGTATCGTTATTAAGCTACATGCAATTATGGACAGTAGGTATATGTGCTGGAGTTGTTCTGAAGCATTAAAAATAACGCCCATTGCAAATACTATGATTCTACTGTTGAAACTGGCCTATGTTGTACCTTAGTGTGCCTGTGCAGACACTGCCTGGACTCACATCTTTGTTGCTTTACAAATCCACATTGGTCATAATTGTTTTCAATCAGTTTCCAAGTATTGCTTTGTCCTTTTCTTGTATGCCATGTTCAAAACAACCTCCTGTTCCACTGGAGATTTATTCTTGGGCCCAGTTTCAATTCTTGGAATGCTACCAAATTTGTGGTTATAAGAAAAATGAGATTATTTAATATTGTTATACACACAACACTTTAAACACAGACCTGTTACTTAAATGTGTTTTCCCTTTCTTGTAAAATGTGCCTTTTCTTGTATGGCTGGCATGTCCCAGATGTTCAGCAGACTGAGCTGTGCTGAACCAATGTTCAATTTTGATGCTCTCCAGAGATCTAGATAAGACAGATACTGCAGAGGTGCATCCTTGCTCCATCCATGTGCAAGCAGCCACTTTGCTTTTGCCTGGGTTTGTTGTAGGCTTCTAATGAGGAAGAAATATAAGCACACTGACATGTGATTTGCATCCTTTCTAAATTCATTGCCTTTCTTAAAATACTTGGCTGAATTTAGTGCTCAGATTAAAAATGCTATTTCAGTAATTGTTTAAAGGCCAGCTGGTGAGGCGCTAAACAAAAGCTATCATGTTTGTAGAGCAAAAAGCATTTTCTATAACAGCTTCTTGCTATTTGTTGATGTGGTGGGGAATGGGAAAGCTTTGAAACCTACTCTATGAATCATTCCCAGAATTTCATGTTACTGAAATGTGAATATTACTTTTAAATGTTTAACTATACTATTAGAGCCTTCTGTGATTTAGAGAGATCTTTCAGAATACTAAAAAGCCATTATTTACTTTCTTCCAGTCTATTAGTGCAGAACAGCGCTCACACTGGCTCTGTGGTGGCAGGGTTGCTTGGTTCTCAGTGAACTTGTCTTGTTATAGGAGAAAAGAGGCTCTTGCTGGTATTTCTGCTCCCATCTGGAATGTGACTTCTCTGGGCAGCCAGTTGTGCTGCATCTGATCAGCCTCCCTGGTGTGACAAAGCAGGGATCCTCAGACCCTTACCTTAAATAAATGCCTGCTCCTCACATGTGCCAGAGCTTCCAGAGTTTACGAGACACTGAGACTGAACAGCAGAAGTCACCTTTAGCTCAGTGAAACCCCAACCTTATGAAGCTGGGGCAACTCCAACCTCAGCAAGGTTAGGCAGCCGTGTTGGATCTCATCATTTTCCCCTTCTATGCTCTTTGCACATGCTCTTGGAACTCGGAGATATTTACATGATGGGGCTTGGATCACTTTGCCTCCTAAAAATTGAGTGTTTAATGCACTCTTTGTCTCATCATTAATTAAATATTAGAGATGCTCTTACGTAGGGCTGGTGTAGGGTGATTGTGTTTCTGATACAGCTGCAGTAAATGTGAACTGTTTGAATGCTTTGCTCCAGTAGCTGTAGTTCTGCAGCCAGGAATGAATGAAAAATAAGTGTTGCAGAGGTGGTGTTTACATACAGCTCCTTGCAATACTGCTGCCAGTGGCTATTTATTGAACTTTAAATACATGTGTAGCAGCTGTCAGTAGCTGTATCCAAAATGGCAAGACAGAACAAGTCAAGACCTATACAAAAATATAAGGTTTCATTAAGTTTTAAACCATTTTTCTAAAATCAGTAAAGTTGTATTTTCGCCTGTTTTTATTCAACTAATGTCCGTTAAAAACCCGCTACAGTTAATTTGACTGTACATTTGACAGCAACAACAAAAGCCTTATTCAATATATCCTTAAATTGCTTTGGTTATGTTGAAGATAGAGTTAATTTTATTTTTAGTAGCTGCTCCAGTGTTGTGTTTTGGATTTAATATGGGAATAATGTTGATAATACACTCGTGTTGTGGTTGTTGCTTAGTGCTTCCCTAAGTCAAGGATTTTTCAGTGTCTCATGCTCTGCCAGTGAACAAGAGCACAAGACAGTGGGAGGGAGCATGGCCAGGACAGCTGACCCAAACTGGTCGAATGCTCATGGTTTGAGTGAGAGTTATGTGTCAAAAATTATTTTAACAAACAGTGTGAAATTGGTGGTGGCCATTTATATTAAGATTCACTAACAATTGAATAATATCTAGTTTATTTTCTCCGGGCTATAGTATCTATTTTATGAATGCACTTGTACTTCATAAATCATTCTCAAGAGCAAAAGGGAGAAAAATGAAAAATCCATTTTCCTTCAACCCCTTGGGTCTTTATTTAATTTTTAATGAAATAGAGAGTATACTTCATCAATGGCAGCAATGGAGTAATGGCTTTAAACCTAAAGAGAGTAGGTTTAGAGCAGATTTTAGGAAGAAGTTCTTCTCTTTGAGAATGGTGAGGCACTGGCACAGGTTGCCCAGAGAAGCTGTGGATGCCTCAGCCATGGAAGTGTTCAAGGCCAGACTGGACCAGGCTCAGAGAAACCTGGTCTGGTGGAAGGTGTCCCTGCCCATGGCAGGGGGTTAGGACAAGATGATCTTTAAGGTCCCTTCCAACTCAAACCAGTCTGTGACTCTGATTCTGTGAGAAAAAAATTTGAACTACAACCACTGAAAAATCCCAACCACAGACCAAAACAAATAAAGCAAACTAGCTGCCTTGAGACACAAACCAAATTTGAACTCAAATAGATTTTTGAAGCATTTAAAGCTTTGGCAGTTACTTAATTTAGCCATGAAATGTTCTTATATAACATACATCAGAACATAGGCAGTCAATATTAAGCATTTACATGATTTTTAGCTGGCATAATACTTATTTCAGGCACAAATCTATCAATACTGTCCAATTCTGTATTTACTGTCCAATTCCAGCTCGCATGACAATGGGAGATCTGGGATCAGAAAAACTCTCCCTTTGATGTAGTTTTGTTCTTTGTCCTTATGGTAGATATTGACTGTAAAGCTGTGTATATGTCATAGAGATAACATCACTCAAATAGCTGAATTCTGTTAAGTGAAATAGTGCAACATGTTAATATTGTGTGAGACCAGAAAAATATTTTTCTTCTTTTCATTTAAGAGTAAGCTTTCACAGTTTGAGGCACAACAGCCTTATGAAATAATCTGATTTAGCCTCCTGTGTATCACTGACCCTTGTATTTTACACATGTACTCTTTTATTTTGTTTTGTCAACACTGATATTATGTAGTTTAATCTCCATCTGATTCTGATTTGAAGATACCAAGAGGAAAAAAAATGTAGTGGTGTTGGGAGGGTGGTGATGGTATCATTTGGCGTTTTACTTCAAAGATTAATCAACTTTAAAATATATGCCTTATTTCCAGGTCAAAATTTTCCATCCAGAGTTTCTTTCTAGTTTATGTTTTGCTGCTAGACTGACACTTGTTACCTTCAATTTTATTGTTTTTTCTTAGATGGAGACTTAAATGCCCTGGTGAGCTCTTACTCCTTTCCTTCATAAATGTTCATGTTTGGTATTTTCCTAATGTGATCAAATTATTCATTTGTTTTCTTAAATGTGAATGCCAGGAGCAGATTCAGTGATTTGGTGCCTATCTTTCCCTATTTCATATAGTAAAATGAGGAAATATGTTGTGGCTTTTTTGGCAGAAAATAGGAAATCTCGCTATTCAGTTTTTAGCAGGAAAGCTTCCCGTGTCATGGAGTCGTCATGTTACTGTTTTACTTTCAGTGACCTTGGTCTATTGTTAAAAATACACAATGCTTCTTACTTCACTAGGAAATATTTCAGTCCATATAGTAGTCTTCTATACAGAAGAAGAAAAATCTCTCATTCTCACACTAATGGAATTTGCTTTAAGAAATATTTCTATTACAGCCATTATTAACTGGATTTTCAGTGCATCATTCATATTGCAAGCATCTAGTAGGTATCTCATAGCTTTTTCAGAAAGCAGGTAAGGAATCTAGATCATCTCAGTGTATTAGACTCAATAACCTTTATATATTATGGCATTTTAAAGATCTATTTAAAGAATAAGAATTAGAGCTTGATTTACATTAATGATCAACATGTAATTCAGTCAAGACTAATACTTATCTTTAGCCCTATGCTATCATTCTGAATTATTTCATCAGGTATTTGCATACTGCCTGCATTATAAAATATAAAAATATTCTTTTGGAGCAAAAGTGAAATTGCAGCTGTTTCATTATCAAAGGCACAAATTTACTACTTGCTGCTACTTTGCCACTGATGGCACTAGTACTACTGACATTTTCCTTTCTGTTGATATTGCTAGAACATGTTGCTGCTCATTTATTTCCTTCTCCAAATGTGCTTTCCATAACTTATTTCAGTGTCTGTTATTATAATGCCACTCATGCCAACTATATGTAGAAGTTGCATATTCAATTGTTGATACATTTATTACACGCAGACAGTCTGTGAAAATAAAACTGTATTTCATCAACTCTCAAACAGCATTTGAAAGCTCCATACAGTTTTCAGAGTTCCATCTTTGTTGTGCATCTCCAGCAAAATGACTCCCTACATAGCAAACCTAAACATCCTTCACACCCATTAACAGCTGAAACTCTCCTAATAGACAGTGGTTTTTTCTTATGCACTGTGATTAGGTGTTTTGCTGCCTTGGATGGCAGTTCTGCTAAATTTGTACTGCTTCGTGTGCTTATGGCTCATTTATTGTTTTTCATCTGTTTGCATACTGAATAGACTTATTACCTTTGCATAAAATAATTCTCTTGAGATAGCTACTTATTTCCACAGAGGATTCTTCCATTTTAAATTATTCTGCAGATTTGGTTCCTATTACTTATATGCAGAAGAATTTTGCTAGCAACCTGCATGGATCCTGAAAAAAAAAAAAGAACAAACAATAATAATTAGAAGAAACTCAGTAAGGAAAAAAGAAACTTTTTAAGTTATCACATTTAGACCTTTGCCTTTAAAGGAAATTTCCTTGAATGGCAATTTTCTTCCCAGACTAGAAATTCTAGTGTTGCTATGCATTTTCAGAGGAAGTCTGCTCAGTGTTTTGAGGAGTTCAGATCACATATCTTTCTCTAAATACATTATCATATTTTAAAAAAATAATTAAGCACTGCACAACTGCAGCTTATTCTCAGTCTTGTAAGATTTGATTGTGAGCATGCATCGAGTCTCTGCTCTGAAATTGCTGAGACAGGTTATCAGTACAGAGCAAACAGCCATTTTGCAGAATGAAACAAAAAAAATCTCTCCCAATTCTATCTTGCAGCAGTAGGTTAAGCCATTTTTGAATGCTTTCACTGTGCAATCTGACCATTTCTTATGAGAAGCTTACATTAGATTAACTATTTAATAAGAGAGAGTAATTTCTACAGAACATGCCAAAATTCAGACCAGCCTTTTATAACTTACTGTAGTGGTAAGGATAGATGCCACAGACTTCTTTATGGTTCATATACAAGGACTTAAGCTGCAAGTAAACCTGTTGTCATCTGAAATACATGGTAACCTTAATATAAACATTAGGAATAGTTTAACATGTTGAAAAACAGATGAGAAGTGAATATAGTCCCTAGCAACTATGCAGAGGCTGAATTACATGAACAATTGGATACCAGTCTTATCACAGATATTACATTTCTCTGTATCACTGAACATCAGCTAATTAAAAAGTGCATTTAGCCAGAGGAATTATTTTTATGAATTCACAAATATGCTTTAAGCAAATACAAAGGAAAAGTAATAAAGCTTAATTTACTTATGAACACTCTACCCCATCTGCTGTATACCTGTATTTCAACATTAGGATGATCCAGCATCATTGTAATATTCCTTTTTTCAAAATATATTCAGCTCGTTAACAGATAACTAAATTCTCACCTTCCCTAGAACATGACTATGAGAAACAAGTTCAAATGGTGATGAAATTTTTTTTCTTGTTTAATTTCCAAAACCAGTATGTAATGTGACAGCACTCGCAGATGCTTCTTTTATTCAGGGATTGAATTAGAGGAGCTTCTCATGTTTGTATTGCTGGATAAAGCTTCTCATGTTTGTATTGCTGGATTCCTGTGGACGAGAGATTTCCTTAGATAATGGATTTCCTATCTTCTCCAAGAGGAAGAATAGGATAGAGCAGAACAATTACTTTTTCCTCTAAATCTACCAAAATGTCTACATACCTGTGAAATTCTGCTTGAGAACATTCTTAAAAGGTGGACACAGAGTGACTGCTGACCACAGACCCAGAGGCAGAGTTGTGTAAATCATTCCATTTTATTTGACTCTTCTTCAGTTCTTATTCTTCCAGTTTTCAGAAAAGCAGCTAGATCAAACTAGTTAGTGGGTTCTTTTCTTCATGTATGTCTGTTTAAAAGCTTATTTTCAAGTAAAAAGGATGATGTTTAAATTGAAATGAGAAAATTATGATAAGCTCATATTCTACTCTTTGTAAAGTAGTAATTGACTAGTGAAATTAAGTGAGGAGTGATATACTCTAGGGTTCCTTTTGGGATTTTTCTTCCACCCTCAGCCTCCAAACAGCAATAATCTGTCATATAGGATGAATCCTTAAGTCCCAGCAGGGCCTGAGAGGTGTTTGGAGTCTTTACCAGAAGTCAGGAAGTGGGGGTTTGAAACCCTCTCCTCAAGCACGTTGCCTCAAACAGCTGCCTGTTGTCTACTGCCAGAAAGTCAAGTTATTCCTGCAGCCGTGCATCCACCTGCAGTGCCCTGACACTTGTCAGGAGAGAGTCCCAGCCTCTCTCCAACCAGACGGTTGCTGCTGATGATAAACCAACCCCTCCTGAACATGCCAAGCAAATGATACAATTGTTCTGCACCCTTGGCCTTTCTGCTTTATTTCTAAGCACTGGAGTAGCTCTGTCCTCAGCTCTTCTTGGCTTCCTCAGCCTCTTAAAATAGCACATTTGATGCACGCTGTCATCCATGACAGCACACAGTTCCAGCTTTCCACTGAAGCTTACGATGCTTTAAGTTAATATGGTAAAAAATTAAAAGCTTGTACTGTACTCATTTATGATCTTGCGCTGTGCTCCCTCTGTACCTCTTCAGCTCCTGCTTAACTTTTGTCACTTGCCACAAAAGGAAAAACCCTCACTGTGCAGTGCTGGCTCTGAGCTGAGTCTGCCTCTTACAGAAATTACTGGCTGAACTAAATTTTATGTGATGTATTCAGAGATGTATGACTATGAAAGCAGAACCAAATAATTTATTGCAAAGAATTTAGCTTTTTATTTAGTGGGAGGAGAGAGGACTTTTTTTTTTTTATAAGCTACATTTTCTCCTGGAGCACATTTGCTGTACAGGACATGACATTGCTGGTGGGAGATCATTTGTGACACTGAGAACACTTGTACATTTGAGCCAATCCGTTAATAAGGATTTGATATATGAAATTAACTCATTAGATGGTCTTTTATAATATGTTTTAAATTCTGAATTACCTCGGGGATGCAGGACTAATTTTCTTAACATTCTTCAAATTCAGTCAACAGACTGTTGCAGATATTAATTTCAAAAATATATTCGAGCACATTCTTTTGAATTGTCCATGTGCCAGTTTTTGTCCACTAAACATCATGAATAATAGCAAACCTATAATCTTCTTGTGACATTTCAGTTGTAGAAATCAGCCTTAAGTCTCTCCAAATGTATAGCACTTTTGTACCTTAATTTTTAAAAAACAAGCAAAAAAAAACAAACAAAAAAATCCCACCACAAGCAAAAACCCAAATAAACCCAAAACCTCTTTTCTAGCCTTTTCTTATCCCTTGAGCTGTCACCTGGCTGGTTTCACATTATTTCACTTTTTTTAATTTAATACGAAATATTTAAGAAACAACTTGATCTATGTGGAAATATTTCTTCTTTCAAATTTTCATCTGCTAGAGTCAAAAAGTTGAGATACTTCACGTAAAGAACCAAGACAGCATCGAACAGTTTCCCTTCTACACATTAGCTCCCTGTGAATTTTCAGTCTTTCCTTATCTCATAAAGAGAGCGAGATGGTGAGGAGAGTGTAAAACACCAGGGACTGGGAACGCAGCTTTTGGATGTGAGGGGGTGAGAGGTCAGCAGTAGGCAGAGAGCACTGGGAGATGGAGGAAAATTGACAACTCTGCTAAACAAAGCTGCAGCTCAAAGGTACTGAAAGGCAAGGATTGCACCTTTGTCTTTCATTTTCTCTTTGATGGTGTTGAACACTGCAGAATATTTGTTCAGTGCAGGATGTAGCCAAAAGAGTTTGTTGATGCAGACCAAAGAGTTTGTTGGGAGAAAAAGGAAAGAAAAGGGCGCTTTGAGGAATGCTTCCTCTATGCCCAGAGGCTCTATATTTGAAGTAGCAGAACTACATGCAAAATCAAAATGACTACAAACCACACCAAAGTAAACAATTTTTTCCTCACTGCTTCCTGAGATTATCCTGTTTCTTATGCTGGTTCGATTCATTGGGGTTATGCATCAGGCTTGCATTTCAGATGCTATTTTTTGTTCTCTCCCTATTTTTCTTTCTTTCAATCTCTTTTTCTAATATCCAACAATGCTTAAATCTGTATAAAAATCCAATAAACAACAAATTAAAACCAAAACCAGAATTGCATGTAGTGAAGTGCATTGGGAGGGTTTGCTGGTAGACATGTCATGGAAGGTTTTCCCAGGTTATGTCTTACCCTTGCTCTGAGCCAGGATAGCTCTTTTTAAATGCTCTTCATAGCAGAGGAATAATAACTGAATTATTGAAAATAAATGAAGTGAGCATCTGTTCTAAGTTTTGGAGGCTATTATTAACAAATGTTGCTATCTTTTAGGAGCCAAGTTTTGAAAACCGTTAATACATGCTGGTTATTGGCTTAGTAGCACTCCTGGAACTTACTGTGAGCAAAGATTTTATTAATGCAAGAATTGCATGCTGGTGAATTACCAGAAGAAAAGACTTTAAGGCATAAAGATCTACACATTTACAGTTGATTAATAAAATAGTGCAGAAGTTTGTATCAGTCTCCAGAAGACTCACAGACACTTGGAATATGTGAGGTGTGAGAGCCCCTTTGTTATCTCTGGTTCTAACTGGTACACAAGGCAGGGCATAGCTGGTTCTGTGTTTGCTTGGAACCTTGTACAGGCATTTTGGATAACTCCAAGGATAGAGGTTCAGCAAGCCCTCTGGACCCTTATTCATATCAGGCCAGCTTCATTGTGAAAAGATTTATTTCTTATATTTAGAGAAAATTCCCCACACTCCAGCATCTGTTTGTTGCCTGTTGTCCTGCCTGTATCCTCTCGAGGAAGCTCCTTCTCCACATCCTCTCACTACAGGGTTGCAGATGTCCCTAAGGTCTCTCCCATGTCTCTTTTCTCCAGGCTGAACAAGGACAGCTCTTATCCTCTCCTCAAACTCCGTGTGCTCCATCCAACCCCCACCTTTCTAGCCCTTTGCAGGACCTCATTCCAATGCACCTACGTCCAGCTTGTACTCAGAGGCACAGAATGAGACACAGCACTGGGAATGTGGCCTCACAAGTGCTTAATAGAGGACAAGGATCATTTCTCTCAGGCTTCTGGCTGCATTCCTGCTAATTCTTCCCAGGATGCAGATGGCCATTTTTTGTTTCAAGGGCACACTGCTGGCTCTGGTTCAAGCCATCCACCAGCACCTTCAGGTCTTTTCTGCAGAGTCACTTTCTCTCTGCCTGGCCCCACATCTCTACTACTTGTGTGGGATTCTTCCATCCAAGACACAGGACTTCACATTTTATTTTGCTGAACTTCATGAGGTCAGCATCAGCAACTGAGAATCAGGATGCAATCAGTTAATTGGCCTTGGCTTCATATACACTTTCATGTAGTACCAGAGGCATTTAACTGTGGACAGTTGTCTCTGTCCTTCAAATATTGGCCTTTAGTTCTCTTCACTAATAGCTTTGGTCATTTAATAACGTATTTTACAGCAAGGTCAGGTTAACAGGAGCTTTTATAGGTCGATATTTTACAGGGAATTGGTGAACCAAAAACTGTAATTATGCATGTGAAATAATCCCTTGAATAATTGGTGGTGATTAACTGGTTGTTATCATTGAGGCAGGGTATAAGTATTTGATATAAGAGGTAGAAACCAACTTGCCAAACTTATGGCAAGTAAATGTTATATGTTCCATAAAGCTCTCAATTTACTGTCTTATATCTGGACAATAGGGAAAATATAGCAGTAATTGTGATTTTTATCAATTGATATTGCAATCTAAAAAATTGCATCTTTATAGTGACTCTTGATGACATTACACCATAGAGCTTCAAAAATTTGACAACCCTCTCAGTGCAGTAAGATTAAATTATGAGTGTTAACAGTGCTTAAAAATTGAACCTGGTTAAGTATTTTATGCACAGATGAAATTTTTTCCAAATAGTTTGATACTGTGCAACAGAACACAGCTGCATAAGGCTTCTAAGTATCACCTTGCAAGTTTCAGCAACATTGAGAACAGTGTGTGAACATCAACTAAATTCTGCATTTTTGAAATCAGTAACCCCTCCAAAAAAGTGCTGTAACTATCAAAGGAAGAGGTCAAAGTGAGAGAGAACAGAATATCTCTGTGAAAACAACAACCATATTGTGGGTGAAATAATGCATCTTTCATTTCTGATTAAGCCCAAAATACGCTGTTCTGAAACTACCTCCAGCTGAGTCCTCCCGCAGCCAGGAATCATCTACTGGAGGCATGTTGGAGATTTGGAAGGAGGAGCTAAAAGAGATCTGGAAGATCTCTGGAAGAGATAATTGAAATTGTAATGATGTCTAGAAAATAAATCACTGAAAATAGTTTCAGTTGAAGTGGTGTGTTTAGGAAGGAAAATTTCAAGTGTGCAACACAATATATGGACAAATGACAGGGAGAAAAAGATCAAAAGGAACCATGTTGATCTTTCACAACAAAGGTTCTAAATAATTTCTCTTATCCCAAGTATATTTCAAAAATGTCAGTCTATAAAGTGTTCTTAGGTCTCTTAGTTTTTCCTGTTGAAACTCTTTCATTTCCTACAGAATATTTAAATTTCCATTGGAAAAGGGACTAGATACGAGATGTTGCATCTTTCAGGGACTGATCAAATTAGCTGTTGTATTCAACTACCCCTTTCCAAGAACCCTTTCTTCAACTTTCTTAAGCAGACTGTCCTTCACTGGCAGATTTTTCTGTGTTTATAGGCTTCAGACAGTGCCCCAGACTCCCCCAGCAGTTGGCTTCAGCTCATATCCAATGAACTCTCACAGGGCTGTTTACTAAGATAGTACTGTAAGGTAGCTACTGATTATTTTGGTAAAATTGCTCTATAAACTGTCTGCTATTTCACTCTACTTATTTTTAAGCATGTTATTTACTTCTAGAATGATAAATACTAAAGAACTTAATTAGGTCTACTTATAATTGCTTATGCAGTTCTTTTAGGAATGCAAATTCACCTGGCACAAAATTAAAAAAAATAAATTTAACAAGTGCTACCCTTTTAATTTGAATACAAGTCAAAATAGTCTGTAACACTCCTTCCAGACAACATCTACTATTTTTACAGTGCAGAATAATTCCTGGTTTGTACAGCTGATGCTGATTAAAATAAATTCACCTAATTCAATTTAATAAAACTAGCTAATTTAAGAAAAGTCAGTGCATTAAAATTTACTGTACATGACAACTTTTCTCATTTCAGAATGCACCCTACCACCTCTATTTGATTAGATTTCTTATTGTAAGTTCTGAAAAGGTTAATGAATACCTTAACAAAGCAGCTCAGTTTCTATAATTGGGTGTAATAAGCTGATGTGGTGATGGGCTTCTTTGTCAATGTAATTCAAATTACAGAGAGAGAGAGATCTTTGATGTGCTATAAAAACAACGTAGCAAGAAGCGTAAAGAAAAATACATCTCCTAAGTTCCTGGTTTACAGACATGCTATAGAAATTGTTTCATTTCCTAGCTGATGTAAACTGCTAACAAAGCTCTCTACAGTTACATACTCCGTACCTGCAAGCATGTACCTCAAAGGCAATTACTTTTCACTACCATAAATGGAGACGGAAAATTTCTGTTACAAGCATCAAACTGTGTAAAAAGGTGTCTCCCAAACTCTTCTGCTCTGAAACCCAATTGTGCTTTGAGTTTCTAGCTGGGATTTCAGACTGCCTTCAAAGTGAATCTGCCTTTCACACTTGACCTTGGTTTTGCTGGGGTAGAAATGAGAGGCTGGTCATCTTTGCTCTGCTGAGAGTCCATTTTCTTGATCATTCAGAGAACTCATCTCGGAATCTAGTTTCATTTGGCAGTACTATGCTTTGCATACATAGGATGAATTACACAGAGTACAGCTTGAATAGCACTAATACTTCTATATGTCTGTTGTGCTTCTTTAAGTCATCTCACTGACTGATGTGTTCCAGCATTGCACTTGGTCATCTCACTCTGAATCCCACAGTGCCAAACATTTGATTCTTTCATATTTTCTATTTTGTGTTCTTTCAGTTCTAGAACATGCTTTTGCTAATAGTTTCCAATTCTTTAGCCTTGCCTTTGCTGCACTACTGAACTCCATTTTGTTTGTGTTACATGAGTCCTCAAGGGTATGCAATTCTTTTGTATGGTATCCCGAGCTTTTCTGCATTCATGAAATAGCCTGAATTTCTTCCATCATCACAGCTGGCAAGAACATTCTTTATTTTTATTAAAGAGAATTCTCTTTAACAGTGAGTATTTTTTACAAGATGGGTCCAAACTGAACCTCAAGCAATGAAATTTTTTTAACCTTTTGTAAGCTCAGGATTTTTCTTTTCTCATTTGGTTTTTCCTTTCTAGTTGCAATAATTTCCTGATCTACCTCACAACATTTTGCTAATATTTTCCCTTGAGGCATAACATTAAATACTTTACTGAAATATAGATCAATAACAGCTGTTGTGTTTCCTATATCTCATGCGGAAATAGTGTGGATTAGTAATAGAAATGGCTTGTGTGCAATAAACAGTGAAGGTAATTACAGTGGGAGAGGAATGGGAGGCACATGCAAGGTGAATGAACTGAAGCAAATTATCGCACTGAACAATGAAATTTAGATATGAACCAGGTTTTTTTAACATTTTATTTCCAGCTTAAGTTCCTAGTCTTCGTATCTGCGTACCAAAATTACTATATGCTATCATGTAATGACTAAAATAAACTTGGGGGATAGAATATCTCAGTGTTTGACAAACAGAACATGCAAATGTGAAATGAATTGCTGTGATGTAGGTGAGTAAAGTAAGCAAGTTCTCTTTCAGCCTAACTGGGAGATCTTTCTTTAAGGAAACATTTACCCCATCCTCACCATAACCAATCTTCAAATAGCATTCAGTGTTTTCAGTGTATTTCAGGGGTTTGGTATATTTTCAGTTTTTATTAGAAGATCACCAAACAACTGAAGTTATAGTTAATGTTCCACATTTATCTAAATCATGTGGCTATATAACTAGCTATCTTAATAATAACTATAATTTTTGTAGGTGAAGCAATCTTTCCATATACCTAATAAGAGACTACGTGAGATCGGAAGGGACCTCCAGAGGTCCAACCCCCTGCTCAGGCAGGGCCACCAAGGCCAGGACCATGTCCACATGGATTTTGAAATATCTCCAAGGAGAGAGATTTTACAGCCTCTCTGGGCAACCTTTAGGTACAAATAAGTAGTATTAGTATAAAAAGTCAGTGATCAGCGACTGTCTATCTACGTGATTTGCATACAAATATATAAACTTGCATTCATGAAGAATACAGCTGGAAAAAATCTAAATTCAAGGTCTAACTCTACAAGTCTGCAGAAATGTTTCAAGCTAACTTTTTATCTTAAGATTTAGAGAATTGTTATTTATCATAATAGTTGCTTATATGTTATCAAAAGAACCTTCAAATTTAAATTTGTTGTTTATCTATACAGCAACAAAAAGAAAATTAAACCTGAAACATACACAGGATCTGTATTTGTTTTTCTCATACCTATTTTCCCTGGCTGAGTCAAGCTTAGGGGAAGAATTTGATTGAAGTACCTTTGCATTTATGCATTTAGTTTTTTTCATATAGCATTTCTCAACCCATTCTACCTGAAGTCTCTTCCAAGGAAAATGCATTATTCATTTTTATATATTTCTAGCAGTGGCCATGATATTCATAGTCTTGTTGTATAAAAAGCACATAGGTTTGACCCAAAGAACTCCTGTCTCATGAGAGCAAAGTATATTGTATCCACAATACCAGGTCCACCATAAATCTGAGTGTTAAATGCACCATTTAAAATAAATAACTCAGCCTTTCATCAGGGTGAGGTGGACTGAATAAATACACACCATATTTCTTCAGCAAGTGTACATTTTCAGCTTGTATTCTCCTTAATTGTAAAAATTGCTTATGCAGTTTGGTTTTATATGAATGTAGGCCCATTTCTGTTGACTGCTTGTCAGCTGGTGTAAATTGTGATTGTTCCCTAAGCCACTGAACCCACGAATGTTTGCATCAGGTTAGCATCTGCTTGAATAATGTGCTTGTAGCTTGCAGTGACCATGGAGGGAAATTGTATAAAAATGAAGCTGAATGAGTCCTAGACAAATGTTTTTGAATGGACCTCTCAGGCTGCAAAATAAATTTGCACTCCTCATCTACTGTTTCTTAACATTATCAGCAAAAATGCAACCATTTCATATCAATAAGTTATATGAAGGGAATATGCAATGTGAATAAAACTAAGAAGCTGTATCTATTACTTTCCAATCCATCTGGATTTTAATGAAAACTGCTAGTTTATGAAAATGAAAATTCCTAAGAAGCTAAATTCTTGAAATCCCATCCAGCATCCTTTTTTAAAATTTATTTTTAAAACCAGCATAATTTCCCAGTCTGTTCAAAGTGTCTTACAGATTGTTAAAAGAAGCATTTTTCTCAAAATTAGATTTAGTTTTCATTTCTATTTGTCATTGTGTTGTTACACACAGCATATAAACATTATTTAGGAAACATATTCACCAATCAACTAGCACTTATTTTAAAAAATATTTTGTGTTACAAGTGAATTTGAATATGAAAAATATATGCTGCACTTCTGAGCTCCTCTCATTAAATCATCACCAGAAAAAAGGCCTTATTATGTCATAGCAGGTAGAAGTGACACATGGAGCGATGAACTAATTCACACTGCTGATGAGGCCATTCAACTGAGTCAATATTAGAGATTATAACCTGTCATAGTTGAAAACACATAAAATTTACTTAATCTGTTACCAGGAGATGAATACAAAAAGAAAACTCAATCAGTGTCTGCATGTGAGGAAATATTTTTATTTCACCAGATACTTCATCACTCTGATAGAAATCCAGGGGGTCAGTTGGATTCACTTTTATGCAGGAGATTCCTTGTTTCATGTCTTGCCTGTTTTCTTGCTAATTACTGCTTGAGTTTGTCCCTGCACACTCCCCTGTCTGTTTACAAGATGTTCCCTGATGTTTAGCTGATACCTCACTGTAAAATAGAGAGGCTGTTTTCTGCAGTGAGAAGTGTTGAGAGTAATAGCACAGCAATAGCAAAATGACACTAAGTATAATGGAAAGTTAATGGGAGGCTACTCTGGCTACTGCTAGGCAAACTTGTGTCAGAGGGATTACAATAACCGGTGTTATTTCTATTATCCAAGGCCTGTTATGATCTTCTGAGTGCAACTGTGCTGTAAAAGTAGGGATGGGAAGTACTGAAAAATTACTGTAATAGAGAACTATAGAGCTCAGTGTAATTTTGAATGATTGCAGCACTGTTTCTATGCTACTTTTGAAAGTCATGGCCCCACAAAGGGTTGTGGCATCCCAGCCACTGCATTTAGAATAGGACAAGAGTATACATCAATCTTCCTCTAAAATGTCATGAACAGAATATAGTTGCTGTTATTTGCAGATTCCCAAAGAGTTTAAGGAAGATTGAGAGAAGACAATAAAATGGTGACAATTCAGTTTAAGCCAGTGAGGTATTTCCATTCCTCCTATGTTTGCGTATGCACTTTCTGTGGACAAAAAGTGGGCGCTTGATCTTCTAAATCCACTTGCCAGCTTTCTTTATTCACTGATTCCTCATTTCCTTTTGCTTGCACACCAGCCCCTACCTGTTTAGTAAATAAATTAGTAGAGTTTAAGTGCATTCCTTTTCAGGTACTGTAAGTGACTGACTTCAAAATTCTTCACACTAGATTGGTTCTGTGTATAAAAAAGGGGGCACAGCAAATGCACATTACTTAGTTGACCAGGACAGTGAACCAGAAGCCATGGCCTGCCAGTTTATTTAGTTTCAGACTAAACAAATTTATTTCAGCTGATCCACTAGTACTCCCACAATGCAGCCCCAGATAAAGCAAACTTTATATGGAACTTCAACAGATTTACACTTTGCTTTATAAAGTGTACAGGAGAAAGAAATGAGTGGAGTACCTATATTAATTAGAAAAAAAACATTTTAAAGTTAAAATAGTTTTTAATAACAAAACAAAAGTTCTTGTAAAGAAGCTAAAAATTTGCTGGATACTTGAAAGTGGAAGTTCACAATCTCATCTTCTTCATCCCTCTAATTAAAAAAAATAATTAAAAGCCCTTCTCAAAGAAATTTGTAAATTACTGTGTTTCATGTTGTTTTCCTCTTTTGTTGGCCCACTCTTGGACACATACCTAATAACATACCTTCAGATGCTCATCTGAAGTACTTCCTCTGTGATTTAAACTCAACAAATAAGGCATTAATCAGCTGTAATCTTAACCAATGTTCTTGAAATGATGGTGATGAATTAACAGCAAGTAGGAGAAAGACTTTATTATGTCTATTCACCCAGTTGAGTACTTTAACATTTCCAGTGATAGGGTCTCACCAGGAGTTGCTGTCACTGACTAGAGGTTTTTACAGAAGGAAATATTGTAAATGGCTCACTAGTGAAGGATGTTGCTAACATAGGATATGACCTATCTGTATATGGAATATGAGCTTTTCTTATTCTTTTGTGTGAGTTCCTAATGACGGTGGGCTTGAAGAACAGGCACCTGATTGTTCTGGCTTCTAATAAGTTTTTATTCTTGTTTGAACTCTGTGTCAATACCGATCCCTGTACTGTGTTAATTTCCAATGTCTGCAATTGAGGATGAATGTTAAAAAATATAGAGAAGTTCAGTGAGTTGAATAAAGAATGATTAAAGAAAGATTAAAGGGAAAATGTAATTCATAGAGGAAATGTTCAAGAATGTAAGTTTTGAAGTATTTGTCAAATACAATATGTTGATCACATTTTTCTCTAAATGTCAGTGTAATAGAAAGTTACTAACAGATGAGCCTTCAATCTGCCAGCGAAAGGTTTAAATATATATATATGTATTAAAAAATGTCTTGGAAATGAAAGCTCAAGTTCAGCCAATTTAGGGCAGAAATAAATAACATTAAATACTGATAGTAAGTTAGCTATTGGAAAAACTTACCAGTAGATAACCAGCTTTGTAATTTTTCTTACAAGAAATGTTTGTTTGAAATGGAAAGTTACTAAAAATATCAAGAAATAAAAATGGTAGCTGTTTAACTCAATTTTTCTTGTCAAGTGACTGTTGCCTGTTTATGCACACCTTCAAAAATATTGGTTGATTATTTCATAAAGTGGTTGTGTAATTCTTTGCTCTTTATAGATTCCAAAGTTAGGAAGGCAGTCCATCAATTCTTTAGCTATTCCCTTTCCTATTCTTCTAGCCCTTTACTTTTTTCAGTAGGTTTTCAGATACTGAGGTTCCAGGAGTAGGGTACTCTAAAATGTTTGATCTGTCAACTTAAATAAATAAAAAATTTTGAATTATTTCACTATCTGTTGTTTATACTGGCATAAAACCAACGAAACAAGCTATCTTATCATAATAGACATCTGGGGTTTCAGTCTAAGGATACTTTTTAGATTTTTAGATCACAAAAGAGATTCTGAAGCAGCCACACTGGCTGTTAAAATCCTGAAATTAGTTCCTCCTCACTAATTGAATGTACTGTAGCTTACCCAGAATTATTTGCTTCATGTACCTTTAAGAGTTTAGTTTGACATCAAAGTGGACAGTTCTGTGTGCTGCTGATGTGTTTTTCCAAGAGACACCATGGCAAAAATATTTACTTTTAGGAGCACACAGCCTTTGCTCCTTCTGGGTTTTTTCGTTTGTTCATATTTTTCCAGAAGAAAGTACTTTTTATTTTCTTCTGAGCGGATTATAAGAAATAAGTTCCTACTGTGACATTACTAATGTTTTGTTCCCTTTTTATCTTTATGCAAACACATTTGATATACATGATTCTCATTCTTGAACTTTGAGATACCATACATATTTCTGAATTATTCAATATTTTCCGCTTTTCTCTTTCTGTCCTTTCTAAAAAAAGTTTATCATTGTTTCTAGCTACAATTTACCTGATAATTATCCTGTCTCCCTTTCTGATATGTTTTTGGTTTGCTGTTCCTTTGTACTACTGTTTACGCATTTGCTCAGACAACATTGAGGCAGCTCTGATTGATAACATGAATTGACTGAAGAGGATCACATACGATGACACCGAGTTTTATGTTGGAGTTATTCTGTGCTTTAAAAAAACCTCTATGGCCTTTGGTATTTTTGGAACACCATTCTAGAGTTCAAGAGCCTTGCTAATGCCAGCTGTGCTGTAGTCACCTGTGTGTTCACCTTCAGCATCAGCTGTCTCAAAACCTCCAAATTGTGATGTCTTTTGGAAATTTGGGCTCTTGTAGAATGCAAATGATTGTTCACTTCATGAACATGTGTTTCAGTTTTTTGGTTGCTTTTGAGTACTGATCAATTCTAAGGTCTTAAAATAACCTTTCATACTCACCCTCCCTGAGTTACCTATGCTGATCAGATTGATCACTGCCTCTTCGGCTCCCTGTTAAACAGCAAATCTTAAGGGAAAGATTCTCAGCTCAGCTACAGAAGTTGTTCACTCTCTAAGATCTTTAGTACATGGTGTGACATTTTCAGAGTGCAGTCATGCTATTTTCCTCACACATTGTCCAATTTCAATTGAAATAAAGATGTACAAATTCTTGCAAGTCTTGTGGCAGTCAGTAGCTCTTTGTAAGAAAAAATATCTTAGCTCAGTCAACCAGAATTCAGCCTCTTTCATTAAGGTTCTGTGTAGCCACCCAGTCATACTTGAATAGCTACAGTAGCTACTAGCATGAGCTTCTAAGCATGGTACCACAAGGACAGGTGGTGGGATCCATCATCAGAGAACTAAGAATACAAGTGTAGGAACCAAGAGCTCAGAACTTGTTCCCTGAAGTATGGTCTGGCTGTGTACTGTCTGTTCTGTTTACATAGTGTTTTGAAAATGTTTAACTGTTGGGGTTTTTTTCCTGCAAGACAGAGTTAATTTGAAAGACAGAATAGGAGTTATTTGGAAGGCTTGAAAGAGTAGTTCTGTTCTGATTTAAAAATATCAGGTCTATAAGCCTCTGAGTATTTTGAAATTAAAGAGATACTAGAATGCTTTTTTGTTTTGGTTTTTTTTTAGCTAGATCATAAAAGCTCTGGGGATGAATATTTTTCATCCTTCTCTGCAAAGAATTGTCATAGCTGTATAAAATCCAATCAATAGGTGAATCAGTCTTCTCATATAATAAGTTTTAGGTGGAGAGGACAAAATTCTGAAGGTGCCACACAAGTTTAATGGCATTTTCCAAAGTTCAAGCACATTATTTTTACTATAATACTAACCAGCATTATTAAAATACCAGAAGACATTGACTCTCAAATAGCTGTTATAATGATCTACTGTGTACTGTCCTCCCAAGTTCAAAGGTGCATTCTGGTGGTCATACTTCTTTTACAGACTCCTGAGTCTGTCAGCACCGTGAGGATTCAATAAGTATCCTCGATCGGTGAACTGAATATGTTAAAGGTGTGTTGAACAATGCTGTGCTTAGATCAGTGTGTCTGATGTAAACTGTTCATGTAGAACATGAATATGTAAGTCCATATATACATTTTTAAAGCTTTTATTTTAACTTATATAAAATATTATTTTTATTTTATTTTTATTTTTTTATTTTAACTGGTTGTATACGAAACTAGCAGAAGGGTTCCAGCAACAATCTTTTGGACTTCCCACAAGCAGACAGTCGTATGTACTAGAACTTGATTAATATCTATTTAAAAGCATTAGTAAGGCTATGGACCAAAGATTGTGTACAAAATAGAGAACAAATTATAACCTCGTGGAAATGTCATTTTTGTTTTATAGTAGAGTCTGGAGGAACTGGAAAAAATACTGTAATAAAAAGCATGCTGTTTATGGCTTGGTCAGTGGACAAAGTCTTCTAAAAGGCTGAATGAAAAAAATAGTATGTCCTAAAGAAGGTCTTAATTCAGTAGAGAAGTTTATATCATTTTGCAAGTTTGTCACATAGAACATTCAGCTCTTTTCTTAATTTAAATGAAAAGTCATGCCTCAAGGAATAAAAAGCTCTGCCATACTTAAGTGAGGGAGGGGAGAGGTGACAATGTACTCTTGAAAAGTATAATTCTGAAAATAACTAGACTGTCAGCATAGTGAAGCCAACTGTAATTTATCCCTGTGTGAAAAGTTAACTATGAGAGAGAGCTCTAAAGCTTGCCTTTAAGTGGGAAGTGATTAGATCAAACAGATCCTTTATCACATGTGTATGACATTAAATATGTCATTAGCAGAGACCATTAACAGACATCATATTTTCAAAATAAAGTTGAAACTGGCAGGGGGCTTGGAACTGGATGAACTTTAAGGTCACTGCCAACCCAAACCATTCTGCCATTCTATGATCCATATGTAGGAATATGATGGAGTTGCTGATGCTTAAAGTCATTAATTAGAAAACAGGTTTGTCTTTTTTTTTAAAGATAGGCTGTGCTTTTAACACTTTTTTTTAATCTGGCAGCCTGAATTATGGGTTCTGTTTTGTGAAGGAGGATGAGCACATCCTCCTGCACATCATAGAGGTGTCTTCTGGATGATCATAGAGGGTTCTTCTCTTTACTTAAAAATCTATGCATCTATGGAATAAATGGGTAAATGTAATGAACTGTCAGAAATCCTGCAGAGAAATGATGTAAAACACATTAGACAATACTATTTTTTCAATCATCTTGAGACACTAAGAAAGGACCCAGGTGGATATAAAACAATTGCAGGAGCTATATGACCCTTCTAGAAAATACACAGGACAGAACAGTAATATTAGACTAATGGGACATCTTGTGCAAGGCTTGAGACTCTCAGTGACAGGACCACAGGGAAAGAACAATACTAAACACCTCTGTAAATGTCAAAATCAAAACAAAAACTATTTCTCCATATACATGACTACAGAGACATTTGAAATATTTCCAAGAGTTCTAAATGTCACTAACTGCATTGTGTTGTCATTCTTACTGTATCATCCTCTAAACAGTAACTAGGAAGTGGTTTAATCACAATTATTTTGACTAGTCACCTTGCAGATATCTTTACGATATTGACAAATTTTGTCATTTTGTCGTAAGTACTTCAAATAATTACAGCACTTGTCAGAAATCTCTAAATCAGATTACTTATACAAAACAGGTATTTTTTTCTTTAAAATTCTATATCTGAATCGTATTTTGTGTTGTCCTTGATGTGGCATCACATCACTTCTCCTGACAGGTGATAGCATCACAGGTAAAGAAGCCAAAGGATTATGCCTGTCAGGGCCTGAGAGATTTTGTGTCATCCAGAAGCTGATTGCAACATTCTTTGTGCAAGTTTTGGGAGCTGGGGATAAGACTGGATGACAGGGCTATCACAGTGAGTTTGCATCTTGTCCTAGTTTAATAGAAACGGACACCCAGGTTTTTTTCATTTCAAAATTCCGTATTTGAGATTATGAGTTACCACTTGAATCCTGAACGGCATGTCTGTGATAGACACATTGCATTTTGTCCCCTTCTGGTTTTTAAACAAGCTTATAGGATGAAGCAAACGTTTGTCACTTCTTGTCAGCTCTGTGATGGTAATGTGAAGCTTCTTCTCAAACTTCAGATAGAGCTGTTTTGTTGCTTTCCATCTGGATCAAGGTTAGTCAAAATTTAGAATCTTCCTACTATTTTGATAGATGGGACATTTAAAACTTTCCCCCCCACACTGAACTGAAGACGGAAAGAAATGTCATTTCACTGTTTTTACATTTCTGTGATCAGATGCATATAACTGAAGCCAAGCAGTTCTGGAAAACTGGGACAGTTCCAAGGTAGCCTGCTTCATTTTGTAAAAGAAGACTTGTCTCTTCTCAGCTGCATCTTTAGCCAAAGCCCAAATGCAAAGGCTAAGACAAACTGGAGGCTGGCTGACCAGTCACTCAGCTGGAAGCTGTTCACCCACTCAGGAGACCTGAAATGCCATTGAAAATTCTTCAGGATACACATCTGTCTTGGAGTCACAAGATCTTTAAAAATTAATTGTAAGCAAATCAACATCCTGGTTTACAGATGGGTCCTTAGAGTACTTGGAGGAGTAGGCCAGCATGATGCAAACATTCGTGAATGACATCTTGTAGAAACTTGGGTATGGTTTTTATGCAAGTACCCACATAATTTACATTTTAAAGTTTATCCCTGAAGGAAAAAAAAAATGGTAATTACTTAGAAACAGCTATGTGATATGTTCAGAGTTATCATTTTCAAGTCAACTTATGACAATATTCAAATGGAGAATAGAAATAATGCAGGGAAAAGTATTCCTCTGCTGTACAGCATTTTAAGTATGGTATGCTACATAATACCCTATCAGCCTAAAAGAAGGGTTTTCTTTTTCTTCTTCCAAACCTTCTTGAAGAATCCACAGTGTTCTAATTGGAGTGTTTTTTTATTCTCAGTGGCTGTTGAAAAGTGTTGAAATTGTTTTAATAAAAGGAACTTTGTTTCATAAGCATATATTTCTTTCTATAGCACTTTACTAGCCTTAAATTAGAATATAATGTTTTTATATCATAAATGATTGCTAATGATAATTAAGGTTTCAGATGGGAAGTCAGTACTGAGGGCAGTTGCAATGTAAATGTTCCAGGTAATAGCCAAAGAAAAAAAGAGAAGAAACAGGAGAGAAAACATGCAGAACTGTGTTTTGGTTTTGCTAATTACCAATTCTATTAGCTCAAAAAACCTGAAGTTAATTTTCAGCTTATGAATAAGCTGGTGTATATCTGTACAAGGTCAAGGTCTTCCACTGGTGCTTCTACTTGGCCATGAAGGTTTGGTTTCAATCATAGGTTCTAAAACAACAATATCCTCTCATGAAGGAAACAGGAAAGCTCAAGTTGTTTGAATGTTAAAATATTTGTCATTATCGATATAATTAATTAGGCTCATTCTTCTAAAAATATTTTTCCCTTTCAAAAAGAATAAAAAAATATTCAGATGGCATCAAAAGTATCAATGAGCTAAATTAACTTTTTAGTGGAACGATTATTTGGGAGACATGAAGTGAAAAACAGATGATTTTCAAGGAAAAAGGCATTCAAAAGACCTGTATGAAATAACTTCTTAATATCTGAGGACAAGAGCATTGTGCAACATTGTACTTCCAACACTGGGCACTGCTTTTGAGAGTTTGTTGAGTAAATTCAGTGATGTGCAAGACAACTTCCATTTAATATAAACTGTTATATATGTGTTTTGTTCCATGTTTGTTTTCTTGAGAAAAACTATTGAATACATGATCACTGAATATGAAAAATAGTAACAGTAATTGTCAGAATATGATAGAATACGTGTAGTTCTTTATGTGAGTAGCATATTGTGGTCAGTTGCTTGGCATGTTATTAAATATTTCTGTTTTCCTTTTTTCTATCCGTTTTTACAGTATTTTTTCAAAATGTCTGCAACAGCTTCAAATGCTGTATTTTAAACTTTCATGTACTATTTATGTATGTCTGACAGATCTCAAGTAGCTGAAGAAAAAAACAAGTGAAAAAAACAGGTGAAGTTCCAGTGAAAATAAATGTATTCTATTCAGAATACAAAAACTTAAATCTTCAGTGCTCAAACTAATCTTTAGAACGTACAAACATTTTTGGGGTTAATTATGTATAATTTAAGGCTTGCTTTTCATGTGAAGGAGTAAGCTACCACACTCCTGTAGTAGATGTATTTAGTAGACTAACAACGTGTGCTGTATGAAGACATAATTTTCAAATGATTCTTTTTAAACATCTTATGTATTCAGAAGTATATTTGTACTTCATTATTTTAATGTTTCAAATGGTTGGGTTTGATTGCAGATGATTTTTGATGGCTTGGAGTATGGAAAGCTCATAAACTGGTATGACATAATCGTGCAAGTGGTTTAGATCAGGCTGCAATCTCAATTTCCTTCCCAAGGAAGTGATTCCTTGTCATTCTGTTTTGCCCTAATGCATTGCAGTTGAAAAGAACTTCAGCAAAAAGGAATGCATTTGACTTGAATGAGAGGATGATGAGAGAAGCTTGGAGGTTTGTCCATGATGTCCACTGCCAAGCTGGGTCACAGTGAGAATGGCTCTAGAGTTACCACAGTAAAGTCCCAAGGTCTCTTATCGCAGCCCTTCTTGCATCACAGAGAGCAGGCTCTCTCTTTTGTGCATGTAGGACTTTCACACTCCTTTGCTATCAATTTGTTCCTTCTCCTGGCATAAAACTCCCAGTTCACCAATCTTCCACCCGTGTTCTGCCCATCTTTTTCCACCTGTCCTTTCCTCTTAATCTCCATTCCTCTTTACAGCTCCCAATCTAATTCCTCAGTTCTTCTCATCAAGGCAGTGATCTGTTCTCCATGTCCATGTCAGCCCTTCACACAGCTTCTGCTCTGCCTCCACTCCAGCACAATGAGATGCTGCCACTTCCATCATATCTCACTCCTTCACCCCCATTTCACTCTGTCACCTCCTGTTACCGTGTTACTAATGACTCTCATGGCCAAAAGAGATTCTCAACAGCAAATCATGTACTAGAACATGACCTGGTGGTGCTCATTAGCTTGGGAAAGCACTGAACACTATTCATTAAACTATAAGCAGCTCTTCCTTTTGCAGTGATGATGCATGTGGAAAGGTTGGAATTGTGTTTCTGTCTTTGACCTCACTTCCCAAAAATATAGCTTTGAATTGCCTCAAAGTAGATGGAAAGATGGTAATTTACCAGAAGTGCAAATAGTGGATTTATAGGGAATAAAAACCTCAGAGCCATAACTAAATTTTTTCCTATAAATGTCTGATTCAAATCTGTATGTTATTCAAGTTTCTATGAATCCTAATTTACTGCTTATTTCTCTGGGAGGAGGAAGGCACTGGACAGGAGGAAGGATGCAAAGGAAAAAAGATTGTAGTGGAAAAGGGCACCTGCTTTTAGGTAAAATGGAAACCTCAAATACTACAGCTTCTGCCTTCTTTGAATAAAACCTCACAATGACACATGAGCAGTGCTGCAGTGTAATGTCATCTGATCCCAGACCCAAGCTGTCTTAAGCACATGAAGCAAGGTGTTTATCATTAAATCTCTCCTCTAGCTCATTTAATTGACAAAATATTAGGATAGTGATTTGGGTGCTAAGGGTAACTAACTTTTCTCTTGGGTCTGAGATTTCCCATTATAATGTAATTTATAATATAATTTTCAGGAAGATTCATGCAAATAAAATATCGTAGTTCACAGAAAATAAATGCAAAAGGGGGAAAGATTCCAATGCAATTCACTTTTTAAATGGAATCAGATCTTTTGGGGGATTTTTTTTGTAATATTCACAGTGCTACCTCATTTTATTAATGCAATGATTTAGATTTCCCTGATATATGAGTTGCTTTGCACTGGCATTCTCCCTCCTATGCCTCTGACAAAAGTGCTCAGTGATTCACTCAAGGATGCAGCAGCCAAGCAGGACTGTAGCACTGCCTGTATGGGCCAGTTTGCTCTTTCTTCTGAATCTTTAGTTATTTCTCCATTTTACACAATTGGTTTCTAATGGAGTCTCTAAATGAGGAAATGAGTAATCAGCTGTGAAAAATGAGTATCAAGCATCTATCAAAAGTGCCAAATAAAAAGCAGGAAAGCCCTCAGGCATCAAGACATTACTTGTCTATTTTATACTGGTTTTATATGCCTGTTTGCTCTTCCAAGAAAAAACCCAAACAATCCAACACTTGTTACCTTAGCAACGTGGTTATGTTATCTTCAGACAGCTGAACCAAATTCTCAAGACACACAGGCTGTTGTTTGGGTGAACCTCTGTCACTGTAGGAACACGATTTATAGTGTCAGCATATTTCATGGCAACTTTTAATCTACATTTTTAAGCTGCATCCATCTGAGCTAGCTTCATGGTTGTCTTTTCAAGACTTAATTCTTGACAATTATGTTCATCAATTGATTGAAGGACTTTTAATAAATTATATGTGGCAAGCTTTAATTAAAAACATATTTTGCAAACACCTTTGATACAAAGAAGCTAGTATGCCTTTGTTTAAGAAAAAACTATGCTATCTTGTGTATCAAATAGTGGATAATAAACTGAGGACATAACGTTAAAAAGTCCCTGGCCAAAGCTAACAAATAGTTTTTGCTAAAAGATAAAGTACTGTATTGAATTAGAAAATGGCTCTAAATATTCTTGGCCTGATAAAAATCTGTGTATCCCAAGTGAAGATGCACCTATCAAATATCATATCCACTGCCCATGTTAACCATAACATTGAGTAAAAGATCCATAACCATAACATAACGGAGTAAAAGATTATCTGTATGACAGACATGAAAATACATGCCATACCTGTGCAGTAACCACGCATTTTTCTCTGTTGCCTAAAGCCAAATACAATTTATATGTTATTGAAATGCAATTAAGTATACAATTAACTAGGGAGTCTGCAGAATTCCAGGCAGTTACTAGCACAGATGATAAACAACCCCACCTCCCACTGCAATAGACCAAAACTATAAAGAACATATTGGAGTTATTTGTCAAAAGATTCACATAGAAATGGTTATTTGCCTAAGCAAAGCCAGGTTTTTAACTGCAATAGAATACGCACACACAAAAATTTGCATACGAACTTAATACATGTTCCTAAATATTTTCCACTCTGTGTTTTGCATTGTTTGGGATATATAGGCTGTACTGGAAAAGGAACAACATATATTTTTGCATTGTTCTGATATTTGCCTAATGTGCTTTAGACTTTTAACAGCAAGTGTTGAACGTGCTGTGCTGCTGGAGCCCTTTTATAGCTCCTTTATCTATTCCACATAAATGTGGGATAAATGCGGTGAGTAAACAATCAAGCATTGTTTTTCTTTTTGTTGGCCTTTCCTACAGTTCTGGAATGTTATAGTGAACATATGCTTTTATGCAGTGGTAATGACATAAAAGTTTGTTTGATTGCCTGTGCCCTTCGCAAATCACAAAAAGTGATTTCATAGCACTCCATGCAATCAAAAATCACAGCCATGCATCACTGAAAATAAAGGACTTTACTGTGAATTGGGCAGCATGTCTGAAATGTTCAGACTAACAAAATTTACGTCTGCTACTTGGATCACCTGAACCTGTTGATTAGAAAGGAAACGTGAAGTACAAGTAAATTTTGAAGGCCTCAAAGATTTGTGAATATTGCTTGATAACAACAATGAACCTAATAAACCAAAATATGGTGCTATTTTCCATCATTTTCTTACTATAAGAGTACTAGGAAAGTTTTCTTGTTCAGGAAAATCATCAGCGAGTGTAAACTAGAGAGTGCTGTCATAGAAGAAGAGTGGCCTTTTATAGCTGTGTGCCTTTTAAGAGTCTATTGAGTAGGTAGTAAATATGAGAAATAAATATAGTACTATAGTACACCTTTTCCTCACAGGAAATTTCAGAATGCTTTACCCTCTATAAATATCCATCAGCTCTCAATTTGTCATTGGTTCTTTCCTATCACACAAGACATCTCTTGCATAAGCCTTTGTACTTTGATTTTGAATGTATAGAAAACAGACTGCTAAATTCAGAAAATGCAAATATTATTCATCTGTCTTTGTGTTTCCATGAAAATAAAGCAGTATAGCTGTTGATGATATATAGCATCACAAAATGTGTATCTGACCTGACATGATTCAGTGATTACAAATTATGAAATTATGGCTCATTCTGCTTAATATTCTTGTTACATTACTGCCATTTACTAATTCTTTATACAGGACACAATTAGACAGCTTTTTGCATCCTGTATTTTATGTCACTTGAGATGACATGCCTGCAGTTGTAGGTGGTCTTAGTCCAACTCTGTTATTTATGTGTGGAACAATATTGACATCAAAACTCGAGAGCTTTCATGATAGAATTTTGAATACCATGTCATTTCTTGTTATCTTGAGAAATACTATTATAATACATCATAATACTATTATAATACATCATAATATTTAGCAAGAGATTTGAGGTCCTAGTGAGGTAAAGATACCTGTTGTGCTCTTCCTTCTGGTGTGGTCTGACAGTTGTGGACAGCTGTGATTTGGGTCTTTCCCAGAACCCTGGTACTCAGCAGTCAGCTGCTGCATAAGTTGTGTTGCTTTAGTCAAGCACAGAAATGCTGAAGCCTTGCTTCATCACAATTGTGGTCACAGCAAATTGGAAATAGTTTTCTTTCCAATTGAATTCAGAAAATGGCATTCTTGACCTCTGCTGAAATTTGAGGGTACAAATGAAGAGATGCACAAAGTAGCCCTATACTACTACTGGCCAGCCCTGCTGCTGACAGACGTGCTACATGGATTGCAGTTATATTTTATATGCATTTACGTGCCTCATCATTTAACCTCAGCCAGCAACTAAACACTGCTCAACTGCTTGCTCACACACCCCTCCCTGCAGTGAGGCAGGGAAGAGAATCAGAAAAAAGTAAAACCTGGGTTAAGATATGAAAAGTTTAATAATTGAAGTAAAGTAAAATATAATTATAAAAATTATAATAATAGTTTTTAAAGGAAAGAGAGAAAGAGAGAAATAAAACCCAAGAAAGAAAAGTGATGTCCAATACAGTTTCTCACAGCCCACTGACCAATGCCTGTCCCATCCTCAAGCAGGGATCAGCCCCTCCCATCTGACTCCCCCCAGTTTACAAACTTCTACGGTGTGGAATATCCTTTGGTCAGTTTGTGAGCTGTCCTGGCCATGCTCTCTCCTGTCTCCCTGTGTATCTACTCCCTGCAGAGCATGAGACTGAAAAATCCTTGACTGAGAGTGAGCACTACAGAGCAACAGCTAAAGCATCAGTGTGTTATCAACATTATTCTCATACTGAATCTGAAACACTGCACTGTACCAGCTACTAGGAGGAAAATTAACTCTATCCTAGTCCAAATCAGGACAGTGCTGCTGATAGACAACTGTGATGTGTGTAGGTATTTTTAACACCTCTTGAATGCATCATTTTTAAAGTGGCCATGAAGTTTGAAGAAGAAAAAAAAAGAGAAAACCTCCTCCCTACCTAAACCAACAGAAACTTCAGTTAAAATCTTCACTGCCTGAATTAAGTGTGCTGTGAGATCAAATATACTGTTTGTTATGTACAACACATTTTCCATTAGTAGTATGGCAATGTGAAAAATGCATTTCAGGCAAAAGAAATAGCATATCTTGGCACTGTGGCTTAAGTAGATTTCCTCTTCATTGAATAGATAAATGAAGTTCGCATAATGTGTTACTGAAAGTATTGTTTCAACTGCTGCTCTATTACACTGTGATACCCACAGGAAATAGTCCATCTCTGGTACTCACCATCAAATCCAGTTTCCAGCTGGGATGTTGTACCTGCTACATACATTTAAATGCAGCTCTGTTTTTTCAGCTGTATTTCTCTTTTATATGTAAAAATATTGTTGGACTTTGCAACTCAGAAGCAGTGGTTTATCTCACTGCTAGTGGCAGATAATTGTTCTGTAACACAGCAGAGATTGCACTGACAAAATGGTATGAAAATATTTTCAAATGAGGAGGCAGAGGGGTGTTAAGTCTAAAGTTAAATTTCATTGTGAGTGAGGGTTGTATAGATAGGTATTTTTCTCTTGTCCAGTAGGTATTGCAGATACGGAGTTCAGTGGAACTTAGTTTCTATAGTTTTTAGTGTTTCTGGGAAAGTTTTATTTCAATAAAAAGGCACTGAAAGGATTTTGTTTGGCTCCTTCTTCTGGAATGTTGGTGAAGCTCATATTGTAAATTATAATACTGAACAATAAATAGTTCAATAGAAGATTGCCTAATTTCTGGAGGAAGAGTAACAGCAAAAGTGTGCATATTTCACTTTAAACTTAGTAGATTGGCCAATTTTAGCTGCTTGTTTTTCACAGAGCTTGCCAGCTTTAATTTAATTTCCAAAATATTTTCAGTAAAAGGCGTCGTGATGCAGGAATCCCAAAGCCTCTGTCACTGCATTGGATCTTCCTGAGCTCCCCAGTTTCACAGAGATGATTTTGGGCTTTGCTCAGTTTGACATGATGTACAGCTGAAGTTTTTCAGGGTCATCCGAGGTGATCTGAGGGCTGTGAAAATGTTCTTGCTGACTTAAACACAATTTGGACTAAACCTTCAGAAGGAATGCAGGACAGTCCACATATATATGGCAGAGAGGAAGGAAGGAGGGAGAAGACAAAGCTGAATGAACCACTCACTTGATTCCATAAAGAAGAAGGTGCTAAGGATGTAGCTCCAGTGTGACTGCAGTTCCTTAACTGTAGTTATCACATAATTTTTGTGTGGATTGATTCAGTTTTCACTGGAGAGATTCGGAACTTCCCATGACACCTGAAAGCATCATTCCTCCTGCCACTCCCAGGCTGTATTTAAATTTTTCTAGTTTATTTTTAGGAATAAAGAACTGTGAAATGAGAGGGATTGAACTTTCAACTTCTAAAGAGGTGCTTTGTAACTCATTTATTTTCTTAAAATCTGAATGCTTTACTATAGCACAAAAGCTTTTAACTTTGTTCCTTGAAGACAGAGTATTTTATCAACTGCTGTGTCTTTTATACATTTTGAAATAAGTTAGCCTTGCATGCAATACTAATGGGCATCTGTCTCATGAGGGACCTGCTTTACTTTGTAGAGAGAGGAATTTGCAATGAGCTGAGAGAGGAAAGGTCTTTTTCTCATCTGATGTAGAGCGTCTATTTTTCATTTTCAATTAGAGCACTAACAGCTTCTCAGAGAACACTATATCCAGCATAATGCATATTTTACTGTGAAATAATACTTATTTCTCTCTTATCACTTAGTATCTGTTGGTCATCCACACATTTATGAGTCCTTTTTACACAGCTATTCTTCTTTACAGAACAGGGACAGGAAGGGAAACAGACTTAGCAATTGTCACTTCACAAGTTTGACAGTCATTAAATGTCTTCATAAAGAGACCATTCATATTTCATGTCACTAACATGCTTTTGAAATAAATGCTTTTGAAATTGTGGCTCCACTCTGCAGTATTTCATTAGAAATAGCCTATGAAGCTTAGAGCTGACTGCCATATCTAATGGCAAGGCTCTGCTGGACATTAAGGGACAGGCCAGATAAACACAAGCATCTGAACAACCCCAAACTGAAAAAAAAAGGGGCAAGTAGCAGATCCTACTTTCAACAGCTAGTAAAACACCTGTTCAGGGGTATTCAGAAAAAAGTCTAAATGTTGTGAAAATTGATTTCCAACTTCCACCGGGGTAAGAATAGATAGGAAATAATCTTGCTTGATTTAACTTTTGTAACTTTTAGTCTCCCATCTTTCAATACCACTTGATACAAAAAAGATGTAAACTATATGTGATTAGAACTACACTAATGTCTTCAGTACCTGTGAGGTGAAGACAGCTGTGCTTGGAGCGCTTCAGTCCAAGCTGTGTGTGCAGGGCAAGGAGGTTGAGAGGAATCTGCATCTCAGCAGGGGAAAGAAATGGTCATTGGTAACCTAATGGGATTCTCTCATCTCTTATTAACTTGGCAAAGTTCTTATTCTGGAGATGGCACTTACAGGCTGTCTGGAGACATTCTGTCTCTTTGCACTGGCTGGCTGACACTACTGAAGCTGGGAAACCACAGAGGAAACAGGCAGACTCAGTATTTTCTCAGAAACAATTTCACAGCAGTTAATTGTTAGGTACTCAAAAACCTGAGTACAGTGAAGATTTGAGCACCAATAGGAAATCTTATACCTTTCCTATAAAAAAGATTACACATATGTGTGTATGTATATTCATACATCTGTGTGCATATATAACTGCATATACATATATGTATATATATGTGTGTATATATATATGTATATATTAGTATGAGTTAAGATGAGTCATGAAAGCTCAGTGAAGCTGCTGAACACAATGGCTGTTATGTGTTCAGGCTGAAAATTAAAGCAAACTCCTTTACTAACAGCCAGGAGAGCAGTGGGATATTTAGAGTGAAGCCAAAGTTGAGCAACAAAGACCAAGAAATTTTGGCAACTGAATGCTAAAAGTGGTATCAAGAAGCTTATACAAAAGACTTTAAGCTAAGGAAAAGCTAAATACAGAAATAAGTAGTAAGGAAGCTTGGCAGCAAAACCAAGAGGTTGCAGCATGACCTTGAAAACTACATGACATGAGAGTTCCTTTGGCTGATGTGCCAGCTGGGACGAGGCAGGGAATTTGGATCAAAAAGAATGTGTCCTAACATGACTGTTCTAATATAGTGCTAATCATATCCTATAGATGCCAAAAGCAGGACTCAAGTTTCTTGTCCAAGCAGAAGTAATCTAAAAGATTCTGAAAGGACATTCAAAACTGTCCATATAGTTACAGTGGAATACATTCTTATGAGTCCTTACATTAAATCAACTTTTAGTTTAGCTGCTGCAGCCCAAGTGGAAGTGGAGAGGGAAGGCGAGGGGAAGAAGCTCAGTGAGAAGCATAACAAGGAGCATGACGTGAGGTGTCCATGGGTAGTGATGCATTGAAGTATTTTACGGCGTAAGCAGACCTTTATTTAGACTCTTGAAACTGTTTCAGACAGTCGTTTCATAGAGTATATGTGCTATGGGCAATGGTGATAAACTATGTGGTGTCTGCAAGCTTTTAGCTTAATTTATATATTAAAAGCTGAAAAAGTTTAAAAGGATTTTGTTAATACTATTTCTGTACCAAGTCTGATAGGCTTAGACATCCAGAAGAATTTATCAAGCAATCACTTTGTAGAATTGGATCAGAGCTTAAATTAAAATGTGCATTTTCATTTTCGTTCAGCCTCTGCTACAGGAATCAAAAATACAATTTTTAACTAGTAAAGCATTTGTTTAAATGTCCCTTGAATTTAATAATTAGATGCAGTAGAGATGCTTCTCTTACAAGCTGACATGCAGCACTACTTCAGTGATGGAATCTGATCAATTCCAGTAATGTCTGCGGGCACTGGTCTTTACTGGTCCACACAAGGCCTCATCTTTCACTCTCCTGGGACAACAGATTCAATTTCTGCTAGAAGGAATATACTAATGTGTCAGTTGTTTTCTAACTTGAGTTAACAAAGTTATTTTTGTATTGAACTGGTAGACTACATGCCTGGAGATTCTAAACTGGCCTCCAATTTGTCTGCCATGTAAAATATTACTGGATACAAATGTCTGTTTATTTAATGAGATGTAGGACAGACCTTTGTTGTGCATGTATCTAAAGGAATGACTGACATGAGTATGAAAAATATGGATATTGAACAAATAAAACCACAGATATATTTTTTTAATATATTTTTGTCTGTGTAGTTGAACTGCAAAACTTCAGAGTAAACTCTAAATTTCCATTCCCACAAAAATTTTCATATTCTGGATGCTCTGGCTTTAAGAAAGAGCAGAGCATTTAGCTGTACTGAATCAGACCATGGATGTATCTAATCTGTCACCTCCTGCTCAAGCATGCCATGGTGCTAATCAAGGTGAAAGAATAATCATGCTGCAGGATTCCATCCGAGGCCAGGAGTGTTCCTTCTGGAGGTTTGAAGCCTGAGCTGTTCTGTTATTTGACACTGCATAGCTACAAATGTTATTTGTCTCTTTACCCTTCTGAAAGCACTGCAGATAATATCACACAACAAACCTGAGTTAGTATTATGTTACAAAAAAAAATAATGTTTCCTTTTCTTGCCTTTCAGTTTGTACTTCCATTTACTGTCTTTTTCTGCTTGGACTGTACTGGAGATTTACAGGAAAGCTCTGGCCAGTTACCCAAGGACTTTAATAATGTTCTCTGCTGTGTGACCATTATTGATCAGCACCAAACATAACAGTTGTATAAATACAGATAATTGAGAAAGCTTAATTTCATTAGTAAGAATTAATGGGTATACTCTGTACTGAAAAGATAATTTTGCATAAAAGTAATTTGATTCTCATCAGTCATGTGCAGTTTACCGTATTTATTGAATCTTTTTTTCTTCTTCCAAGCTGCAAAATCCCAGGTTTTTATTTCTATTCTTGTTTCTATTTCTCAGTTATAATCAGTGCTTTATCCTTCTCTTAATCTCCTTGGCATATGATAATTGTTCATTAAAATGTGCATCTCTAAGTTTGTAGATGAACCTGGGCTATAACTATATAACTAAAACAATACACGATGTAGAAGAAATTATTATTTGATTCTACAGTTGTAGTTGCTACGTTGTCTTAATCTAAATAACTCTTTTGATGATCTATGACAAAAAGCATTTATCTTTGTAGTAAGTGTATAGCAGCAATCTGTAACAATGACAAATAAAGCCATTAAAATACCAGTAAGTTTTGAGTATATAACCAAACATATCTATAGATGAGTTTATTAAAAATTAAATCCTTCTTTTCAAGCAATTTTAGTTCTGAAACTAGTTATTAATAAGATTTAGGTTTAGATTATGATATATTTCTTCAGAATTTAAATCATTTTACTAGGATGCAACCACTTAGGAGAAATGTACTTGCACTTTTAATCCTATAGTAGATAAGACAGTATTTGTCTGATTATTATAAACTGACTGTGTGACTTGAGCACCAGAAATATATTACTAATGTCAAATTAACATCCAACTTCTGCAAGATTTGCATAGAATACTCTGACTAAATAATTGCCTATGATTTTCAAATCTGGAATTTAAAAAAAAACAACAATATTTTTAGGCAGAACAGAATGTCAGTTTTTGAGACACATCTTTTAATTAGAAATTGGACAGGAGTTTGAATTCCTGGCCTGCCAAGGGACAACTGTAACATTTAGGAGGGAGAGGTTTTATTCAAATCGTTTACTTCCCATAAGGTGAAGATCAGGTGTTTGCATGATCCCAGTATATAATCTGAAACTAATGGCACAAGTTTTCAGTAAATATTGTTTCAACTCTCTTCAAAAGATCTTTTCAAGTGCTCGTGACTTGTGGCTAATAGGATTGCCATAACACATCAGCAGGGCTGATCTGGGGGTCACAGCTCGGGTTTGGCCAAGCATGTCCCAGCAGTGGACCAGGGCAGTTGCCAGGAGGTAACAGCAGCACACCATGTACTAAATATCCTAATTACACCCGTGCTTGTGTGTCTGTGTAGGCTGGGGACATTTAACAAGTCACTGAAGTATGAAGGATTCCAAATGCGTGTGTTTTCATGTGTATTGTGTGTTTTGCTTTTCAGATAGGAAGCTCTAGAAATATGAAATGCAAAATTATGGTCCATTAGCCCATCTTCTGGCCCCCAGGTCTATATTCTATCAAGCCTTCGGTAACTGTTCTTAACAGCCATCCATTATCTTAGTGTTAAAATCTCTCTTGAGTTTTGATATGGCTTATCTGCTGCACCAACTGTCTCTTCCATTTATTTTTCCTCCTGAAAATGCTTCAAGTTACACCCACATGCCTGAGTAAATAAGTAGAAGGTTTGGTGGATTAGATCTTAAAACATTTTGGCTACCCAGAGTTCAGGCTTGTGTTTCTATATCAGGCAATGTTTCCATTAGTTTTATGTGTGCTGAAATGGGGCTGTGACACAGCTGAATTTCAGAGCAGGCTTTTAAAAAGAGGTTTGTACGTATTTCACAAAATTGTCTCAAACACTTTCTACAGCTTTTGCAGTAATTGAATCAACCCAGAAAATCAACATTGGGATGTTGCCTTTCATCAACTGTAAGAGAAAAAGGGAAATTTTTTAGAAAGTCGGGGGGGGGGGCACGGAGAACATATTTTGGGATAAGTTTGGGGATACTGAGTCTGTGAAATTATTTCAGCTAAATTTTGGAGCTTTTTCTGAGGGACAGCTTAAACTCAATAAAAGTGAATAGTATTTGGTGATATATTGCCTTAATGGCTAAGCCAGGATTCAAACATACCCAAACTTTTTTTCTTAACGGTTCAACCAGTCTCTACTTTTAATTAGTTTTATGATGAAAAACAGAAACTAAAACTGTTGCTCCAGCAGAAAATCCACTTTTATGCTTGAATGGCCAGCTATAATGATTATGCAAACGAAAATTATGTACATTTCCTTTTTCTTGCTCTAACTACAGACAACACACTGCTGCAACCTCAAGTTCTTTCATTTTCTATTTCTTTCTTCAAAGAAAGCAAAGCATTTTTAATCCTAGAAATCAGGGCTTTTTTCCACACCTATATTTGAAAATATTTCCACTTTCTCAATTATTTCTTGGCATTCTTTAGTTTTTTTCCTCAGCTTCACATATCTTGATATGTCTCTACTGCAGCTACTGCTTAGATAAATAGGGAAAATTCGGTATCTGATCCTGAAAGCACTATGACTTTTCCATGTATTTTAAAAAAAAAAATCTTATCTTTGTCATAATCTTAGGGCTGAGGCTGTTTACATGACACAGCCGTCTTAACTGCATGAAAGACAATAATTCCGCCTTCATTAGAATCTGATGGGTCAGAAATATGCTACTGAAACAAAACGAAAACACAACAACAACAAAAACAAACAATCCCCAGAACACAAGAGCTTGAGCATGTCGGTGGCTGAGCTCTGGTTGGTACAGCTACATCCCACAGTGATGCCCTGAAAAAACCTTAAAGTGAAAATAGTTAGAAAATAAGGCTGAGCCTGAGGGAAAAATCCACTAGGATGTAGCCAAATATGCCAGGAAGATTACCAGATTGGTTGGAAACTTTGGTTGATCTTAGCTTCTGCCATACACATTCCTGAGTCCAAACCTGAATATAGTTAGTAAATTCTTTATCTTTCTGGTGTTTACCCTTTTGAAGTTGACTGAACACTTCGAACCTCTTGTAATACCCTGTATTGGATGCTAGATTTCTTTTTTTTCCCACAGAAGTCTGAAACTTCTAAAGGATCATCACTTAATCTATTTAATTTAATTTTCTTTTAATATTAGAAGGTATGTTCACACATGCTTCACAACATTGGCCTCTTCTCAGAGTCTCCTGTCCAATTTACCTTAAAATGTGGTCTTTGTCATGGGACACTTGGTCAGCATTTTAAAACAAATTCTGAAATTGAATCTGAGACAAACATCCCAGATTTAAAACATGTACTTTCTGCCTCTAAAAATTGGTATAAAATTGTAATGGGAAAATAAAGCCTTCTACTTTCAAAAGAACTCTAGGCAGTAGCTAAGGAATTGATGATCCTAATTCAGGGAATAAGGACACAGACATTACCATTGTATGTCTCAAATGGTCTGTCACAAAGATAACACGGCAGCTACTTTTATGACAAATGTTTTTTATTTCTAAAGTTACAGTTCTATTAAACTGATAAATAAAAGCACTTGGATTAGATTTTTCTGCCTCTCTCCCCGCCAGAGCATTAAATCTTCACTTTTTTAGCCAAAGTATGGGTAGTCTGTTAATGTGTATCCATAATTAAGTCCTGTGAGTACTCAACTCTTTGGGGCTTCTTCAGCTGCCAGCAGAGACCTATCAGTGAAGGCAGGGGGACTTCCTGAGCCTGTACATGGAGGTACCGAGTCTCCTTTGTATTTTTAGTGTATTTTTTCAGTGTAGGATTTGTCAGTCACTACACACTGCTCTGCCAGTAGTGAAAGCTCTTCAGACTATCTCAAGATTCTTAAATTGATTACTTGAGAAACAGCTTCCACCAGAATTTGTGCTCTTGATTTTTTAAACTGTGATATGTGTTTAAAGCTGTTTGAGAAGCTGTACTCAAAAACCTTTGCAAGCAGAGACAAATCCTTAAACACCGGTTGTTTTACGATTTCTTGGTGTTCTGATACTTCTTAACAGCACTACAGAAATGGCAAAAGTCACAGCAAAGTGCTCTGTTTAGGAACTTCCTACGTATCTCTATCTTGTTTCAAAACAAGATATTGTTTGTGATTTATATGTTATCTGGCATCCAAAATGGCTTATAATCCAAATATCATTAAATGCAGAAAGGTGCATTGGCCATTCTCTGGATGAGGGTGTCTGTCTATTTAGTTTGTTAGAATTTCCTATTCTAACAAAATCCACATGATAGCATTTGTGGAAATAGAAGTGGCAGTGATACACTATATGGGTACTCATCTGTTTATCCTATGGCTGCTTTCACACCAGCCACTTTGGGAAAATTCCTTTCAAATTTCTTTATTCCCAAAATAATATATATAAAACACAGTTATATGTACATTATAAATATATCTATAAAGTCTCTTTTCTTTTTGCTGCATCCCATCAAAAGATGATACAACACATTGGAGCTATATTACCTACACAGCTTGTGATGACAAACACCAAAATTTTTTAACTCCTTATTTTGATGGATGTAGCATGAGTTGGCAGTGAGTTGTTGCTCCTATCCAGTATAACTGAGAAGGTTCTCTCTATTCTCAACTAAACTCTTTGAAGGCTCAAACCATGCATAAATGCAATCTCTTAATTATTTACTTTTTTGCCTGACTAGAAAATAGCAGTTCTATATAATGAAAACTCTGAATCTTTAGTCTGCAGACTAGCAGACATTTAATAGATAAATGGAATTCAGGTTAAATGATAACACAGAGCAGAAGCTATCGGATTCAAACTGAAATTCTCTGCGATTGGTACAGATATTCCCATTATATCTGATTGCCAGATAACAGAGTGCCTTTCACAAGGGTCACTTAAATCCTAAACTTTATAAAATTTGACATCTTTGTATTCATGTGTTGTAGGTTAACCAAAAACCTGATCTGAAGTACTCTGAAGTAAATAGAAACCTTAGCACTGATTCTATTAAGCTACTTTCTAGACTTCAAAAACTCTCAGTCTTTGGAGAATTTATTTCCCTGGATAAACCTAGAGACCTAAGAGTTAAAAACAGGGACCAATCAAGTTGCTTGACGTTAGACTGTCAGTCGTGTGATAAGATTTAACTTTCAGCAAAGAACTCAGCTGAGCTGGAGACTTAAGAGTTATAGAATCATTTAGTTTGAAAAAACCTCTAAGATCATCAAGTCCAGCCACTAACCAGCACAACCAAGTCCACCACTAAATCATGGCCCCAAGTGCTACATCCACACATCTTTTAAATCCCTCCAGGAATGGTGACTCCACAACTGCCTGGGCAGCCTGTTCCAGTGTTTTCAGTAGAGTGGCAATCCTTTCATTAAAGAAATTTTTCCTAATATCCAATCTAAACTTCCCCTGGCACAACTCAAGGCTGTTCCCTCTCATGCCATCACTTGTCATGTGAGAGAAGAGACCAACCTGGCCACCAGGCTCCAACCTCCTTCGAGTAGTGTAAGCCACCCTCCCAGCAGGGAAGAATATTCCTGTCCAAGCTATTCTCCAAGAGAATGCTGTGGGAAACAGCAAGAAAGAGTCTTTACTAAAGTCCAGGTAGACAACATGCACAGACTTTCCCTCATCTGCTTAGCAGATTAATTTCTATTGTCACAGAATTTAACACAACAGCTCTTTGAAGTGAGGAAGCAGCAATGTGGTGATTTTGAGGTGTGGTGCATCACTGTAGTGTTGTAATAATTGTGAAGACATTTGTGTGCTTATTGGAGTTTCATGTTTGTGCTGTCTCTCTCTTCTGAATGCTGTCTCAGTGGTGTTCATCTTAGCAGCACTGGACAGATGAAACAGTCTAAAGTCTTTCCTGAAAGGGCTGTTACGTTGCCTGTTGCAAAGGCACAGGGATTTCTAGGCAGCCTGAACTGGTGCAAGTCGGTCAAACTAAAATAACAGCATGATTGCATTGAGCTGGGCATTAGGAAACTTGAACAGCTTTTTCATCTATGGAGTTTGTGTTAAATCCGGAGAGCCATGAGGTATTGACATATTCCTGCTTGTACCGAGTGAAAGGCATACCTCCTTAGCCACCTTTTATCCCCTTTTCTCTGCCTCTTCACTTCCAACCCACCTCTGCCTTGCTTTCTTCTGTTCTTGCTTTCTCTCTTCTTTTGTCCAACAGCTGGCTTTATACCATTCCTGAACCAAGCTATGTTCCTGCTCAATGCCATTGTGAAGGCGTCAGCTATGCATTCCTGATGGGCATGGGAAAAGCAACAAATAAAAGATATTTGGCTGGATAATGATTTTCAGTTAGACTTGGTATAAACTGATATTATTTTTCACTTATACCAAGATAGCAAAGTCGATATTAAAAAGCCCTAATCCCAATTTTTTGTCAAATGAAAAAAAGCTTTTCCACATTAGATATAGGGTAACAAGGGAGTCATTTTAGAGTAGGAACTGGATTTCATTAACATTGGTAAAGTGTCTAAGATCTCACAGCAAAAATCATCCTTTATTAGGAGTTTAGTGGCAATTTTCGATTTCAAGATAATTATGCTTGCTGAACATCCAGGTTGATCTCTAGACCTCCTGATAAACAATTTTTTGAGATTTATTACTTCACATATATTCGGTAACCTAAGCAAATACGGGTTGCAAAGAAATATGAGGGTACTGGAGTTCATTGCCTTTGCACATTTATGAGTCTCATTGTCTTTGATGAATTAATCAGAGTAGTAAGAATCAGACAAGGATGTTTATTAGACAGGGAAGAGCTGAAAAGTCAGGAAAGTTGCAAGTCTATTGAAAATTTCTTAGTTATATCAACCAGTTTCTAGTGCATTGTTTTTGAATTATATGGCTCCTATGACACAGTGAAGTTTAAAATCCCTACCAAACTTCAGGATCGTTCATGCTTTGACTGAGACTTGAACCTGGAGCACAGCACTGGACAAGAATCAAGTGCAAAGAAGGATGAACTTGAGTGAAATCAGAGGCATGAATGTTGTAGCAAGAGTATGAACCCTTGTGGGCAGGTAAGAAGTGCAGCTGTGAAGTAAGAAGTGAAGCTGTGAAGAGCTTCCTGTTCAAGTGTTGTGAGGAATATAACAGTAACAAGACTTTTTCAAACATTGATCTGTCTATCTGTGTCTTTCAAGCATTTGTTTTTCAGTAGTAAGGGTTTCATTGCAAGCAACATATTTTCAATAATATTTCAACAGAAAAAAATTGCTGTATTGTAGCAGTACTAAATTATTCTGTTTATTGGGAAAAAAATGTTGTGCACCACAGCTTTTATTTTTTATTGAAAAATATACCTTAAATGCATCAAGTTTTATATGCATCAGAAAGTTCTTTTTCAACCAAGTGACTTAGTGATCCCAGTTTTCCAGTAATGACTCTGATAGTGGCAGAAAGATGTGAATTCTCACCTCATTTCAGGATCTCATATAAAAAAGGTCTTGTGGGTTACCTCAAAATCCTTTGAGCCTGCTTTGAGTGCCATGACTTGTTTTTTTCAGGCTGTTTTTTTGCTTTGTAGACAAATTTAATTATAAACAGACTTGTATCTGATAGAAACAAGGAGCCAAACTTCTGAATTAATTTAAACTCTTAATGATGTTAATATGTGGTAGTTGAACATATTAATGCTCATCCAGTGAAACTGCCTGGATGAAAATGAGTTGTACTGTTTGGAGGAGCCTTTCAGGATTCTGGTCCAGAAATATAATCTTACTTCTTTTAGGAAGAACTGTACTGCCCAATCTGGCAAAAACTGTCTTACAGCAAAAAAAAAGCCTTACAGCAATTCCCAGTCAGTTACCCAGAAATGGCCCTTGTGAGCTCTTTCTGCCCTCCTGTGCAACAGGAGTCTGGGAGCACAGGGGTGTGGATACACAGCCTCTCTGTGCTACACTAGATTTAGAGTGAAACTGGTTGTCAAATATGTGCCATATCATCAAGAAATACAATAAAAGAATGATTAACACTGGCACAGGTTGCCCTGAGAGGTGGTGGATGCCCCATCCCCAGAAATATTCAAGGTCAGGCTGTACAGGGCTCTGTAAACAATTTAATTTCCTTTTAGTGCATCCTCAAAAAAGTTCCCATGTTTTCCATTTGTTGTTTTGATGTTTGGGGATTTGTGGGAGATACAGGGGTATTGCCAAACATCATCAAGAACTATCAGTGTGAATATTTTTTTTCTATTTAAAAGAGCTTCAGAGAAAGTGAAGGGATAATTAGGATGTTCTGCTAATGTTTGGTAGCAGATTTACAGTGAGATAAATCATATTTTATATAGCTGCCTTCTTATTTTCCTCATTTTTATATGCTAATGATTATTGCTATGCAGTATTAATTTTGACTTGGAACAGGGACATTCTCAACAGATACAGAATTGTTTCACTTTGTAACAGAAACATAAGCAGTGGGAATTTTTGTCTCTGATCTATGAGACTTTCATTGCATGTAAGTCATTCATTGAAGGAGTTGATATCTTTTTCTGTAGCAAAATAGAACTTAACTTTCTACAACTATNAAAAACATGATTATATAGGCAGGTTAATCATAACTTTTTGATTTAGGCACTTAACTCACTGAAGCTGCTTTCATAAATTTCTTGTACTGAACCTATGCAAGGACCTGGCCTGGGAGTATGTGAGGAAAGAAGGTAAAATCTGAATCTGTTTTTCATCACCTCTTAGCTAAAATATTTCTAGGTTTGAAAGTTATCTTAAAATGCATAGCAAACTGAAAAAGGTGCTTGTTTATTTTGCTGAAGTAATTTCAGACTAATAGTGAGTGATTAACAGCATAACATTACTGTTGTTGATTAGGCACTGTACTTAGATTTTTCTCAATTTTCAGGGAAACATTAGTTACATTTGCATCTTGTTGCTAAATGAGATAGGAAAGAAGTTCTATGAATTTATTTTCATGACATCATGGCAGAGTTAAGATTCTTTAAATAGCAAGGCATCCTATTAGACAGGAACGATTTTGAAAATAATTATACTCATTTTAATGAGGGGAAAATATTTTACTGTCATTGCACTGCTGTTCTGCTATGTGGTGTGTTTATAATCAGCTTTTTAACTTCTGCCTTCCACACCAAGCAGTCCTGAGTGCTCACAGAGCACACGCTGTGGGAGGAGCTCACACCTTCAGTGGTACTGAGAGGAGGCCACACTGCCCTGCCAGTATGGGCTAATTGGAGCAGGGTTATTCAAATAAAAGCATAAATGTGAAATTTGGGTTTAAGTAGACTTAGAACTCTCTCCATTTTAGCACATGTTTTTGGTCAGAGGATAAGGTCTGGTAACACTCCACCTTGAAGAGACATATTAAAAAGATGTCAGGAATAGTAGTAAAGCTCTGATTTTAATAAGAGGGACTGTAATTTCATCATAAATGATGGAAGGTATGGTTGACACCACTTTCCTGGTGTTTGAGTAACATAATGCATTTAGTGAATAAAACGAATTCATTATAAAGAAAATATTGCACACACTATAATCCAGACTGAAAAGCTCTATTTACTCAATCGGAGGCAAGCTTTTCATAAAACAGATGAATAATTTATGTCACTTTTTTGCTGCTAGCTGTTTATATGCCTTCTAGTATCCCATAGTCCTCAGATAACTATTTACAGTTTTACACAGAAAGAGATTAAATGCCTCATTGAAGGTCACACAGGAAGACTAACAAAACCAGGAATTAAACAGAGATCCGTAATAATTATCTAGTTTTATATTTACTTAACACAGTTTTCTAGCACTTCAATTATGGCTGTTTGGTTGGGCAAGAGCCAAAGTCAAGCCACCTGTCCCAGCTTGACACGAGACCTGTTAATGTTCCTCCCGTGATGACAAGCTGTAATCAGAACCAAAGATTGTCTTAAACTAGATTGTATCATAAACTCACGTGCTTTTCACAATATCTTAGCTCTTTACAAGATCTGATAGAATGTTATTTGATGTAGTTTTAAAATCAAAAGTTATATTTTGTCAGGCATATTTTGCCAGTGAATTTTTCAACAGACTTTTACTTTAAATAACTTTAGATACTTTCTATACTATGGAGAAATACGTCCTCTGAGGAGGTTTTCCCTTGCCAATTGAATGACAAAAATATGAACTGAGAACATATAGGGAAGAGAATAAAAAGTAAAATTCAAATGACTGTTGCTTTTTCTTACATTGTAATTATTTCATGCTTATGTAGATAAACAAAAAACACAGTTCCCTCTTTGTTTTTTGTAATTCCTGAGATTTAGCAATGGTAACACAGACACTCTGGGTATTCTTTGTACATTTGGGAAGAGTTGAGCATGTATTTTAGGTTACAGTAACCTATTGGAAAAAAATTTATCTCTGCTGAATCCTCTTTAAAAGCAAACCCAAATCCTTGCAATTTTTTTCCTAGGCTTTTTGTTCATCTTAGGTACATGAATTTGTTAAAAAAGAATGGATGATTTTTTGGATATTTCCACATCTGATCTCATTTCAAAGAAACAACAAGTAAGTTGCAGGGCATGGATTATTCCCCTGGAAGTTGGTTGTGTTTCCAATTTAGCCTTCACAGCTGTTTGACCTTGTTGCTTTCCTGCCCATAAAAGCCGTATTTGCTATAGAACTGCTGGCTCTATGAGAAACAATCCATCAGTTTTACAGATGCTACAAACACTTCAATTCTCTACAAAGTTAACAGTATCACAGTAACTCTCACATTACCAGTTCTATTTTCAAATAATTGACTTAGGAACAAGTATTATTTGGCCCAGCTTATGGCCACATCAGGCCAGGTAACCCACGGCACAGAGCTCAGGGCAGGGGAGTGCTCTGTGGATATCACAGCAAGCTGTGACCCTGGGCCCTCTCTCATTTCCCAGCTCAGATCAAAATGGGGACTTTTAGGTCAGTCACGGAGGAAATGAGAAGCTTCGTGGTGAAGGGTCCTTAAGCCCACATTGGCCAATTTAGAAATAGGGGATTAATTTCTTGGAGCATGGATACTACAGACTGGCTTCCATGTCTTGAGTGCCCACTTAGAGGACAGAGTCATGTCTTTTCTACCTCAGGGAAGATGCAATTCTTTTTTTGTTGCTGTTTTTATTTTTTTTTAATAATTATTATATTTTTTAGCCCAGTAGAAAATGTTCCAGAGCTGCAGGTGAGATAGCCACACCAAGAAAAGTCTTACATCTTTGAGTGTTGTCCCAGGAAGCCCTTGCTAGCTGGGAAATAATGTTAATTAAAAGGTGGTCATGTGCTCTAGACAGGGTTCATCTAATGAGGAACTGCTCTAAAATTTGATCTGCTGACTGTGAGTTCAATTCTTCCTAAGCACAGATGATCCGACCCAGGCTAAAGAGGTCAGCAACATGGGTGCAGGACACCAGGGGCCATGAGCAGCTGAGTAAGGGAAATTTTTTTAAGCAGCATTTGAGCTTAATGCTTGAGGCATTGCTCCATTGATGTTAGAATGCCTGCCTCTATCCAGAAAACCTTTGGTGAAGTTCATATATTAATTTCAGTGTCATTTATATCTGAGTCCCTCAGTGGAAAGACATAAACAAATTTTGAATCTATTCTAAATTGAAGTATTTATGATGAAATGTCGGGATTTGAATGATGTCACATTTCATAAATCTAGGGGATGCTGGTATTGTCAAACTAATATTAAAAAGGGAGGAAAATATCTGTCATCTTTGTCATCATTGCCATCACTTACCTTGAGCACTTTGACATAAAAAGACTGATCATTTCCTGAGTGCTCATTTTATCAATTAAATAATGGCAGAAGTGTCGTGTAGCTTATTATTCAATACGTATAGATACAGTCATATTCAATGTTGTGCAGTAAAACAGTAAATAATTTATCAAGTGACTTGTTTGTGAGTGTTCTGTAATCAATTTAGAATTTTCTAAAAGTGGGTTCCTTATTTTCAACTGTATTCTAAATCACTTCTGTGAATTCCTTTGCCAAGTACTCAAGCTATAACCTTTTTTGAGAACTGTCAACTAAAGTTGATAGTTTTAATGTCAGTTTTGAGAAAGGGATTTTGCATATATTAGGCTTCTATTCTTATAAAGTCATGACAAAGTCTTAGATTAGAATGCAAATTTTGTGTTTAAATTGAGGGGTTTTCCCCCAGAAAATATTGTTCATTGATGCACTGAGAGCAATTCATACTATCTGGAATGTGGGTAGAAGAGCTGTGGCCACAGCAAAATGTTTAGCTGTGCAAAAATATTCTATCCAGGTCAGCAAATAACATGCTTGTCCTAATGCTGCCATTAATAGAGTCTAGGTCACATGTTTAGTGGCAAGAGCTTTGCCATGTATTTTTAAAGACACACTATTTTCTTGAAGGGGTTTTTGAATCTGCTGTTTAGAAGGGATAGCAACACTGGTTGGATTGTGTGTAAGAGCAGTGTACAATTCTATTTCTATTCAGCTTTCACAATACCAGTCAAACTTAATAGATAGGATATCTGTAAATCTATTTATATGCTTCTCATGAGCATAAAACAAAGATTATTTATGCAGTGACTTTTTAAAAGTATAGTAAAATATAACAAGAAGAAAATAATTTTTTTAATGCAGAATTTTAATCCAATTTCCTGGTGAAAACTTCTACTTTTAGTAATTTTGCCATTCACTCATATGTTTGAAAGTGAAAGTAGAAACACATGCTAGACTAGTTTGATCAGTTGTGCCATATCTTTCAGTACCATAAATTAAATCTAGATATCTCAGTTTAAGAAACATGACTTTTAGACAATATTTTAGTCAAAATGTCCTTTTCTTTTGTCATATATTTGTCATTTCACTGTGTGACGGTTTAGGCCAAATTCAGGGAAATGTCCAAAAGGGACGTCTCCTCAAAGGAAGGCAGGTTACAAACCACCCCTTCCCCCAACTGGGTTCGGGAAAAAACAAATTTTCCTCAGAGGAAAGTGAAGGAGAAAATAAAACTATTTATTTAACAAACACACAGGAAAACAATACTAATAATACTAAATAATAAAATCTCTCGCTCTGGAGAGAAAACCTGAAAGATTTTAGAGTCCTTCTGTGGGTGTAGTCTCTCTCCTCCTCCTCGGAGCTGGGTCGGCGGGGGGGGCCCCCCTCCAGGCCGGTGGAAGGTCCCCCGGTGGGGTTCTGATGTTCTGGGGTTCCGAACAAGTCCAGAAGAGAAGAAGGGAAAAAAACCCAAAGTCCCAAGAGGAAAAAAACCTCAACTCTCCGTCCCTCTCTGAAGAAACAGAGCCGAAAAAACTGACCGAAAAGCCAGAAAAAAAAAGTGCTTCCTCTGCCCGCAGCAGCAGTAGCTAATCTCCGTGTCCTTGAAGCACAAACTGTTTTGTAAAGTTTGCTCAGTTTTTTTTCCTCTGTCTCTTGCATCCAGTTTTAAAGGCATAGAAAGGCTCAGGAATCATGCCTGGGCATAGAGCAGTGGTAGGGGATATAACAGCACAGTCACCCCAAGACACACTGGTTTAACTCTATTGAGATTATTGGCATAAAAATATTGAGGGTTTTTCTTGCTAATCATTGCTGAAATTACCTTAAAGGCAAAATTAATGGACTCCATACTTTGTCCTGGTCTAGAAAATGAACATGAATCAAGACATGGTGCTTTTCTTCCTCACATCCATGTTATATATAGAGTAAGTATTTTCTAAGTCACTTGGAAATGTTCCTGATTGATGTTAGTGGTAAATCATCATATAATCATCATGTTGCTCAAAATTTAGGATAAATTTGAGTAATTCTTTGCATATCACTTTAATTACTTTTCAGAGATTAAAATACTGGGTTTTAATTATGTCTTTCCAAGGAAAGACAGAACAATAATAGATATTTTCTCTGTCATCCATCAAGTTATTAAGGTGATAAGAAAAGGGCACTAGAGTCTGTTCAGGGATGTGGAGAACACAAGTAAATTGTGTAACACTTTGTGGGATTTAGGGATGCTGTATTGGGTCTGACTGAGGTAAAGCTCACAGCCCTTACAGTGCTGTGCTTTGCATTGGTAGCTGGACAGGTGCTGATAACAGAGCAGTGTTTTGGCTACTGCCGAGCAGTGCTGTCCCTCTGACATTCCTTCCCCCACCAAAGGGGATGGGTGTGGACAAGATCCTGGGAGGAGACACAAGCAGGCCAGCTGACCCAAATCAGCCAAAGGGATATTCCATACCATATGACATCAACTCAGATATATAATCTAAGGAAGAGAGGAGGAACCGTTACGTGCTGAAGCCCTGCTTCCCAGGAAGTGTCCGAACATCGCTGCTGATGGGAAGTAGAGACTGATTTCTTTTTTTCCTCTTTAGCTCTTGCACGCGCAGATCTCCGCTTGTTTCTTTCTTTTGGCTGTAATAAAACTGCCTTATCTCATCCTGCTGGTTTTTCCTCTGTCTGTCCCAGTGGGAAAGGGAGTGATAGAGCGACTGAGTGAGCACCTGGCACCCAGCTAGGGTCAGCCCACAACAGATACTCAGTTTGTGTTTGCATGGGCTAGAAACAACTGGAGCTGCAGTTTAAATGCCATTTCAGATCAAAACCAGCTCTGATCCTAGAACTGGAATTGTCAGTCCTAGCAATAACAACCCCCATCTTTGCTAGTCTCATAAACATCCGATGGAAAAACAAGGCTGCAAACCTTTCCAGACTTCCAAAGTTTCTAAGATCTAAAGTTTGCTTCCAATTTTGTACATGCATTTTTAAAAAGTCCCATATACCCGTTTTAAAAGCTCTCCCTGAAAGTGTGGCACACAAGATTACTCCGAGACACACTTGGTTTTCCACTATATTACACTTTGTAGATTCTGAGAGGGACTAAAAGTACTTTAGGTTGCAAACATTTCTACCATTACTGCAGCTAATGCATTAAAGGGAAACAGATTTGTTCACATCCAGACTTAATGCAGTCTTTTCTTAAAGTGTCCCCCATATGACCCTATATAAGAGTTCTTTTTTTTCCATCATGGGACCTAAAAGCAGTGCTGAGTCTTCTGATGGACATTGTTCATTTCAGCCCATGGCTTCCATTCCTCTTAGGTTTTTGACCTGAGCTCTCCCTGCTAGCCTGCTCTGTGTTTGACTTGGTGAGTTAGAGTTCCATGCTCTCCTGCTCCTGTCTTAAATATTTTTTTCTAACAAAGCAACAGTAAGAATAGTTCTAGGATTTTTGCCAAAAGTAACTTCCAGATCTCAAATAAATCAGGACATATTTCTACCTTTCTTAAAGCTGAAGCTTCCAGATTCCTCAGAGCGCAAATTGCATTCCTGAATGTCTACAAGGAACTTAAAACTTTAAAATGTACCTTCACAGAACTGGAAGTCTTTGCAAATCTCCCTTCTTGTTTGCTCAGAATAAATGTGGTAGCTTTACAAGAGACCAGACAAAATGGATTATGTTCATCTAATCTCCTTAAAGAACATGAGAAAAGATCCAAATAATACTTCCTAATTGTACATATTATAAAAGACCAGCCACTATGAAAATTGGCTTTTAGCTGAATAAAAATCTGGTTTTCCTGGTTTTAACATGGAGGTAATCTCTACTGAAGTTTACAGAACTCAGTATTATAATTTAATTTCAAACCAAAATTACTTAAAGTCTGTACATTTATATAATAACCATGATTTTATGTCACTGTGTTGACACTTTCCAGCTATTCTGTAAACTCCAAACATCTTTTTCATGCAGGAATTGCGTCTACCACATGGTTTCAAAATGAACAGTTCTGTTACTGTACTATGGACAGTGCAGCCTGAAAATTCTTTAATGCAGCAGGCATTGAGAATTGCTTCCCTTAGATCAGCATTTGTTTGTGCTCACTCACTGCCTAATCACTGACTCTTATTTAGCAGCAAAGATAAAGCAAAGCGTGAATTAGCAGGAAAACTCAGTCACTATCCCTTTTAATGCAATTCTCGCATTAAAGGCCAAAACACTTTCACAGATAAACATCATTCCTAGGGTAAATATTGTAAGAAAGGAAGATTAGACAGGGCTATAATGTGCAAGCATATAATGACCTACCCTTGGACTGCCATGCCATCATGTCTAAACCGTGCTGGAGTCTGATGAACTTGTGAATGGCACAAGTTTTTCAGTGTCTGACTGAAATCTCATGAGGCTAGAAATTTGAAGCATTTTTCAGGAGTAACTCGTGTAATGAATTTTCAGGTTTTAGAGAGCAAGTTGGGCATGATTGTTTTATTCCTGTGCAAAACTTTTGGAGGAAAGCATCACAAAATTTTAATATAATCAATCTGTATCACAGGCCTGGGATAATCAAGATATTAATGAAAAGTTTTAACCAGCATATACTGAAAATATGATGATGATGAAAACTGTGAAATAATGTTGCTAATTTTTTTTTTCTTTCCTTTGACTAAACTTTCTATGAATGCCAGCTTTTCTCAGTATACTGCAGACAAATTAGTCGTGCAAGAGGTATAAATGGATACCTGAAATGAGGAAGCCTTTAAAACTATGATTTTACCAATACTGATCCTACTGATTGTTCTGATTCCTACTTTCTTTCAACGGATAGGAGGGAGGTAATTATTTGTGCACTATAGAAAAAGGATTAGGAGAACTACGGTGTTTACTTATTTATGGTCACTTCCACAGATTTTACAATTACTGAACAATGCATTGAAAGCCTCTGTGCATAATTCACAGGCTCACTGAATTTTCATCTTGAGTTTATTTTCTGTTTACCAGAAGCTGTGAATTTAAACTCCTTTTTAAATAATACCCTTTGCAAATTTAATAATAAATAATACAATAGTCTGCCAAAGCATATAGGACATCATATTGCCATGCTGAAGAAATTAGACCATGTATAAAAAAATCTGTGTAATGGAATTTTTTGTCAAATGAAAGAATGCTTCGTCTGCCACCATAATAAAGCCTTTTTATGTTGAGATGAATGTCAGAACAGGTTTATATTTTCTCAAAGTTACTGTGTTCAATCTTTTTAGGTACTTCATAATAAGGGACTGTACTCAGAATGAATATATAATTCATTTTTCTGACCCTGCTAATGATTTGGCAAGTTTGAAATCTGAACTTTCTTTTAAATTAGAGTTCCATTTATTTAAATTTTCGGTACTCTCACTGGTGTAAGGAGAATCTCACTTAGCTGTAAATCTTGTTGCAAAATCAAATAATCCTTTCATCCTCGGCCTCACAAATGAAGATGTTATGTTGATGTCCTGCCCTTTAAGGTAATACTTGTTTCAACAACTGAAATAAAAGCTCTGAAACCTGGAATCTAATGATGATAGGGATGGAAACTGTATTGCACTGTACAGTAACTGTTGTGTTCACAATAAGCCCATACCAAAAAGTAAAGGCTGTTAAGTGACTGTTTCATTCTGTTTGCGTTTCTGTTAAACTATAGAAAATAATATATTCTCCTGCAGTTTCCTCAGCCTTGTACATTGTGTGAATGAATGACCTATTCCTACTGGGTCCACTTTACTGTTTCTCAGATTTACTGCTCATGCTGTGAAATACAAATCCCATTTACCTCTTATAGAAATCTCTTTTGTGTATTTTTAAGTGATTCTATTGATTTAATTGGTGAAAGGGACTTATCAGCAAGGGCCTTGTCTTCATAAGAATAATTCTTTAAAAACACCATGTTTTGGTGAACTCGGAAGCATCCAGACGTTTCCTGCCTGGAGGCCAGAACCTCAGTTTCTTGATACTTACAGAGCTCAGCAGCTGGAATCCTTGCTATGGTATTGCAAATGAGTGAATTTAAAATATTTGTGTCTCACTTGCTAATCCTCTACGTCAAATGTGAAATACTAAAAGTGCATTTTAGACTTCAATTTTGTCACCTAAAACTTAAATTTTAGTAGTCCATTTCTTTGAAATGTGTCCTATTTACAAAGTTTAGCACACAATAAACACCTACATAAATAGATGGGTTGGGTCCAAAGAGGAAGATGTAGCATCCCAAGCAATATCCCACTATGTATTGCTTATTTTCATGCTTACCTCCAGATCTGCAGTTTGGGAAAGAAGGTAGACACACTCTCTGGCAAACCTTTGGAGAAAGAAAGTAAATTACAAACTTAAAAACTCCTTCCTGAAAATACACTACTTTAGGCAATCTCAGCTTTAAGCATAAGGTTTGATACGTGAAAGGAATTTTGTAAACATGAGGGAACATGTGGTCACCAAGGTCCAAGGAGTGAAAATGTGTAACACCTTAGGGATTGAAATCCTCAGCTTAAATTCTATTTGGAAGCCGTGTGGAAGGCATTGAAAAATCTCAGGTTGTATTTTCCACTGCTCTGCCTTTCTATAAGCTGCTGAAACGCAGTAAATACAGAAAACACAAGGCAAATGTAGTGAATGACATGAAGAAAACAATTTGATATCTGTTACCTAGTGCAGTACTTTCCATTGCAAAATACGAAATAAATTTATACCCATCAAAAGTATATCCCCATGCTGAAAGCCCTTTTACTGAAGCATGTATAATCCTTCTCTTTGAAAATTTGGACATGATCCTTTGTGTTTCTATTTACAGCACTTTTACATGATTTTGACTGCTTCTAACTTAAAAGCTTAATACCTGATATAGGTTTCTCATTATTAAAACTACCTCAAAAAAGATTTTTAACGGAGCCTTTCTTCTATCCTACCACAGCTCCAGTATCTATCTATTCCTCTGTGACTCCTCTGTCTCCTACCTCCTGTGTTTCCTACCAAAACCTCTTCCTTTAATTTCTGAATGGGAAGTCATTCGGGGTTCCAGCATTTTGAACAAGAATGGGCAGTAGTATTGTCAAGCTGGAGTGGCTTTGTGGCTGCCATCAAGCTGGTTTCTGACCTTTGAAACATTGGCTCCAGTAACAGATTTGGGAGATCTACACAGTTCCCTTAAGAACCTGCTACTTTCATAAAATTAATAAGGTTCTGTCCATTAATCACTATTTCAAGCTCATGTGAATACACTGGTCAAGATTTGGCAGAAAACTGTTTAGGTTTTGGGTGGATTGCTGCTACCAGAATTTTTTCATGAGTTTTAAATTAAAACTGTCTTTGTTCAGTTTGGAATTTCGATGCTTTGGCACAGAAGACAGGAAATAGAGAGAAGGAAGCACTGTTATGTTGTATAAGCTTTAAGAATTTTTTATTCTTCTCTAATCACTTGAGACATATTCTGCCCTCATCTCATGTGGTCTGTTTTCCCTCAGACTGGACAGTTGCCTTAGTGGTTTGTGGATGGAGATAAAGGATGTGAAGTAGCTGCAAATCCTTTCAGGTTACGCTTGAATGGCTTATACGACGTGCAAAGCAAGCACAGGAGGTGTGCTGTGTGTAAGAACAATTTGGAAAGCAAAAAAGCCATCCCAATTTAGACACATTTCACCAAAATGTATGCAAAAGAGCTTGTCAAAAAAGACAGTTCCCTACAGTAGAACTAAGACTATTTAATTCTGTACGTTCTGTGTGTTCAGGATATCCCAGGCACCATTGCCAGTTATGTACTACATCCTGACCTTCACCACAACCTGGCACGGTCACTGGACATGCTGCAGGACATCCTGTTCCCAGTGGCAATCGAATGATGGATTACAGCAGTTTGTTTGCTCTTTCCTTTGCTGTAGTAGCTTGATTTTCTGAGTGTCGTGCAGCCATAAAGAAACTCCTATCAGCATCCTCTTTAAATTAATTTTCATTTTGTGATTTGTATCAAAGCATAAAGCCTTTTTATGGGTTACTTTCAGTGGGGTGACTATCACTGGAATAACTGGCTAGTGTTAATAATTTCACTGTGTGGAATGAGGATTTTTCAGCTTTGTCTTTGGAACTGCACTTGCAAATCCTTCACTGGTGCCAGCTGCATTCTGCCAAGGAGCAGTGTGGTGTAAATCTCTATTTTTGGCTTCTAGTGTGAAGTTTTATTGAGGGATCTTCTAAGATGGGGTGACGAGGGGTTCGTTTGGAAGATTTTATGTTTTAAAACGCCACTAAGTCCAAAACTGTTTTCATGCAACAGTTATACTCTGCTCTCTGATATCCTGTTGAGAGTAAATGATATGTAAGAAAAGAGCAAGATCCTAGAGCATGACAACTACATTGTACTTCTACTACTCCCCAAAGAAATGCTTTTAATAATTGTGAAACATAGTATTTATTTCACTTGAACCTGGAATGAAGTACAGCAATGCTTCCATGTTCACAGAAAAAGAAATGTCTTTCCATTCTGTCTCTGTTAGTGACAGGTTGTAGATAGTGTTGATTTAATATGTTGTGGTCTAGGTTTTTGTTATTATTATAGAAGTAAAGGCTGTATTGAAGGACAATGGCCATGAAAGAACATCAAAAAAGACCATGAATTTCTGCTACAAAATACTTTATTCTTAGTGATGACAATTTCAAATGTTTTGGTATACAAAGTGCAAAATTATCACAGCAAGACTTGAGGCCATAAGTAGAAATTATATCCTTAACTGGTATGAAGTGCTTTCTGTTTCTTCTTGTCAATAACGTAAGAGGTACAAAAAAAAATAGAGCTATTTTCAGAATTCTAAATCCAGCTACTAGATAAACAAGTACCCTACCTTTCTCATTAGCAGTTTAGAGGTTTTAAATGAAAGAAAGCTTGAAAGATACTGATACTTCTACTTGAAGAAATGTGTTAAATGCACTAAAGCCCAAGACAAAGCGTAGAAAACTGTTTTACAGAGATGAACTTTACACATTATTTTAAAAGTTGATTACTTATCTGCCTTCTTGATTTATACATAAGATAGGAATTTTTCAGTTATTTTGTTTCTTATCAGAAATAAGCACTCTGTCAAAGCTATGCTCTAGTATTGACAAATCCTTTAGAAAAGATGTCTATACTCAGCCTTAGTACTGCTTACTCTTACCATCTGAAATGCAGAAAGAAAAAAATTATTTCAAGATCTATCTTCACTTTTATTCCTGGACATAGCATTAAAAAATCCACAGCCCCTTGAGGGAATTCAAACAATTTTGACCTATCCTCAAAATAAGCACATAGATTTTCTGGATACGATAAAGAAAATCTCATATTCAGTTGAATCAGCCCCTTGCATATTAGGTTAAAGTCCCATCTCTTCAAAGCAGAAGATAACAATTTTTTTTTTCTGTCTATCATGCAATATTGCTGTGTTTGGAAAGCTGCATGATCTGCATTCTGTCCAGAGAAAGTACAGACCAAAGAGCTAGCTTGCTGCATATGCATGATAATGTGGAGAATTATGAGTAGTTTCTGTTTTTCTTTTATGTGCCCTCCTATCCCAAATGTATCAGAAAATGTGTTCTAACAGAACAAGCAGCGTTGTTTTCTTTTGCTGCATGGAACCTTCAAACTGTAATAGTATCTTTCTTGATCTTGAGTTTAGAAGCCTTGAAATAATTTCTGTAGCATTTTTAAATGTAAGGTAGACATATCTTTAGATTTTTACAGTGATTTACAATCACCTTCATTCAAACAGAACTATCACTTAAAAGAGTTTGTACCTTGCTCATGATTAAGGACTTCAAAACCTGTCTGAATTTGTGTTTTCTTCTCTCTTGGAAACTTTATATTTCTGTCTGCCATCATAACCTCTAAAATACTGCTCCTCTTATCAGGTCTTCATGCAACACCACCGGCTTATCTATGACTCTTGTTAGAAGTTTGGCTTTGGAGTATCATTTCCCATAATGGAACTTCATACAAATTTGTGTGTCTTATACTGGATGTAAACTGTCATTTTACCATAGTCATATAATTTAAGAAATATTTATTGGTCAGTCAAATATTTCAAATTTATAGCTAGTGTATTCCTACTTAATTTGGGCCACTTCTATAGTATTTTTTTTAGTGGAGTTTCATTAATCTTTCAGAAACCCTGTCTGAAATACTTGGACATTTTCCATTTATTCTCTGTTTTCTTCTTTCTTTTCTTGACATTACTGAAGTGATGAATGCCAGCTCCACATCTTAGCAAACTCCTAGCAGAAAATAAAACCATGAAATAGAAGCATTTCATTCCACTGGAAAACAACTCCAGTAAGATAAACAGGTGTGAGCACAAAGCACATTCACCTGCAGATGTGCACTTCAATGCGTTTCTCCGTACTGATTTAGGTAGCTGGATTGCAGTCAAGTGCTCTTGTTCAGCCGTGCTTTTTCTTGTATCCTTGTGTTTCTGATATTTTAAATCTATGTAATCAGATCACATTGGAGGTTATTCTTTTAAAGGGAGTAGCTACCTTCAACATGCTACATATAAACTGCTGTGATTTGCTGTACATTTGTTCTTCCCATGGTCCCTACAATCTGAAGAAACATATTAGTGGCAACATTAGTAATAGTGAAACTCAGTGCTTTTAGACCTTGATGTTGCTGAAGCAAATAAAACAAAAGCAAAATAATGTTGCAATACTTTTTAATCCTGATATCCTGTAGTAAATGTGGGTTGTTTTCTAGCTGTATTTTAAGAAGCAGATGTCTATTTACATAATGATAAGATCTAGTTAGGGTTTGAAAAAGGAAAATGACACCTCAATTCTACAATGGGATTAATATATGTGTAAAGAATTAGATAAAACAAACCACGACAGCTTATGATTTACACCTTATTTTTTAAAAATTCTTTTTACTTGAACAAGTACCATGAATGTAAAACAGTATAGCTAATTTTCAGAGGAGTGCATAAAAGTGCACCTCATCTATAGCAAAATATTCCCCTAACATCTTCAGGAACTAAGATCAACTTGTTATAGATTTTATTCTCTCACTAGCCAATTTGTGTGCTGTTTTGCTCCTGTCCATATGTTAACGTGGAGCTGGAGGTGACAATAATCAATAATATCCCACATAGCCAGCACAGGGTTACCATTTCAGCCTGAAACCAAATTTCAGTGACTGACTCTTTCCAAACCCCCCACAAAGAACAGCTGTTATTTACGCGTCTTCAAGATAAAATTTCCTTGGATGTCATTCTGCTTTTCTTATGTCACAGTGCAATTACAGCAGTTTTTCAGTTGTAATTGTTTTTGTTGTCTGTGCAGTGCACCTTTCCTCTGCAGCAGGATTCAGTTGCAGGAGTCTGAAAAAGCTGATTCCAAGAGCCAAAGGTGTGAGGAAAAGGGAGACTGAGAGGCACAGGACAGCAAAGAGCATGTGCACTGTTTTGCGTAGAAAATTCTAGTACTTCTCCCTGCTAAAACTGTGTCCTTTATAAAAACAAATTTGATGTGAGAACATTGTGACATTTACCTCATCTGTCTAAAAGTAATTGAAGTCTCCCAGTCCTGCTCTGATTTCTGCCCTTGCAGTTTAATCTGCCTTAGCATTTCACAGTTTTTTGCACCTGGTCAAGTTGTCACTATTATAGGTCTACTACTAATCTTCTTTCTATTTAAGTTTGGAATTTGAATCCTTGATACAGGTAACTTATTTTCTAAGCCTTCTTTAAGATAGGGCACTTCTCCAGCAGTAATTTACTGTCTTATTTCTATATGATGTTTATTGATACCAGGGTTTTCAGCTCATTATTTTCCTTATACCAAGTTTCTGACATGCTTATTGTGCCAATGCCCTAATTTAAAACCTGGTATTCCTAATCACACTTCTCTCTTAGTTTGTTTTCCTGCATTTCTGTAGAAACACGCACACAAAGAACGGTAACTTACTTAAGCTCTCCCTGTATAAAACAAAGACGCACAATTTATTGTGAGGGGTGTGGGAGTGTTTTTAGCATAGAGGTTAAACCTGTGTCACTTTAGAAGTTAACTAAAGTCTTTGCAGCTGAAGTATTCTGTAATGGTTTTGTTTGCTTTTTGTCTCATCACACTTAAGATTTCAGGAAGGTAGGAGTACAGAGAGTTACACGTGACAGAAGAAAATATGTCCTCACCTGGTGAATGGCTGAGTGCAATGTGACTGCTAACATCACGGATGAACTTCAGCACTGATACTCCACTTCAACTTTGTTTTAACTGATCTTCCACAACAGAAAAGCAAAATCAAGGGAAAATTATATTGAACCGTATCAGGAGAGTCAAGGAAAAAGAACATGTTCAGCTGTTTCACACCTGACCTGCTGTTTGCAACAGCTCTGTTGCACGTGCACTTACAGCTCCCAATGGTCAGAAACTGCAGGTTCACTTGACATTTCTCTTTTGGTTTATCATAAACAAACAACAGCCTGACAGAGGAAGATTTGTTAAAACAGAAATAGTAAAACCCAGTCAAATGGCAACAGTCATACTTACAGTGTTTTAAATACACAAAGGAAAGAAGAAAATACCTACCCAGTAGAACAGAATGCTTTCTTTATTTTGTTATGGTATTCTGATCCTACTCTCTGTTCCTATAACTACTGAAAAACATGTGTCCTCTGACAAGCAGAGAAGATATTTTCTAATTGATTACACAGGTTTTAAAGGAAAACATTTTTTTTATTATTTTGATGTAGCAACAAAATATAGAAACAATTCTAGGATCCAAATTAATATTAAGCTACCTTGAATGTACAATCACTGTAATAACAAGAGGGCAATTAAACATGTACATGAACACACTCTTTAATTTAAAAAAGGTTTTATCCTAAATGACATTAGCTTACTTCTAACATTTAAATTATAATCCAGATGCCTAGTTTTCATAGTTTGTTTACTAACTTTAAATGTCATGGAGTTTTGGCATTATGGTGAACTTTTGCAATGGAAAGTCTCAATTAATTGCTTTTTAGATACCAGTTAAAACAAAAGAGATTCTTTTTTTCCCAAAGCTGCATTACTGAACCCTTTTTTAAAGAAAATCTGTTGTTCATTGAGTATTTTTTAAAGTAATTTGTCATATAAGAAGAGCACAATAACCTAGAAAGATTTCACTTTTAACCTAGTTGTGAATTTTAGGCACAGCTTACAGTGAATTAGACTTTCAAACATACACAGGCCTGTGTTGATGCAGTAAGACTATGTGCAAATGCAGAGTTGCCCCTAAATAAATTAATCTTGGATTTTTTCCTGCTATACACTATTAGGCAGAAGTGAATCAGTCTGCAGTTAAAAGAACTATAGACATTTCCATTTTGTGTGATAATTCTAGCTAATACTAGAAACTTAATCAATATTGTACCTGACAATTGTGGAAAATTTTGAAGAATTCAAACAAAATTATTCTGTGCATGGTAACACAGGAGAAAGCATCATAACTGTTTCCCCCAACAATAGTCATCCTTTCTAATGTACAGAACTTTGGAAGGTTCTTAAGAATTTCTATGTTGGATGTGGGTCTCCATTCAAGTAATAAAGGAAATTGATGCAGTGCTCTCAAACACGTAGTACATGGGTTTATTATATGTCATCTGTGCTTCGTGGCTAAGAATGGTTTTTACATCTGTTCCTTCTATTGACATTACTGTATATTAAATTTCTCTCTTTGTCTCAGCTGGTATTAATGGAAAATCATGCTTTGGTTGAAATATTCTGAATGATCTACTGCTGCTCACATATATTAGCACTGCAATAGTCATCTCCTAAATCTTTAGCTTTTGTCTTCCAAATCACATTTCTGAAGATCAGGCTGCTTCAGTCTGACTATTTGAGCACTTTACATTTCAGAGCTTGTTCTGCACAATATCCACTTTGCATTTAAAGATCCCTATTTCTATGCCACAAAACAAAAAACTATGAGTTCTACATAACGTTATTATTTGAGCTCTTCTTCCAACTTATTTGATGTTTTATATCTTGAAGGACAAGCCTGTGATTAGCTATGTACTTATAGAAGTGTAGCTATGTATGTTATGTACTTACAGCAGGTAAGTGTACTTATAGATAAGTGTAGTTACATGCAGAGACACACCAGCTTCATTTCAAGCTCCTCTCTAAAAATATTGAATTATTATTTCAACAGAACACTTCTTCAATTTTAATGAGGTCACCTGCAATATCATATTTCATTACTGTATTCCTATAAGTGGAATAGACTGCTCCTTCACCTTTTTTTATTCTTGCTTTTTTATCATTAGCATTCTTACCTCTTTGGGGACTATGGTACAAATTTAGTAAGACAATAATGATGCCTTTGTGTCCATGTTCCTTTAAGATGCTTATCTTTGTCAAATTTAAGAACCTTCAGTAACCCAGTAATTAGTGTTTCTGTCATGTTTACTCTATCATCTCAACACCAGCAATGTAGGCACATGCAGTGGAAGCATCTTTGGTAGCTCATGCATAAGAATGTGGGACAAAGCATCACAGAATTTTACCTTCCACTTGTAATAGGTGTTGATGAGGCTTCACTTCAGTGGTGACCACTGGTTCTCATGAGCATTGTCTGTTTAGGATACCTTGGAGAAAGCTCTGTCTAAAACACAAGTGAGATTTATTTGTACTGTAGAAAGCCCTACTCTGCAAAAAAAACCCAAAAATAATTGCCAGCAGGATGAAGCTTGCAGGTTGCTTTTATTAATTCCTTTAATTTAAGAGCTTGAGGGAAGAAGTAGATTCCAAAGTCTTTTAAAATAAAAGCAAATAAACAACTTCCACCTCCAGAACCCCTCCCCAAAAAAACAAAAAAAAAAACCCCAAAGCAAACAAATAAACAAAACAAAAGTGAACAAACAAGGAAAAAAATAACCCCTGAGGTACAGGAAATCTGTCTTAAATAAGACTGTACTATTTGGGGGTTCACAATAGCAGAAAACTCTTAAAATTTTTTTGCTATACTTTGACACACAAGTGAGAAAGATTGTGTGACCAAGGTCATGTCTTCATCCATGAGAAACAGAATCTTCTGGCCAAGGCGAGAGAGCAAAATTACCACCCATCTTCACATGCAATGGGAAATGCTGGCAGTATTCTGTGACCAGGGCATCCAAATTAACGAATAGTCTGCAGCTAGGGGCCTCTTTCAACAGTATAAGTCATTAAATTCTTCCAGGATTGACTCACCCCCAAACCCATTCCATTTAGGGACTTCCATCCCTCCCACTTTTGGATGCTTAAGGTATCGTTAATGTCATCACTGTTAGCACCATAAAATAGTGAACAGGTTGAGTTAATTCTGAGCTGTTCAGAATTTATAATCCAGCTGTGATGGTTCAGGTCAAGACCTGAATATCCTGACACATGTTCTGTGTGTAGTAAAAGGTTGGCAATTTTGAGAAAAGAAAATGTTGCCTAAAGGAATACAGATTTGAGGAAAGGTTTCCACAAGCCTCAAATTGACTTAAGTGCTCAAGAATTGCTTTAAAACATGATTTACCAGTATATGCACCTGAATGCGGGGTCCCTGGCCAACATTTTAAACATCATTTTCGACCTCAGTGTGTAATTTAAGGGCCATAGTAAATGTAGCCAAAAATACTTAACAGAAGCTTGCATTTTTGTAATGTGATGAAGATTTTATTCTTACAGACACAAGGTTCTGTTTTGATTCTATCACCTTTTTTTTTACATTTTCTATAAAAATGTTCCCTTTCATATATATAGTACTCACTTTGTGATGTCTGCAAAATGCTGACATTTGCCTAATCTAAACTGCTTCATTTGCAGTCTTACCTGAAAAAAAATGTTTCAATGTATGCAAGTGATCTATCTTAATAATTATCTCTTCAGTATGTCTTATGGTGAATAATCAACCTGTTTCAATTTACCCTGTAAAAAATATAAAACAGTTTCATAGAGAACTCATCTCAGAACCAGCTCAGAAAATGACCCTTCAAGTGTAGTTGCCTCACATGGTGAAACTGTTCCTCAAAACAAAACTGAAATAAGTTATAATTGTTCATTTCCCATTTTTAAACTTGTCTGCCCAGAGGGGACACACAGCTGTGGTGAACATGAAAATATAGATGCATATGTGAGTGACTTCGGATTAGCAAATTCATGTATAGTAGATTAAATGAGAAATGATTGGATGTTGTCTTTAAGACACAGGCAATTGAATGTGGAGCAGGTAAACCTAAAGGGTCTGCAAAGGCAATCTTTTTAAAACCTTTTTTTTATATTTTTATTCATTTTGAGAGCCAAAGTGCACCTAATCCCACCAATTCTTGTATAAAATAAACTCATTTCTACTCAGCTCTAATTTTTTTTTATATTTTCCTATTGAAATTCAGGTCTTCATACATTTTGACCTTTTCAAGAAAGCCTGCTTCATTGTGAATTGTGAGTGCATTAGGAAGGTAAACACATTCAGTACTTGTTATTCAATGAGTTTGGATTTAGAAAGTCATTGTCAATAGGTTAATCCTTTTGTACAGACAGTCTCTTTGGCTAAGAGGCATCTTAAACAAATAAAGGTTTTACCAAAATGCTAATTTTTCAGTCTTTCTGTCAACTGTCAAAGAACAAACCTCAGTGGAGGTCTTAAAATTGGTTATTTCTAGTTTATATTCACTTCACGTCAGCACAGTTTGAAAAAGAACTTCTGTATACAGAAGTCTAGTCACAAGCTATTTGTTACTCTGCTCAAGAAATCATTAAAACCTAGGATTTTCTTGGAGTGTTTTATGAGGATGAGGGAAGAGATAAGTTTATCTGGGTTCAACAAATATTTATAAATACCATGAATAAAAAGGATACCAAATTCAGAAGCAGATTGGGTAGGCACTTAAAAAGAAAAGAATGTATCCCTGATCTGATTAAAAGTCAAGTGTCTCTTGAACTGCATATCACAGTGTTTGCCAAGTTGATATATTTTAGACTATTGGTTAAAATGTGAAAGTAGAAATTAGGGATTCTGAGAGAGAATTGCAATAAAACATCTCCTTGCAAGAATTATGTGGGCAGAAGTTCTGCAATAAATAAGGTGAGGCTGTATGTACAACTTTTATTTCACTGGTTATTTTAAGTCCTTTCATTGCTTCACAGGTTTCCTACAAGCCTCCTATATTTCTGTTTATTTCTACATCAGAAATGACAAGACAACAGGACTGCAAAGGAAAATGTCCATCCACACAGGCAGACATTAAGAGAGCCCTCCTGAAATAAAAATGCCAGAAATTTTTTGAAGTTCCCTGCTTCCACTGAAACACAACCTGAACACAATCCACTGAAACACAACCTGAGCTCATGAGTCAGAGCCACAGGAGACCAAATCTACAGTGAAGATATTCTTCACTGGACCTCTTTCTGGATGTTCTTCACCATGAGCTGTATCTAGATCATGCCCCCTACATGCCCCTAAATGTGAACATTTTCTGTTCACTTTCAGGGGGATGTCCTGAAATTTTCAACACCCCATACACATTTTTCCTCTTTTCCAGTTAGGACATACCTCTTGTCCAGAAAAGGAATGAGTCAGTAGGGACCTTCTAGATTTCCTTACATTAAAACAGGGTTTTTTTCACATTGAGTTCTTATCTAATCATTGGTTTTGCATTAAACATCCTATTTTAATCAGTGTACTTCAACAGCCAAATGGAGCTTTCTCCTTAAAATCTGCAGTATATATAAATTGTTACTAAATTAATAATGTGTTCATCATAAAATATGTATTTATTGTGAAGTTTATGACTAACAGTGCTTCATTAAGATGCAGAAGGTATTAGAATTATACATATTATCTGATCAACAAAATAAAGAGCAGTTCCTCAGCTGCTTCAGTAAAGTCCTATGGGTTGAATGCCAACTGGAAAAAAGTCAGGTGGCATTTGCTGCAGATGTGATCTGTTGCTTTGTCTTCTATCAGTCTTCATGATTTATGTTTTTCTGGAGCTGTTCTTGCCAGATTGACATTTCTATATCATTTTTTAATATACTTCATATTCACATGCACATTTAATTTTTTATTAAATAGTCAGGACTTCATAGAGTATGGCTGGCTGAATGCTAAATGATGGACTAATTTGAGGGATAATTATGTGGATTTAGCTGGAACCAGCATGTACCTGTTCAAAAGTCAAAGTGCATACCTGAAACTGTGTTGCAGAGTTTGAGCCCAATTAATGAGAATGGTCAAGAAGGTGCCAGTGCTTCCAGGAATAAAAATAGGCTTCATTTTGTGTCTAAAATATTTTTGCATGCCAGTAGATAGAATTTAAAGATGGTATCTGAGCATGCTTTGTTTTCCCAAAGACCTTTATATAGGTCTTTGGGATATAAAGCATAGATAAAATGCTAAATAGCATAGATTGACAGCTGGTTGTTCCATTGTGTCAGGGAATACAGTTTAAAAAAAAACCCAAAAAGCCCCAAACTTTTGAAAACTGGTCTCTAAGCAGTTCAAATTAATGTGCAATGTTTCTCTTTTATAAAGTCTTGAAAAATGCTTAGCTTCTATCAGAATAGAATACAGTAAATAATTTTATTAATTCCATAACCAGTGACATTCTGCTCCACTATTTTGTTATGAATTTATTTGACAGGTTTTTCTGGAGATTAATTACTGCAAATACATTAGTAGCTTCCTACAGTAAAGCTGTAGGATGTATTGATTCTATTCCTTCTCCTCTGTCTGCCTCTGGAACTGTGTATTTGATAATTTTCATATTCTTTCAATTTCCAATCCATGCAGGAAATAACAACACAAGAAAGTAGCAGGTCAGACCCAGAGCTGAAACACTGAATGCTGGTGTAACTTTTAGCTTGCTTCCCATGATAAGAGAAGATGAGAGAAGGATAAGCAGGTTTCTTTGTCCCTGAAACTGCTGTCCTTGGGCAGGCATGTTTTTAACAGCCCATATAGCACCAGGGTATGTTCAAAAAGTTCTTCTTCGTCAATAGTGTTAGATCAGGAGTAAGTGAATAACTTGGGCATGGTCATAGGCACAGTACCAGTCTGAGGTGTGGGAGTACCCTCTCAAGAAAGTAATAGGGCCCCTCAAATTATTTTGTGCATTTAGAAAAAAAACGCAAAGCATAATATATTCCATTATTTTTAATGTCTTTATTTAATTACTTATTTTAAATGCATGTGTATAGGTCAGTATATAGATATTTTTTTTTTGTATTGCCTGAATTCAACCAATAGCTTTTAAACAACAAAGAGACAGGAGAAAATCAGTGGGCTGTTGTTTTGAATTTGTGGATTTCTGAGCATGATTAGATGGACAGTAATCTGATATTTGTTCTATATGAATTCTGTTTATTCACTGGAGCAGTGCAAGTTCTTGTGCTTGCATATCTTTTTTCATATCAGGCACTGTACATTTCCACGGAATTAATAGAGACATAAATGTACCATGATAAAAAAATTATATTATGTAAATAACTGTTTAGAGTTCAAAAAGTACATGTATAAAATATTAACAGGTTCAAAACTTGTGGAAAAAGTGACAGTGCAATTAAACATTAGTTCTGGTTTGAATGAGGGAAAGTCAACACTTAACTGAAGACAACTGAACATGGCTGACTGGCAGAATTTGAATAGCATTCCAATAACATTCCAAGGGGTATTACGTTCATCCGATCCATGCTTTTCTCACGTGACGTATGCCATTGACTGCAGTGTGGACCCAGCTGACTGTTTAGATGAGACAATAGCTGGTAATTGCATTATGGTATTTTGATTTTTGAAACTATTCTACTTCCAAAGTTTTGATCTAACTACTAATGTTGCTCTTTACTCTGTACTGCAAAGTAAGAAAAAGATTTGAAAGAAAATTGCAACTCATATTAAGCTGGAGATAGCCTGCATAAGTTATTAAAGATGTGGAGTAACACTTACTTCCAATCAGACCAAGTAATTTAGAACCATCCTAAAGATCAGAGAAATGTCACCTTTGAGAACACAATTAAGGAGATGTTTAAAATTTCCAGCTAAGGAGGAGAGCAATAGAGTGGCTTTGGTGGGCACCAGGCATCCAGCCAAGGTCAACCCCCACCACTGGCATAGTTTCAATACAAGATTATAAATATCTAAGTGTTTTGTTCCAGACTTTGGGCTATAAACAAATGTATTACTCAGGGTGCATACTAAACATCAGTATTTCATCATAAATATCAGAATCTATACTGGTAAAATACGCCAAGTGTAGCAAATAAAAGCTAATTCTACATCTGAGTACGATTCTGCATCCACATGCATCATTATTAATAACAGGTATTGTTTACCCTTGCAATTAAGTCATTTGGCAGCAAAATCCACAGATCCAGTGTGTTGGCATCCCCACAGTGCTGTTCTGTATCCAGCTGTTTAAAGTTGGGTTAGTGTGTATATGCCAGGTCATAGTTGCAACAGAAGAATTAAAAATGTATTTCCTGTGACGAATGCTTTGAGTTTACCAATAAAGGTATCCATTGTGTTCCTACCAGTATAACAGTGCTTCACAGCCTTCCTGCCAAACACATTGCATTAGGCATTGCAATAGCAAAATTCTTCTTCTGGTTAGAGTTGAGTTGTGTGTAATGAGTGCAGTGATGGGTAGATGTGCACAGCACAGCAGTCTCTGCCTTGTCGTGGGGCCAACAGAACACCTCGTGCCACGCAAGGCTAATGCAGGGGGTCCCCTGGTCACAGAATCCAGCTGTGAGTTTTACCTTGCCTCACCCCACTATCCTGTGCCAGCAAAGGCAGGGATTCCACATTATCACAGGAAACTCACTCCACACATGAGTCAGATTTAGCCAACTGCAACACTTATGAGTTGATAGTGGAATAACAAAATATATAAAATAGGAAAAATACTCTAAAAATTCTGAAACACTGTGGTTAAGCTCCCATCCCTATTCACAGTTCTGCTTGCTGCACGACGTAAGTTTACAGAACTAAGCTATAATCTAATTTGTTTTGGTCACAATGAAAACGTGACAGTATGAACATCAGCCCCAGGCTGTTTCAGTGTGCACTTGAGGTTCCTGGTATGTTCAGGGCTGCTCTTGCTACATCTTCACAGCTCCTGTTATCTAATCTAACTTGCATATGTCTATCCATCCTGTTGACAAGTATCCTGAAAGTATTGGAATCATACCAAGAACTTAAAATAATCTCAAGCTAGCAAATGAAAAATTATTCTTTCAAGTTAAACTTTCATGATTCACTGTGTAGCTTTTGATCTTCCTCAGGTGGAGACCATATGTCATAGGCAAGATATATTTGAAGCTGGAATATTTTAACAGGTATTTTTGTTGATCTGTGAAAGGATAGATCTAGAAATGCATTAGAAATACAAGGAATCAAGCTGAGAAATATTTTCATTTCTATCTTTCAAAATTATATGGGGATACAAGAGGGTTTTCTAACTTGAAATTTAAGGTAATTAGGATATCAGGAAAACTTACAAGATTTAAACTTGGACCCAGATTAATTTTTATTTTTAGTCAATTTTTAAAGACTTTGTCTGGCCAATTTTAGGACCTGTCAATCCTAGAAGGCACAGAAACTATTTCCCATGTGGGATTTGTCCTCTCTGCTCCTTGAGAAAAAGGCACCATTTTTGTCTGACAGTTGTATTAATAGATGCCAATGTACTTTATGGCAGTATTTAATCCAATATACTGTGTCTTTGTATTTTGAAGAACAGCATAGAAACAATGTGTGTAGCAAAGGCAGCTGAGCTAAACAGTGGTCCCTATAGAGAATTCCAGACTGGAAAAAGCCTTTTTGTTATATTCGGTGACAGATGCATTCCTCTATAAAATTGTTCAGTAGTTTTTTAACTTATTTTACCTTATTTTTTATTCAACTATTTTAACTGAATAGATCTGCCATGAATCACCTGACAACAGTGCAACACTCACTTTATATCTTTGCTATGGTATAAGCCTCTGCCCAATACATAATTATACATTTTGTTTTTAAAATGTCAATTATATAAAAATAAAAATAAATACCAGGCAATTTTACAATTAGGTCTTTCATTAAAGACACAGTATGACAACATAATCAGCTTTTCATTTAATGGTCTGAAAAGTCATCATAGTCTAATTAATATGCTACAGTAATAACCACACTACTTGCATTCTTCTTCTTTCCCTGTGCTTTCCAATCTTTTTTTCAGTTAGTGATCTCAAAATACTGCCATATGCAGATTCCTGCATATGATACTATTTTGCATATGCCATATCATGCATATGCCATAAATCATATGCCAGCTTTGTAGAATTACTTAACTCTTACCAGTGAATTTCAGTGAAGTTCTAAAGGTAGTTTGGGAACATTTGGATTAAAGCCAAACATTTGCATTATTATGTGTAATGGTTTATCTGAGAATGTGCTGTGTTCAGCCTGTTCTGCCAAATAAGAATACACTGGTTGGCCTTTACTCTCCAAGTTCTGAAAAAGCAGAATAGACTGAAGTAGATGGTGTTTTTTTCATGTGGTTAAAGTTCAGCTGGGAAAGAATAATTAAAACAGTTGAAAAGTGTTTTAATGATGATCTAAGTCCAGAAGGGAAACTTGATATCCTTCCATTTTAGCAATGAATTTATGCATTTAATGATCCCTGCAGGGAGAAACAAATTTGAAACAAAAAATGGACTCTCTCCTTAAATACCTTTGCAGATACATGTGTGTCTCTTAGATGGACAGAAGAGAAAAAGGGAAAGACAGAAAAGGGGCAGCTGTGGTGTGTAACAGCCACACACACACCATGGTGTGGAGCCACTTCTCCTGTGCACGATGCGTTGTGAGAAGGTGAAATGATTGCAGCCATTAGCACCACACTGTTGAGTGCATGCTCAAGTTTTGGTGAAATTGATACTACATGACCCGAATGAGGAAAGTGACATTCAATTCACCTGCACCTGAGAAGATAAAATATTTAACCCCTTAGAGTTCTTAATAGAGATTCTTTTAACTTGCTAAGAAGTGATGAAAATAGTTGCGGTCTTTCCCCCATCACTCTTTAGTGTGAGAGATCTTTTAACTATAAATGAATAAATTGTATTTTATGAAACTCAATATTTTAGAAAGTCGAATGGTAAACAGCATCATCATAAAGAATTTTGTTACTGATTTATGAGAGCGAGACAGTATTCAGTTGTCAAGGAGCTAATGCTGTAGAGGTTAAATCAATCTTCATTATAGTTGCAAGGAAAAATGCTATAACAATAGTAAATCTGAATGTCCATGAGAGATGTTTACTATGTATATGTTTGCTAAATCAAGATGGAAATAAACCCAAAAAGGTAGAGGATAGCTCCAGTGAAACCGGATGTTTTATACAAGTAATTACTGGTCATTACTGTGGCAATATTTTATAGTGTATTTCCTTGGAGAAAATGGGAAAGCAAAAGATTTTTAGAGCTTGATTTTCTGCAGAAGCCCTGCTGAATTTTCTGACAAAGGATCCATGAATATTTGGTCAGTCGGGAGAGTTTCTGAATAGTTATTTTGTGAGATTCAGTTCTCTCAGCTTTCTAGGAGCTAATCACTTTGAGAGGGCAAGACAGGGCATTGTGAAAGGACTAGATTGTCCATCAGCATTTTCAAAAGTGCTAAGAGGCCTCTAGAGAGATGACATTTGGCTTCTTAAAATGCAGTTCATGTGTTATCACCAATCTGGTGACATACATGCCCCTAGAAAGATTAACAAGGTTTGCCAGATATGCTGCAAGGTAAAAATACACTGTCGAAACTTAACCAGGCTCAGAATGATGTCAAGTGCAGATGTGCTCTTGAAGGAGCCTTCTGAAAATCAGTCACAGTTAATTTGACGTTCTTAACTTGTTTCTGATATCTGTGCTGAGAGGCGTGTCAGTATTCCACCCTGCAGCATTTTCAAGGTGATTTGGACTGTTAAAAAGATGAAGCGTAAGAGAGGTGCTTAATTATAGGTAAGTGTGTGAACAAAGTGTGATATAAAGCAATCGAGTTAATAAAAGGATGGTGACTAACACAATAATAATAGCAATATGAGTTTGTGATCCATATCCAGTAGACTTCAGATATGGTTGATAAAGATCCTAAATTAGTTTTCTAATTAATTGTTTGGAAACAAAATATTTTCATTTCACTTTCCCTACTACTTTTGCTTGATTGCCACACTTTCATTTCAATTCCATGTTTCCACTTTTCTGCTCTAATTCGTCTTTGCAATAATTGCTTCTGCTTCCTTTAATTTTGCTTCTCTTCTGTAATTCCACATTGCAGCTGGTCTTCAGCACCACACACAGTGTAGCCACTTACATAACAAATGCCACCAATCCTTAGCGCTGTCAGTCATTAGGCAGTGTTTTTAACTGGATATCAGCTTCTCAAATTATTCTCACACCATCTGCTTGTTGAATGTTTTTCATAGTTCATGTTTTTGGTTTTGTTCAGTTATCCTTTAAACTGAGACATTCTGCAAAAGTGACATTATTCTCTCACTGTGATATTATCAGAGAGTTATTTTTTCCCTACCTGTTAGTTTAGTTTCTTAAGTAGTCCACAGCACTCGTGCTGTAATTGTTGGTCTAGCAAAGCAGACTGTATCTGCTGTGTCATTTCTGAAGACAAAATTCATTTGTTTTACATGGAAGGGCCTAATATTTTTTGCAGGTCTAAAAATGTACTATGTTTGCATCATATCTATTCTGCAGATTTTAGCAAAGGTGACCCTACCTGTAGGTGATGTGGTGGTATCACTAGGTTTCCTTAATTAACACTATTTCTTATGTTGTTAATGGTAATTCTGAGATGCAAAAATGACCTCCTAGTTTCTCTATCCCTTTAAAATCATTTCACCTCTGTAACAAATCCCCCTACATTGTCCCTTCACCACATTTTCTCAATATCCACAGAAGTTTCAAAGAGGACCCCCAGGATGACTCACAGCACCTGTACTGATGGTATTTATACCACAGAATGGATCCACACATGGTCAGAAATGAGCTGGAGGTGCCGCAAAGCCACTGCAACCCCCATGTGTTTTTTTTAAATTACAGGGTCACCAGTGGTATTGGGGTGGTGCTGAGAAGTTGTCAATTGGTTTTCTATAAATCAATAACCATAGAATCTGTAAGGTTGGGAAAACCTCTAAGATCATTGAGTCCAACCATTAATTTTGCCGAGTTGAAAAATAATAGCTTGTTGCTTGTTAGCAGAACTTTGTATTATTTTCAGTTATTTCTATATTTGTAATTTGTGTTTACTTGTAGTGCTGTAAATACTTCTAGGTGCTGGAAAAAAGCCCAACTAATCTATCCTCTGTCAGCTATGAAAATTGTGGCATAGTTAGATATAAGTGTACATGACTGCAAGCCTGACTGGGCTTTAGTGGTTTGGGGTTGTCTACATTTCTGTATAATGCTGTGCCAAAAGTAATTTTTCATTCTCACCTCAGCTTCTCTGTTCTCTCTTACACACACTCATCTCTTGGCTTGGTTAGCACATCAATGAAACTGGTTATCCCTGCTCAACATGGAAATACTCAGTGCTCTCTAGATTGGGTGGAATCACCAGAAATTAATGTAGTTCTGCCTGGTCTTGGTTGAGTAGTTACTTTGTGATTTAATGTTTTCTCCCAACAGAGGGATGTAACTGCAAGTTTCCTATGCAAGGTCCTGCAGTCAGGATTCATTTTGCACAGATGCTTCCTTGTAATGGATCATAAACTTTTTTAATTTCTATGAATTCTCTTGTTAGTGAGCTTGTGAACACAGAAAGCCTTATATGCCATACCAGAGGTGGTTCCCAAAGATGGTTTCCTATTCTGAATTATCATTATTGTGGGCATCTCAATTTTCTCCATTTTATCTTTAGAACGTAAATGTCTATAAATGCTTTTAGCCATTGGAATACTTTTCCCCTATACAAAGAAACAAACAAAAAGAACACAAACATTTTTAGAGATGATAACTTGGCTTCCTCAAATTTTCTGTGTGGCTGATAATTCTCTGTCTAATAGTGAAATTCAATCAATATTTCTTCATTTTAGGAAAATTATTTTGTTAAGGATTTACAAAACTGAGGCTTCAAATTTTATTTTATGAAAATTTTTGGCCCTTCCCTGTTATGTAACTACAAGCCTTTCAGGAGCCCAGGGCCAGGAATTCATTCCCCAGTGCCCTTGGCTGTGCCTCTGCCATGGGAGGGACATAGAGGGAGAAATGGCCACAGCTCACCTCCTTCTGCTGTGACTCAGACAAGTTACACAGCCCTTGCATCATGGTTTTGAACGAAGTTGAGGACTCCAAAACAAATACACAGAAGCTTTAGATGTAATCACATTCCAAGGGAAAGACTTTAATTTCTTACGGTAACAAACATCATTAATCTCCTGATTGCATAAACTTTGCTTGAACTGTGGGTCCAAGTTGCTTTTAAAAAAGTGATACAGTGATATCAGGCCATGAGGATGCTCCTTAGCTGGATGTGCAGTCAGAAGTCATTGAAGGTTAATTGCCTGTACTTATCTTTTAAAGCAAAGATATAATGTTTAGGCAAAACACTTTTATACCATTTAATTCTTGACAAAGGTGATAGAGCTTTTAGTTTTCAAATGTACTTGGGTCATGAAACTTTATGCCCTGACAAAATTAAAGTGTCACATCTAGTAATCGTCTTGTTTATTTTTATCTCTGAGAACTGTAAACATTTGAATTCTATGTAAATTATAAAATATTATAAAACCAAGAGCTTTAACTTTTCTTACATCTAGGGATACTCCAAACTCTAAAAACTCATTCCTCATTCCAAAATAAAAATAGGGCTGGTATCAATTGCCATTTCACTTGTTATTCCTGATATGTTGCTAAATTTGATTAAAGATTGAAGGTTGCTACTATTGCCTTCTTCTTTTCTTGAAAGGTGTATTCCTGACCAAAATTGAGTTCTGTTATGAGGTAGTTCTTATGATAGGCATCCGTTTTTACTCTTGAAAAGTGATTTGAAGCAAAGGTGATTAAGTGCTTGCTCCTTCCTGGCTCTCGTGGTTTAACCCCAGCTGCCCACTCAGCACTCGCTCACTTCCCACTGGTGGGATGAGTGACAGAATTGGAGGGTAAAAGTGAGGAAACTCATTTGTTGAGATAAAGACAGTTTAACAAGTAAAGCAAAAGTCATGCAAGCAAAGGAAACCAAGGAATTCATTCCCCACTTCCCCAGGGCAGGCAGGTGTTCTGAATCCCCAGGACAGCAGGGCTCCATCCCACATAACAGTGACTTGGGAAGACAAACATCATCACTCCAAATGCCCCCCCTTCCCTCCTTCTCCCCCAGATATATGCTGAGCATGAGGCCATATGGCCTGGGATATCCCTCGGGTCAGTTTGGATCAGCTGTCCTGGCTGTGTCCCCTCCCAGCTCCTTGTGCACCCCCAGCCTCTTCACTGGTGGGGTGGGGACCAGAAAAGGCCTTGGCTCTGGGTAAGCTCTGCTCAGCAGTAACAGAGCATCTCTGACTTATCAACACGGTTTTCATCAAAAATCCAAACCACAGCCCCGATACCAGCTGCTGTGAAGCCAAAACCAGCACTCTTTTGAAAAACAGTGGATGTAGTACTGGAGTTTTGAAAGACGGAAATGAGCTGAAATGTTGACCAGTCATTATTTTCTCAATGTAATTCTCGTTGCTAATATGCTTAAGAAACTAAAATGTGGGATAATATACTTTATTATGTTTTCTAACATCAATTACTTGCTAACTTTCAGGGTAGTTTTCCCATAAGTCACTCAATATTGCTGTGCTAATTCATCTGCCAAGTCAAGGGTTAAACACCAGTGTACTTCAAATGAAATTAGATAAATTAACTTAGCAACTAAATGGCTGTATGCTGGAAAGAGCAAGCTGAGATATCCTTCCCTTTTTTTAGGCAAGAACATTAGAAAATCGAGTGTTTTAAGAAAGCTGTTGGATATAAGAGGATGAGCCCTCAAACACATGCAACCTGCATTTTCTTCAAAGATTAATTTGCATAGAGATAATGTAAATTTACAGTTTATCCTCCAGTTTTGATCTGGTGACAAGTACCAGAAGCATCATGTCTAGAGTAGTTCTGGTCTTTTAAGTGCCAGTATTTGGCAATGCTGTTTATATCAGGTGCATATGATTTACAATATCCTGAAGGCTTTCAACTTATTTTAACTTTTTAATGTATTCTAAAAGCACTTTTCTATTTTTGTTTTAGAATTTTGGCATAACCAGTTTTCTTTGAATTATTATAGAACAAACAGCTAGTAGCAGTTAAATTATTCAGAAGAAATTAAGTAGTACCAGAGAATTCAAAAAGACCTTTTGGCTTTCTTTATTGTAACTTTGCAAAAGTAACGCAACTGTGGGATTAGAAATGAAATTTGAATACTAATACATTATTTACTCTTCTGCTGTTTGATGAAACTTTTTCTTTGTATCTCTTCCCAAGACCTTCTCACAGTCAATATGTTCATTCAAAAAACTGGAGTCTTATAATCATAATTTGAAAAAAAAAAAGAGAGAGAAAAATGAGATAAAATATTTAAATCAAAAAGATGTAAAGTCAAGAACTGATTTTGGTTTAAAATTTTATTTTTCATTGAATATATTGCTCTTTCATCCTCTCAGTGCATTGTAGTGTAAATAATTCTCCATACTTCTCTGCCTAGAAAGTATATTAATAATTACTATTTACTTAAGCTGACAGTTTGTCTTGTGCTGTACATCTACAGAACTCAGCTCCTAACAATGCTGGATTTACTAAAAGGGAGATGTGTCTGTGTGGGGGCATGTGCTCATGGGAAATGTACACGTCCCCAAACATATTTTTACCTTTTTCCTTCAAATGTGTAGTTAAAAAAGTAAAACCCAAGAGACTGCCCAAGATCCTAAAAGAGACAGCCCCAGACCTTAATACGTGTCTTGGGGCTTTGAGTCATCTCACTGCTACCTGTTCCCAGGCCTGCCTAGGTGCTCACAGGTCTGTCACTGCTTCCTTCCTACTCCCTAATTAACTGTGTTTGGGATATTTGGCTTGTCTGCTTTACAAATAAAGGGAGATCATGTGTACTCTTGTTTATTACTACTACTACTACTACTATTATTATTATTATTATTATTATTATTATTATTATTATTACTACTACTACTACTGCTACTACTATTATTGTTATTATTACTATGAAAGGGTAAGAACTTCATTCAGAAAGAATCAGAATATTGAATGAAAAGGTGAAGATTATCTTCCCTGTCCATCCAGCCTTTCCATTTAAAATGAAAACAAGTCTTCCAGAAGTTCTAAATTATTTACTTTTACCAAATACAGATTTTTCAGCAACACCAGTCCCTTTGCTCTTCTTTCACCCCATTCTGGATACAGCATTATCCTTCACAAAGTTGTTCATCAACTCTTGAACCCTGTGATTCTCCTCACAGTCTTCCCTAGACTTGAAACACGTCAAGCAGGTCAGGCTCTGCCTTATTCTTGCAGAATTCTTCACGACACTCGTTTTGGGCTGCAGAAGTCACAACGAAGGCCAGACTAAGACTGGAGCACAGCCTTGCAGTCTCGGTGTCGGGCATCTCTGCCCACATGGGATTTTTGAAGGCAGTGAGGTGTCCCCATTCAGGTGTCCAGTGTGTTGCAACCTGAGCGGTTTTTGTTGGGTTGATGCTGCTATAAAACACCAACTACATCTTTTAAGCTAAAGCAGAGAATCAGTGTGTGTTGCCCTGTGTCCCAGAGCCCTCTCAGTGAGATCACACTGCCTCCTAGGAGCTCAGCAAGAAAGGAAACTGCTGTCAAAAGATTTTTGCTGCAGGTATGGCAAATGGAATTGAAAGTTATGAATGTGTAAGTGAAGAGTATATGACTTTCATGAAATATAAAACTGGTTTGAGTTGATAAGGTACTTTTTAATGGCTGGAGTGTTAATGCTTTATTACAGTTAGATCTTTGTCCTGCACTGATAAAGCAAGGGGAGTTGCCAATATCCTGTATGCAATTAGTCTACAATTGCCTTTGCAAGTGTGACAAGAGGATTTTTCACTACACAAGTCTAACTTCCCTGGTTCTAAGGCAAGTGGATCTCACAGCTTTTGAGCTAAAATGCAAGAGCTCTAAGTAAATAGCTCCTTACCCCATCATCAGTCCAGGAAGCACAGTAGCTCTCCTTGTAGCAGTGATCAGTTCAAGAAAAAATTCCTAACCCACAAAATGATATAGAATGTGTCATTCTCCTGAATGTTCTTTTACAGTGTGATCAAGAGGCTTTCGTTTAGTGAATACATTTGCTCACTCAGTTTTGGAGAGTCGCCCTTCATTTATTCTTTCCCTTTGGAAGTACTTTCGAGTGCAAATTACTGCTATCAGAAGCCTTGAACTGAGAGGCTATTATTCTCCATGCTCAGATTAAATTAATTTTGAACAGTTTAATGCAGCATGTCCGAGCTGCAAGTCCAAGTGGTGTCAAATCTATTTCTCTGCTTTTTTAAGCTGCACCTTCAAGGGCAGTATGATTCATGGTAAATGTGTTCTTCTAATGTCTTTTGCTAAGCATTATTATTTTCTTTCATTTGCAAGTCATGAGGATAAAATGTTAACTATTTTCCTCCTAAAATTATATAAAGAATGCACAATTTTATACCAGCCCTTTTTTTCCCCAAGATTATTATATTTGCTTGCTGTGCATTAAATAAAGGAAAAATAGAAAAATAGTCACAATGAGAGAAAGAAATTCCTTTTTAAAATGTCTAAAGGAGAAAAAGGAGACACTATAGGACCACGCAACATTGTCATTGCATTAGCAAGGAATTTTTTTTATCAAGGTCTCTGTAATAAAATTAAGGAGTTTTTAATGACTGGCTACATAAAACTCTATTTTTGTTTTTGCCAAGGTGCAAAAACAAAGCATGACATAAATCTGCTTTAATTTTCTCTTCAAGCTGAAGCATTCAGGTCTGTCTCCACTTCTTCTGATTGGTAAGGTGTCGTTGAAAGGTGGTAATGAAGATTTCCCACAGGTTTCTGAACTTTAAATAGCCAAAAGAGTGGCAATCAGTTTTGCACTGTGTGGAAGTAGGGAATTTGTGATGCTGAGAGATCCAGTTCACTTTCTGTGAAAGGGGGCCTGATGGCCAAATACATTCACAAATCCAGATTTTCCAACCCATTCTCTAGCTCAGCAGTTGCCATTTCTGTTTCCCATTTTGCACTCTCGGATATTGTTGTATTCTGATATTTAGGTAGTTTCAGTACTGCCTGATGCATTGAATATCACACTGACATATGGTGTCCCTGTTTTAACTTCATGTTGTATGCCAAATAATTGTTGTTACTTTCACAATCATATGTCTCTTTGAAATTTGTATAAGACCACTATAAGGTATTTTTGCGTTTTCATAAATAGCCATTTGGTTCTGGTGTATCCTCTCTACAAAATGGGGTATAGACACAATTAAATTATAAACATAAGGGCAGTGTAACCATTGACAACTAAAGTCACCTGTATGACAAGGACAACTCATAGTGATATTTACTTTAGTATCTGAAAAACGGGAATATGTAATTCTGCCTCTAAAAAAACCAGCACGTTTTTGAACAGTGCCAAGGATGGATTTTTCTGAAAAATCCTGTTGAATTTTTATGGGCTGGAAGGCAACAACTTTCACATTGAGAAATTGAGGACTGAAATGTAACACAGAAAAAAATCTGTTCTGTAAATTATACAAATTCCCAAGATTGGGTCCTACATTCATCGCTTAAGAAATAGTTATTTACTTGTTCTGTACAATTAAATATATTTATGTTAATGGATTACATCACCAGTGATACGGCTCTCATGGGATGCATATTATTCTCACAAGCTGACGATCCCATGGCTGTTGTTTTTGAGATGTTTATTGCGTGTCTTCAGCAGCTTAGCCTATCAATTTTTCTATTGTTTTCATAAAGTTTCACTTCAGTAAGCTGGGTTTTATCTATTAAATAGTTAGGTTAATTAGTCCTCTGTATATTTTCATATATATCTTGGATATTTGCAGAGTTACAGAATCCTTCAGGGGCACAGATAAACCATGTAACAGGTAAGAATGCCCATCATCATCATCATCACCATTCAGTTATTTTAGCCACCACATTTTTTTTTTAAATACTAGGATGAATAATATTTCCAAAATACCAGAATCATTCATGACATCAGAACATCTGTGATGTGACTTCTCTGTTTTTCTTTCACCTCTATTTCTATGGTGTTTCATTTATCCTAGACTTTTTTGGAACCAAGAGCACATCAGACAATCTACTTCTTCTATTTGCACCTTCAGATGCAAAGTTGAGTTCCTGGAAAATTTGGCAGTATCATGGGACATTAATTGCTCAGACAAGGGAAGCTCTAAGGGCACCTTTTGTGTTGCAAGTGCAGAGAAGAGTGACGTGCATCATACCAGAATCAGGGATTTGCTGGTTGTCATATAACATTGTAAAGAGAGATGTGTTGCTGTCAGGAAGGTTAAGGCACAGCACAGCAAAGATACAGGATTCCAGGCTTGTGAGACAGTGACTGAGAATAAGACCAAGGCACCAATATCCTGGTAGGATCCTTAATATTCATAATTTTAAAGAACAAGAGAAAAATAAAATCAGGCCACAACATGAAAAATTACACCAGTGCTTATCATAGAGAGAGATGTCAGAGAAGCAGCAGAAAATGTGACATTGATGAAGCAAAATAAGATAATGGAAAACGAGCATTGGATTCATCCTTATTGGAGTTACAGTGAGTGAAACAAAGTATGACAGAAGAGTTGTTGGCTCAGATGCTTCTAAAGCATTTTGAAGTACAGTTACAGTACACTTACAGTCCTCAGACAATTGACTTTTCCAACACCTAGGAGTCAGGAAAAAGACAAAATGAAAAAATAAGTTTTGATAGGAATGCTGTGTGTAAGACTACTGAGATGGGAAATTCTTTGTTGGTGTCATCTATAAAATTACTGTAATCTTTGAAATACTTTTATATATTTTGTGGGAAATTTGCCTCAATTAATCAGGGCATGCCAACTGAGACACCTTCGAATGCATCTTACTGATGTGCAATGCCAAAATCTTCAGTCTGGTGGACTTGCTATAGTAATTTTTATTAAGGGGACGGGGGACTGATTTGCAGTTGAGTAATGCTATTCCACTCATGCTGTCATCAAGTCAAAGAGAGAAGACTACCAAGCAGGTCCTGTGTATCAAAACACATCTAATTAATGTTCTCTGTGCACTGCTGTCCTTTACTATCAGATAGGCTTGATTTCCCCTTCCTATGTTCAGTGCTGCTGTTAATCCCTACCTTCTTGATGCAGATATTCCCTTTTACTAGCATCCAGAAACCCAGCATTTGTTAGAAAATCCCAGTAGAGTGGTACTCCTGATCTGTCCAGGATGAGAGGATTTTGTATTCTGGCTAAATCCTGTCTGCCACTTTTTCTGTAGACTGTAAAAATACAGGAGAAATTAACCAAGTGTCTATTTCTGTCTCTACTCCTCTTATGCTGCAAAAGAATATTCAGTATCTCAAAAAATAAATCCCTTTATTCTCCCTTTATGAAGACTAGATGCTATTTATTTGGACAGCTAATACAAAGTCCAGAATGGGATCTTCCTAAAGTTTGTAAGTTAATCTGGATGAATGAGATTTACTTTTCTCATACTGAGTCCAGGATATTCTGGCACCTCTTCTCAAATTTTTGAGAAAACAGCATATCTTAACTATGTATATTATAAGCTCACTTCTTCTTTCCTTTTAAAGATATGACTGTGTTGCGGTGTGTAGTTCCCTGCGTTGGTAGGGCAAGCCGCAGCCTTCCCGGAGAGCTCTGCGGGGTTATCTTGGGGAGAGTGGCTGTCCCGCTGCCCGCAGCCCTTCTGGGCGGCCCGCGCTGGCCCGGCTGGCTGTCGGCTCCACAGCACGGTGGCGATAAAGGAGGCCAGAAGGCTCCCTCCATGGGGACCTCAGAGGATCTTTATTCACATGGAGACAGGCTGGTTCCCAAGGGCAGAGAGAGTGAGCACATGGGCTGGAGCCCCTTATCTGGGGAAGAGGGGGTGGAGAGAGCACATGGAGGAATGGTCTCAGAGTATAGGGGCGGTACAAGGGCGGAGTTGGGGTAAAGGAACCAATAGGGGAAACCCAAGAGAGCAGTGAGGACTAGGGATGGGGAAGGGAGAACCATGTGGGGAGGGCAGACATTTAGTAAGAACAGGAGTGCGGAAATACAGCACCACATGACTGGGCCAAACCACTGAAGTCTAAAAGACATCAATGAAGAGTTTTTGTTTTGCTGCACAGAGGGTCTGATCCAATTTCTGTTCAGAGTCCCTTGATGTAGACTGAAGTCCCTGGATTTTTGTCTTGAGAGAAAATTTCCTTTAAATTTTCCTTTTCTGAGAGTGCAAAAGGAAAACATTCAGATTCACACTTCCCCCCCAAGTCTTGCAGTCTTGCATACTTGTATTCTACATATATTCTAAATATAGATCTTATATACTTGTATTCTAAATCTTACTACTTTTTTTGTTGTTTTGCCTTTCATGTAAAATTTAAGATTCCATGTATGACACATGGAGTGATTTGAATACACTTATATCATACAGCTTTTATTTATCATAGTGCTACCCCAGATAGTGGATTACTGTGCAACAGATAGTGGTAAAGGTTTTTTATGTATTATTATGCTGCTCTCAGCTCACATCCTCACAAGAGAAGCCTTTGTGAAAGAATTAAAGCATATCCTTTCCTAGATGTATTGTCACCTCTTAAAATATATTTAGGTTTACTAATGGTACAGAGTTTTCTGCAGTCATTTATGTTACGTAGTTTGGATTTGTGATTACACAAAGGATTAGGTAAGTCACAATAGTTCTGATGTGAGAGAATGTTGTGAGAGATACTCTTTTAATAAGTGGTTTGGGAGGGCTCCAAAAAGTGATCTTTTTGTTATTTTTTTATTTCTGTTGTGTTTGATAAAAAGGATATGAGATCATTTGGCACATGAATCTATGCAGAGAGATTATGTACGGATAGAGAAGGACTTTTTATTATTTTAAAGAGGGGGGAAAGAGGAGAACGCAAATTAATCTGAATGAAGAAACTGATTGTGGACACATGCACAGAAAAAAGAGCATGTCTTAGAACCATATGCAGGTTGTTAACATCCTTCTAACATTGTTGCAGGTACCTTAACCTGCTGATGATTGGTGGATTAGGAGTTATTTTTGGGGTCCAAAGAGTAAAATAACATCCAGTGTAGATTTTCCTATTCCACCGGAAGTTTTGAAATTTACTTTTTAAAATTCTTCTATCCAGCTGGAAACCTTTCGTACATTTAAAAGAATTTGGGCCTTTTCTGATCATAACTGAGCAACACTTACTGCTCTGAAGTTCTTCCCTTCAGTAACTCAGTCATCTTGTTTCTCAGGCCTTGCCTGAAAGCACAAAAGCAAACGTGCCCATAGCCTGTGGTGAAATCTGTGCCAGAAACCAGGCACTGGGATAGATTATGGGATGGAGCCAGGTTCACCTGTGTGAATATCAGTGCAAAAGGGCATTCACACAACCAACTGCAATGGGTGTTTGTATTTCCATGACATTGTATAATTCCTGTGCTGTTAATATGGTGTGAGTCTGATTTATAGCAGCAATTTTCACCGGGCATTTTTGAGCTCTGTGCCATTTTTAAAGGTTTGGTCTCTAGGAACAGCATAATGAAATCACTAATATGATCAGAATATCTCTAACAAGATAAACAGAATTCTCATTCTTCTTCCTGTCTCTAGCAGTGTTGGAAATGATCTCCTCCTCACCAGCCTGCTCCTGTCTCACAGGGGGTGTATTTGGCAGCTGCAGAAGCCATGTGCCAAGTCTGAGAGTGCATTTTTCATGTGTTAGTAAGTAGCTCTAGTGCTGACTGTGTGAGAGCTGAGACACTCAGTTATGTAAATCGTACGTGATTTGTGAGGAATTTAGTCACTGTGGCATGCTCAAGACCACAGTTTTTCACAAACCCCTCATAACATCAATTTACAAGGTCATGTGAGAGCACTTAATCATGGAGATTGTTTCTGTTGCTAACGTTTGAGCAGAAACACGCAACTAAATCTTTATAGCCACCAATGCCCCTTTTGCTGTTTACCAAAAGACTGAGGTTTTTTCCTAGCATGAACTTGAAACCAAAAGTTATTTTAGTGCTCTGGCACAAATAACAAGAATGCCAAAACCCAAAAAAAACATGACAAATATAAAAACTATATGAGTAGAAAACATCAGGATGACTTAAAATGGTGTAACACTCCATTAGGAACTTTAACTACTATGTCCTTTCATAGAGTGGTGTCTATGAAAATGGTGTTTCAACATAAGTCATGATGAAATGAGTTTCAGAACATGCAGAAACCAGGATCTGATGATTTGGATTGTGACTTTTGAGAGAAACACTCCTAAGATCTTCACATCCTAAAGAGATGACTGAAGAAAAATGTTGACTGGGTTCTCTAGGACAGTCCTCCTGTCTCCGTTATCCAGGGATGTGCTCACCCCTATGTTAGATCCCATCTTGAGGCCATTACAGGGGGAAGAACAGATTTGAGGGACTGAATGAAGACACTGCAATGAAATTTCCCTCTGGCTGGGAGAGACCATGGAGAGGGAAGGTGGTGACCTGTTGGAGGAGAGCAGGGAAGAGGCAGAAATGCCTGGGGGATAATTCAGTAGGGGCAAGTGAAAGAAGAGGAGCTGAGAGGTGTGTGCTCAGCTGAGAGGTGTGTGCTAGGCAGAGAGAGGGGAGGTTAATTAGCACAACTCTTCACAGAATTATTTGCTGCTTAAGATGTCTTTTTTTGAGCAAATCCCATTCTCTTAACTCTTCCATTGGATGTGCAGCAGTAGAATGAAGTCATGCAAACTTAGAAGCAGTAAAAGTCTTGGAGTCACTTCCCTCCCCGCCCCGTTAGCAATCTGATGTGCTGCAATCCTGATCTCTTGCTGCCCAAGTGTTTACTTTGCCAAACAGAAATTTGACTTTTTAAAGCCACTGTCAGTATTGATTAAAAAACCCAAACAGAACTGTAATGAAACTATGTTAAATTTTTAACTTCTAGCATTCCAGAAATTTGAAAAAATAATAATGATGAACCAAGTTATTTTTAAATACCAAGGTTGTATTGTGATCTTAAATGTTGTGAGAATTATAATTAAATGCATGTAAATTATGTTTGGAATCCCATTGTGCAGATGGTTGGTTTGTTTTTACTGTTTTCTCTCTAGAATATAGCTAAAAGCTCAAATTTTGTAATAGTTGTTGGGGGTTTTTTTTGAGGGGGTGGGAGAAAAAGCATTTTAATTACATAAATAAAGGCAAAAAATCATGTCTTCTGAAAATATGAATTCCTCTCCCTTTTCCTGAAATACATTTAAGGCTTTTCACTAAAATCTGCTTCACTTTAGTCTTGTTGAAAGTGCATGGCCCAGTCCATTCTGTTCTATTTCAACTGATGACCATATTTCAGCAGTGCAGCACCAACAGAATTGTTTCATATCAAAAATTCCTAAGGGGGAAATTCAAAGCATAGTTAAATAAATAAAGAACAGGTTGTGACATACAATCTCTCTCCATTATCTTACCAACCTCAATAGCTGCTTGAAAGTGGATTTTTAGCTGGGCTGAATGCTTTGCCTCCATTATCCTGCTGGCCTTGTTGCTCTACACAAATTGTCCTGATGCAGACTTTGGTGAGCCAAGAACATTTTTGTACTGACTGGAGCTTCCTGCTTCCAGTCTCTGAAATGCTGTGAGGGAAACCTGAAAAAACCAACCCTTTTGTCTACTGCAGACCAGAAGCTGCCAATGAAATGAATCATGGTTTTGCAATTTAAAGAAACAAACTTGAGCAGCTTGATCCAGTACCAGCAGAAAGTGATAGGAGAAGCTTGGCTGAAAGTTAAAAATTCTTCCAGTTGAAAAAAATTAATTTGCTGCTTTGTTAAAATTTTCTGCGAGAGAGCAAATCCTCCTGTCAATCTTTATTTTGGACTACCTGTATTTCTTAGAAAATTTTGTCTGGTTTTTAGATGATGTCACGAGCAAGCAGGGGTGGTGGTGGAAATGGCAGGGAGGCTTATTCCCAATTTGTAATATCCCTTCCTGTTTCACACAATTTTTTTTCTGTGCTGACAGAGTGAATAGGAAATGGGAGACAAATTTGAAGGCAGGCCTGTTTGAACATGACATTCAGAAAAATGTTCCTAGATACGACAAGAATGAACCCAAATTGACTCTTGTCACTTTTTATAAGCTTTGAAAAGGAAAGTAAATGAGAAACTTACCTTGCTGACTATATTTTCAATATCTTCTTGAAAAAGGATCGGAGTCAACTTTGTCCCCCTTTTACAAACCTATTTTAGCTCCTAATTCTGCATTCAAAGATAAGAATAAAATATGTTGTTTAATAAGAAGGAAAAAAAATCTTCAAAGTAGCATTTATATAATAAAAGCAGAATCTTAAAGCTAAAAAAGCCCCCTGTGCATAGAGGTTTATTTTTAAAACATTATGAGTTGTTGTCACTCATCAAGCAGCATTGAGAGTATATTGAACACCTACAAAAGATCAAAGAACTTCCATATTCTGTCGATTCTGCATTTTTAGCTTAACTACTACATCAAATAAATTATTCTTTGGCATTTATTTGAATGTGAAGTACAGTAATCAGGGCTCTAAAGCTAATCTGATTAAGTGGTTTATTTCACAAAAGTCCTATTTCTTTTTCACTGAAGATTAGCCAAAAACTCAAATGTTTCTTCCTCATAAATTTAAAATTCAAGAATATTATCTAATAATTATATTACTGACAGACTGTACACTGCCTCTCTTTAAAAATACTCAATACAGAAAAACCAAACAAATGGTTTTCTTCTGTTTGAAAGAAGCAGGATGATGGGACGGTTAAATTGCTGTAGAATTAGTAGAAGCCTAATCTTTTTCATGAGCAAATGTTGCAGAAACATGAAGGTAGAGTAATTTCCTTCTATATTATTTTTGGGGCTTATGCTGTGAGTATAAATGCTATGAAAATGCAAATGAATTGCTAGATTATTTAAAATCTGCGTAACATGCAGCTATTCTTTTAGAGGGAAATTTGCTTTCCTTTCTCATCACACATCTGGTTTGTTGTGTTGTACATATATTTCTTCAAGATTTATATAAAACACCCTTTAGATTTTGGACATCACATTCATAAAACAAAACTGTCTGCAGTTCTGAAGCTTTTGAAATTCCTCTTGGAAAACAGGAATTTGCCTGTGTTCTTCCAATATTCATAACATAACACCAGCATGGCAACACATTACAAAGAATACTTCATTGTTTGGGCTCCAAATGAAGATACATTTATATTTCTTCCTGCTTCCCTTAGTATGAGAAGAAGTCCAACCCACTTACTTTGTTAAAAAATACTACTATGGTGCAGTAATGTTACATTATAGGTCATAAAATATTTGATTTTCCTCAATATAATTTACTGCTTTTATTTGTCAACTCTGTGTAAGTTAGGGCTTTTGGTTATGTAATCAATCCTTTTTTAAGTCTATTAATTTGTTCTGAATGTATTTCTTTTAGATTTTTTTTCAGTTTTCTAGATAGAAAGATATTTTAAAATAAGTATTATTTCTTTTATGTTTAGCTTTCATGTCCCAGGGGCTAATATGAAAAATACTCAACAAAATCCTATGGCATGTTTTCTGCAAAACCAGCAGATGATCATAATGATCCCTTGGGCCAAAAAAATTTTTGAATGCACTCCCTGGCCATCCTGAATGAGGAACTGTTCCTCTCTATCCAAAACTGAGCCCATGTGCTCTCAGCGAAGTTGATGTCCTATTTTGTAGCAGATAATTTGATTTCATTATAGCGATTAACAGAGTATTTCCTGCTCTGAATCAGGTTCCAGCTTTTTTTCCTGATGCAGACACAGAAGCTGTTTTTTCTTTTCTGGTCTACCAGTGCTATGCTTTGACAAGAGGGAAGGATTCTCTCTCCTCTCAGGATTTGCTTATGTTGTGTCCTTAGGTGCTACTGAGGTATCCAGCCCAAATAGCTCTGGAGTTTGCTTCCATTTTCTTATTCCATGGTTCTGAAGGTTGTTCCACCTTGAAAGGCTAAAATAGCTCCTTGCTGTGTGACTCTGACAAAGTGTTACTGATACACCCATAGGTTTCACACATGTGACTTCTAATGGTAATGTATCTCATTCCCCTGCCTGCTCAGTGTTTTGTGGGAGAAGACTGGAAATTACTGTTTAGTATCACTCTCTCGTGCACATTTAGTTGATCCAGTCCTCACTGTTGGCATAACAGAGGTTAAAGTTTGGAGTAGGACTGCCAGAGACTTGACATATGAAAGACTGAAATATTGGCACCCTATCCAAAATTTGGAAAATGAGGGAAATGAAAATATACCCAGTACAAATGAAAATAGCAAGACAAATTGGTGGGAAATACTCACTCTACCATCTGATGATATTCAGAGCCTGGAGTTCTGCCCTGTGACACTCTGCTGAGGGCACAGGTTAGTGGCTGGTACAGGTTCCAAGCCCAGATCTGTGTGTCCTTGCAGTCAGCACCCAACATTCCTCTTGGCTCTGACACCTCCAAGCGACAGCACCCCCTTTGCCTCCCACCCTGTGACTGTGGAAGAAAATGCCTGAGCTGAATGCGAGTGCTTTAGTTACCAACTGGGAAATAATGAGGAGACCAAGAAAGGTTTAAAGATAAGAAAAAGAGCTACATGTATCATCTTACTAAGTCTGGCCATCACAGGAAGGTATTGGTACCAACTCACTTGTCCCTGCTGTCGAGCTTGTCAGGACTGTTTTATCATCTGCAGACTCTGCCCTCTGCCTTCCTCGGAGTCAATTGGTTCAGTGCCTTTCACATTTTTTGATCAAAATTTCAGTGTGGAATCTTATCATACTTCAGCAATGTCATGGTGTGGAAAATGTACTTCAAAACTATTAATGTGCTCTCCTGTCCATGTAAGTCCTAGCAGGTACATCTGTCTGTGTCTGCTTGGGGAGGCTCATGCCAGATTTGGCTGATAAGTAGCATTTAGGCAGCAGTATCGTGGCCAGTCAGTGCACACAGGAATAGCCAGCTTCACTGTGCTCATGTATTTCACAGCTGGAATTTCTTCTTCAGGCATTTTTTTTTTATTTATAACAGTTTGTATTCTTCTGTCCTTTTATGTCTGTAATAATGAGTAATTTCTGACATCTGTCCTTTAAGGACATTTACTTTTGTCCTTGACCACGGATACTTCATGCAGGGTATGTAGGAATAACCTCCTCAAATAATGCAGAACAGAGACATTCACAAGCAGAATGGTAGCTCAGCTACCTGGGTACCTTTTCTTTGGCAGTAGACTGCCAGATGCTGCACCAGAAAATAATTTGTTAGAAACCTCACCTGCAAACAAGTTTATGCCCTGAAGTTCATCATTTTTGCAACGTGTCCTTTGAAATGTCGCAGTTGCTTTTTCCACTTATGGCTTTAGAGTGGTGTATCTCTGTAAATCATCTTTGCTCATTTGAGTTCCAGGGGTTTTTTAACAGCTTGTGTTTTTCATAGATTGCAGCCTTGACAGCCTTGAATACTTTTTTAAGTTCTCAGAGTGGTTGGGGTCTTAGCAGTGATAATTTCCTACAAAAGAGGGCAAGCCTTTCCACTGAGTGTTTCTCTTTTGTGCCCATACCACTCAATATGAGGAAGTTTTTCTTTATACTGACATGTTTCTGGTTAAGATGTATGGAAGGCCTAAGACATTTCATGGTAGAAATTCACCGTGCATTTATGCTATTTATTTAGAAAACTACAATTTTACTTCCAAAGAATTTGGAGTGCTCTTTGTTTTTTTTAAATCCACATGATTAAACACAGTCTTAAAAGTCACTTTTCCAGTTGGTGAAACTATCACTTGCTCTTCCTATTTCATTGCAACTCCACATTTGCAAGAGGAATATTGACCAGGAGCAAACCAAGAAATTTGATTCAACCCAGCTGAGTTTAATATAGGTATAGTAGGATTTCCCATCTGCTCATCTCTTGCCATTGCTAAGGAGGGGGTTGTGGCTTTAAAACTATTTAAAACCACAGTTTTAAATTGGGAGGGATAATTCTGTGCTCAACTGTCCAAAGCTTTTGTTGTCAAAATATTTTATAAATTATTTCTATTAAGTAAACAGAATGTGTGAAAACAACAGGGATTCCACACTGCTACGAGACCCAGAATGGCAGCTTTCACCAAAGGAAAATTTAAGGAGATTACGAGCATTTGAGAGTCATCCATTTGCATTTGTAGCAAATTCTAACTCTTGGTATAATATAAAAAAGAGATGTTATAAAACAGGTGCACTTAAAAGGAATATTTGACTGTCTAACAGAAGTCAGTTTGGTTCCAGTTTGACGTGTTGCTATATTATTATGGCCAGTTTCTTCTGGACACCTATATTTTTTTAAAACCTGTTGAGAAGTTTCAATTCTAGTCCTAAGAGTCTCTTTTCTCACTAGATTAAATATTGAGAAATAAAACAAAATATGTAAATATAGTATACCCAAAAGCAAAAAAGTAATTTCCAACACAGATGGGTTTCAGGAGGTCTGCTGCCAAAGATTTTAAAATTCTTGTGCCAGGGGGTAATTTGTTTGCAAGAGAAGAAAATGTATCCAATTACCCTTATGAAATTATGAGTTTTGCTCCCAAATCAGCCATTAAATGGGGCATTTGAAATGAAGGTGCAAGCAATGGCCATCTCTTTCCTCATACTCTTGAGATTATGATATATCTAGTGTGTCTTGTTTCTCTGTGTCCCCTAAATATGAGGGAAATAACTATTAAGGATCATAACTTGACCAACATTATGCTGCAGGTAAAAGTTAGTGATGGTTTGGGGGTTTTTTTTCTATATATGCTTTGCAGTCATTAAATTTAGCTTTTAACATGCTATAGGGAGTGTTTCACTCCATCTCAGAACCTCCTGGACTCGCTGTCCAGTTTAACATCAGGCTCCTTGCAGTCAGGGAGAAAAGCAGCAGACATGGGCGAACTCATTTGGAAGGCAGCACTTGATATGCTTTGGGTCTTCCCTTCCCCTGAGGAAATGAGCCATGCTTGGCTTCTCCATTGCTCTTCTATATCAAATTCAGGATATTTCCATGCAAGTAGAGGTTCTTGATAAGTTGATTCTGAGAAACTGCCCTTCACACAGTGAATGTCTGTGTCTCCCTTAGCTCAACAGCCCTACTGTGATTTTTAGTACTTTGTGCTTGGCATTGAAAATCCATGTTTACAAGTAATGTACCAGTCCTTCTATTGAAAAGTCATAAATATGGAATGTGATCTTGCACTAAGAATGTTTACATATTGATTTTTTTTTTTTGTAGAAATCATAAATTGCCCACACTACAGCTTTGTGGAGGCCTGAGAAAAGCACAGAGCTCTGGTAGCTTTGGAGGGGATGTTTGTCAAACTGCCACCAACACTGCCAGTCCCAGAGCCACAGCTGACACAGCCTTACCTGCCTGCTCTACTTTTGGAATGAGAAACACTGCGAAGGGATACTTACACCCTAATAGCACCTCTGATTTTGAATCCTGCAGGGGCCCGATTAAACTAATTAGACTTTCTCTCTTTAATTTTACCTGTCTATCAGGCATTGTCATGCAGCCTCATAGGAATTCTGTGCCTGTTAATTAGCAAAACATTGTGGAATCCTAGAGGACTCAACAAGAATAAGGAGAAAAACAGAGAAAAAAGGAACAGAACTGGGAGCAGAAAAAAAAAACAGCACAGGAGAAGGATAGAATTCAAGGACATGAGAGGTCCCAAAGTGGAAGGACAAGTGGAGGGCAGCAGCCAGTGTAATTCTGATAGAAGTTGAGTGAGAGATTGGAAGAGATTTGTTTTACAAGAGATTTTTTTTCTTATTGGGCATAAATGAGGGAAGGGCTGGTGTTATACAGGTGGCCTGAATGAGCTCAGATTTCAAGTATGTTAAAGTGTGTAAATAAGTTTTTATTATTACTCTTTGTCAAACAGTTTTCAACAGTAAGGTTACTTTGACTACTTTTGCTGTGTTGACCTGTTTGAATATTTTTCCCATTCTGAAATAATAGCAGAAAAATGGAAGAGGAAGGAGACCTAAAAATATAATGTGCCTAAAAGATTCCCATTGCATAATGTTTCGTACAGGTAGACCCCATGTATCTCACACATATGAGAAATTATTTTTGCATTTGCTTAAACCAGGAATGATTTTTTATGGACTTTTATATGCTCCTTCCTTTCTCATTCCTCCTGGTCTGATATGATTTCATTAAAAACTAATCTTCTACATACTTAATGGTGATTAGTTGGAAATAAAAATATGGTGGAGAGTTAAAATGGCTGGTGAGTGTCAGAGCTCAGACAGTTGTCTCAGAAAAGCATTAAAAGGTTGAGAAAGAAATTCTGTCTTTTATTAAACTCTCTTAGGTGATTCAGAGTTTGCATTGGAATCATTCAAGTCTACAAAAATACTGAAGAAACTGATGAAAACTCATTCTTCGTTACTTAGCTTAAAGAATGATTTCTTGTGTGTTTCTTTATAGTTCAATTTGTCATTTCATTGAGTCTACTGGCAATATGATTTAAGAGTCTGACAGACCCATTAACCTCTTAATAACAAACTCCTTTTCCAAGCATCTCTCTTTGATAGGACTAAAACACATAGTAAATCTTACTTCATTTTGAGCTTTCTTGACTTACCCTCAAAACATGATTCATTTATTTTTGTCTGAACCTAATAGGGCAGATTCCGTTGAAAGATGACTGGGGTGGTTATCTAAACAGACAGGAAAAAAATTTAAAGTTCCACCTGCCTAGGCTCACTAGGCTTCTTTCCAGGTGATATAAACAAAATTTCCTTTCATGAACAGAAACAAAGTACACTGAAGTAAATGTTAAAGACTGACTGACTGTAACATTTTAAAAAAGCAAATTTTTAAGGCCATAAAATAGACTTGACTTAAATATTGTAAGAGCTCCAATAAAAACCTATTAACTTCAATCAAAAACTTTCTCCTATTCCATTAACCATCTCCCCACTCTTGAGTTGGATTCTACCAGTGTAAGTTATAAGCAATTGATGAAACAGTTTGTAAAACTATCTTCTCAGGAAAATTTGAGTTGTGTTGAAAAAAATTTCTGACTTCCTGGGGATAATCCTTTCTGTGAGTCCCTCACTTTCTCACACACAAGCAGAACTGCTGGAGCCCATATTTCCAGGATTCAGGGCAGCAGTGATTAGTCTGTAAATTTGCCCTCATCAGAGCAAATTATTCTGCAGTCCTCATGGCAGTATATGGTTCAAGAAGTTTTTTGCTCCAAGTGGGTACTCTCACAGAGCTCCTTTTGCAAATAAAATTGTTACTGCCTCATGAAAGATTAAAGATTTATCCTTCTCACTTGGTCTGCAAAATAACACTGTATTTTCCTGTAAGTAACATGTGCAAGAAGGCTTGTCCTTCTTCGAACAGTGACAACTGTTACACTTATGTCCTTACATTTCTTTCTTCTTGTGGCATCAACTTCGACCATAATTTGGCTCCTAGAGATAATATTCTAAAACATGCATTTGAAAGCAGGTATTTAGAATATGAAGTGCTAAAATGTAAAGAGAGTAAAGCAGATGGCATCCCATGATTTCCTAAGGTTTGATCTGCTGATTTGAAAAGCTCTTCATTCAGAGTTTCTCTGCATACAGAAATGTGTTTCAGCACTGCAGCCAGACCGTGTACCAAATTTCCATGGATGCTGCTAGAAAGATGCCATACAACCACTGCAGAACTCATTTGCACCACTGGTAGTCAGGCTGTGTCTGAAACACACCTCTCAAGTGTAAAATGTTCAGCATTATGGTAGAGGGAGAATGTACACTACCAAGCCTACAGACAGGAATTGTGCAATCCACTCACATGGGTAATGTGAGAAATAATTATTTAATGCTCATGAAGCAGAGAGAAAATTAAAAGTGCTATAGAGTGGTTGCTATTAAAAATCTTTACAATTCGACTTTGCAATTAGATTATGTTATCACTGTATTCCCCTTTTGCTCAGTATAGGAACATTTAGGGAATACTTCAAATCCATGAAGGCAGAAATGGCATTAATTACTTGCAAATGTAATTAAGAAGAACAATACTGGTGATCGCTGATGATCGTGAAGTATCTATTTACTAGAGCAAATACAGTTTAGGACTGAAAATGTTGCATTTTAGAATATTATTTTATATGTCAATTATAAATGATGTTACAAGTTCTTACTCTTCAGACATGCCTGATTGCCTTACTGTAGATGGGAATGATCTGATTATGAACTGTTGGCCTCATTTAAAGCAGCACTCAAATACCCTCTGACTTTACTAGACAAAGTTTCATCCTTAGTCACTTGCTAAAAGCTGTAGAGGGAGTAGCTGTCACAGAAGAGAACTCATGAGTATTCTTGTTAGAGCTGTGCAGAATATTTTTAGTGTAAATCAGAGTTCTTTAAAATGTTCCAGTTATCAAGCAAAGACCTGAAAGTCGATGGATTTTGAAATCCATATTAATAAAAGAGTGCATGAGATCTTAAAAAGTATTCATATTTTGATGAAAAAACTTTTCATCTCACATTTTACCTTTATTTTTTCTTCAGCTATTTTATTTCTTAGCTAAACTTGGAAGCCAGGAATGAAAAAATATCTTAGTGATTTTTCATATCATTCAATCTTTAGTTCATTTATGCACTCCCTTGACCATGATTTTTCTTATTTTAAATTAACTCAGAGCCTTGTGTTTTGGTTCACAGTTGTTCTAAGTGAATATTTACCTTAATCTTTACTTTTTTTTGGTCCACCACCACGCAGTACCAATCCAGCAAATGCACGATCATTATGTGTCACATGTGCTTTGTGATATGATTCAGGGATTGCACAGTGGAACACAAGTCTGTAGGATTCCTACTTATAGAGTGCTGAATAGTGCAAATTGGAGCCTGCAAATTTTCATTCTTTTAAGTAGCTGAACTATACAATTGATGATGCCAAGACAGATAAGTACCCTGTGAACACAGGGCTGTTAACCTTTCATTGCAAAGTTCAACTGGTGCCCTAAATGGTAAAATACAAACAGAGCATAAATGCAACAGCCCAGGGTGGGTGTTGGGAGAGGGAATGGGGATGAATTACTGCAGTATTTTTAGCTGGTAGTATTCATAGTTATTTTTGCAATGCTAAGAGACTTTGAAACGTTTGGAGTAACTCTATTGACATTGCACTGGGATTGCCAAGGACCAAGCGCAGCTGCTTGGATGCTGTTAACACTCTAACAATGCCATTTCTCTCTCAGCAGCTTCCTGCTTTGCAAAATTTCTGTGCATATTTCGTTGGGGTGATGTTTCTTTGCATTGATCCAACTTCCAGCAGCTTCTAACAACTTATTTATCACAGGATGCCAGGCAGGATTAGGGCTTGTTGTTATGACCACGGCAGAGCCTTCAGAGCTTGTTTGTGGCTTGTAACTCCCAGGATGTGTCTTTGAGAGCATCAGCTGGAGTGGAGGAGTGGGAAGGGAAAAGGCTGTTGTGGTGTGTTGCTGGGAGCAGGTAAGATGTTTGCCTTTTAATAATCTTTTTGATATTTGCAGCCATGGTGTGGACAGGTATGGGAGTCATTCATCCAAACACCATCCACGTGCATGTAATTACACTCACAGGAACTTGTACTGTTATATGAATTAATTTAAACATTGTAGTAACTGCTGTCTAATAACATACAGGTTCCCAGGGTACTTGGAGTATTAAATTGCAGATGGGAACTCCTTGGAGAGACACAGGTTGCATATCCATTTGCTGCCCAGAGAGGGAAAAGCTCTGCTCAATGTATTGTGTGGCTGTAGCTCGAGTTCTCTGTGCTTGCTCAAGAATTGCTGTAAAATACTTTATAGCACCAGCAGCAAGTTCATTTAAGTCTGTCTGCATTTAAAACCTAGTCAGAGGGCTGTGCAATTTAGTGATACTTAACATAGATTGCTAGTGACTGCTGCCAAAGGTGATTTTTAACTTTCTCACTAAATACTGCATGTAAAAAGCAGTAATGCTCTAGTGGAAGCAGTGTAAGCCTAACTTTAGGTTAAGCAAAAACATGAACACGGGAGAACGGCAAAATTTTTGCATTCTGGGCCAAAATAGTCTTTGTTGTACTTTGTTTAGACTGGCCCTTAATGATTCAATTGACCCTAAATGTATTCAATAGGACTGCATGAATAGGTATTTTTCAAGAAATAGTTTATGATTTTGACCTCTGAATTTTGGCTCCCATGCCATGTTTGCTTGCGAACCTTTCATCCACACACTCTTGAGACCATGTGCCAATTCTTTTCTGCAACCTTTTTAAAACAGTTTAAGAACTGGCAACGAGGACAGGGTATATCAATAGCATAAGGGCAAGATTTGTACATATCTCTGAAATTGGTTGGTGGTTGCCTTGGAGTAGTGCAAGTACTATTTTTAATTTCTGTGGGTATATACAGCGGCTTCTGCAATACACTGCCACCAGACAGTCTAGCACATCTGGGACACTATGAATTTTTCTGGTGCTTTTGTCAAATTTCTTATTTAACAAGAAGAGATTGAACACATACCTATAATTAATGCATGAGAAGTCTGATATTAATAGATGAACTTTCTGTGCACGTTTTGTGTATTTACCCACATACTTAGGTAGCCATAGGGAGACAAAAACTAGAGAGAAAATAATTCTTAATATTGGACAGTTTTATTATCTTTGTAGTTATTTTTCAGTATTTTAGCCAAATTCTAAATAGTTACATTAGGCATGTAAATTCCATCTGGTTTCTCTTTGCAGTTAACTCTCAATTTATTGCTCAAATGCAGCAGGATGTATGGACACCCTGGGAATAGGGTACCATCAAAAGCTAATAGTGTATATAAAATAGGAGTTCACACTGTCAAAATTTTTCTCTCTTCACAAGTATTGACACCCACCTGATAAACTCCTCTTATTGTGCGGTTGAAAGAGTCTTAAATTCAACCCACCAAACAATTCATCTCCTTCTGAGCAACTCTAATCAATTATACTCACCTTTTAATAGGTGCTGCATGTTTAAAAATTGCTATGTACAACTAAGATATATGTGCCACAAAATTTTCAAATCCTCATAAAAAAGAAAAAGTGTATGTACATTGTACTCCTGTCAGGCAATGGCACCATGTGAGCTAAGAAACATTTGTGTTAGAAAAACCAGGGATAGAGATGACGATTTCTTACCCTTTGTAACTGGACTTTTTGACTGGAATTTTTTTTCCCTTTTTTTTATTGTGGAAGCTTATTAGAAGTTCACATTTATCTCATGCTATAGTCTGTCTTGCCACTGATAATTCCTGATGTCTGAACAGCTGAAGGTGTCTCAGATACTGCTGTTCAGCTGAGAATAATGAATATATTTATTCTAGCAATAAAAGTCAGCATTGCAACAGTTTTTGATCCTGGTAAACTATACATATTGATTTGGAAGAAAACATGACATTAAAGAATAGAAACCCTCAACAAGATGGAAAACCTATTCAACATGAAACACAGATGCTTTTAATTTTAAATTGTTCTTCTTTTTTTTTCTTCTGTGGAGGTGTGCATACAGAAGCACAGGACAGTAAAGGAAATAAGAATTGCATTAATAATTTATGAACACATTATAAAACATTTTTAATATGAGCTATCTGTACAATATGTGACATAATATTTATGAGGAGAACAGAGGAATCTGTGGGCCACAGAAAACACAATTGCAAAGTGTTGTCCTCCAGTCAGTTGCACCCAGTGGGGCTGTGGGAAAGAGCCAAGCTGGTGTGTATTTTTTTATATAAATACCTGAATTGCTGTGGGCATCACCCCTGGGGGTTTTATACTCTGTAACTAACACCAGCATTTGCACATCATAAAAGTCTATGCTCTGAATGCATTATAAATAATCAGTATTTCATCATCTGATTTTTATCACATACTAACACATGAAAAAGGGGGGTTTTCTCTTTCAAGTAATCCCAGTATTTTAATGTTTCAAGTAAGCACACTGGGTAACATACCTACAGACATGAAGTATTTATCTCACGGTAAAAGTGTAGGAATCATGGAATAACACAGAGTCATTATCAGAAAATATTGTATTCAAGAGCATTTTGGCTGAAGGATTGTGCTGTTATTGAGTGAACCAATTTCTTCATTTGCTATGTCTGGGATTCTTAACTCTTTAATGTTAGACAGGACATTTCCAATAAGTAATAAAAAGAGGTAAAAAATTGAATTTAATTAGAAACACCCCCCGAGATTTGGCTGCATGCTGCTTACTTCCTTAGTAATCCCTTAATGGACAAAGAAAAATTGGAAATGAAACTTGCTTTTTCATCTGCTCAGTCTTCCAAAACATTTGGATAAGGTTTAAAGTGTGCTGCTTCCCAAATGCCTTAAAGGAAAAGAAACAGTTTTCAGATATCTTGAAAGAAAGGTAATCTGGGGAATACCTCTGGAGTATTCTGGAAATACAGAGAAACAATGAAATGAAAAAAACCAAATAACAAAAATATCAAAGCCAACCACAAACAAACAAAAAACACCAAATATTTTCAGAAGGTTTTAGCTTGGATATAAGACAATATTTGGAGACACCTCAGCACAACATAGTAAGACCTGTAACAATATTAGGTTTTAAATTTCAGGTGTGTTCAGTTTTTTCCAGGGTTTTTTTTTTTTGGGGGGGGGAGGGGCTGTCATAGATATTTTGATTCAAACAGAACCTTTCCTCCTAAATGACCAACCTTTTTTTTTCCTGTGTCTGCTTCCATTGTGAGACACAGGGCTGGGGTGAGATGCTCCTGTCAGAAAGAAATATCTACAGACCTGAGAAAACCTTGCAGCCAATAGTTAATTTGCTCCTGTTAGTGTTAGCTGCCCTGAAATATTTGATCAAGGATTTATATGATCAAATTGGCATCCTCCACTCCTCTTTTGCAGACTGATTCTCTTCATCTACTGTTTATTGTTCGTAATTAGCTGTTCATTGATGTTAATTAGACACACATTTTCTCGCTCTGTAATCTATGTGTGCATGCAAATTCATTTCAGTTTCCCAAAAGTGGAAATAGATGAGTAAGCATTTGCTATCAATGGGAGTTTATGGGGTAAACCACAGCTATAAATAGAAATAAATTGAAACATATATATTTTAATGTTTTCAGACTTTACACTTAGCTTTTGTTGGGTCCAAATATATAATATGTACTTAAAGTTGGTCTTCCCTTAATTAACTTGATTATGGAAACAGAGTAAGAAATAGGTTACAGGTAGAGACAATTACAGGAAGTCAGTAAAGAAATGTGAGAGGGAATTAAGCAGGTTGGGTCAGAGTGAGATCAGTGGCCCCTGAGTGGCACCTGCACAGTGTGCATCCCTCCTGTGTGTAGAGACTGCAGGGCTGGGATCCTCCCCACTGCAGAGACACCCCGGAGCCCTGCAGGAAGGGTGAGATGCGTGCATCAGTGGCACACTGTAGACGAGAAATGGAGCGAGGCTGCCTGGGTTTGATGAGAACATTAGGCTGGAGTGATAGATTGAGCTGATATTACTGAGGTAGGGAAGGCTTTATATCATAACAGAATGGGTAGACAAGGAGATAAAACAATACTATGCTTTGTGTCAACAAGAAATGTGAAATGTGTGAGGAAATGCGTGGAATTATAAAAAAGAATGAATGAGTTTCCTCGCCAGCACAGTAGTCTTTGTATAAAATCTGTTGTTTACTGCTTGTTTCAAGGCTTAGAATATATTTTCTTACGCTATTCATCTATACTTTATTTGGGCATATGGAGACTGATTGAAACCTCAGTTCTTGAAACACTTAGTGCTTTGTATCCTAATAATGATGCCTGCAGTGGGAATACCAGCAGTATTATAAGCAATAGGCTTGAGGAGTAAGAGATTGCCAGACTTCCCTGCACTTTCATTTAAAAAGTTCATGCATCTTTAATAGTGAGGATCACATTGCAATTAAATACCAGTACCAGAATGACTGTGCCAAGAAGCAGTGCCCGTTCTGCAGTCTGCACAGAATTTTATTTTATGATTGATAAGATGCATCAAGTTACAGCTGTCCCTGGGTACTCATCACAGGAGATTAGACCTGGCAGCAGTCTCAAGAGATCCTCCAGTTCATTCTTTTAGCCCAAGATCAATTAAACCAAAATTGTCCCTGAATAATATTTGCCTAACTTTAAGCTCTGTTTAAAAGAAAAAACAAACAAACAAACACACAAAATAATAAAAAATAACTTTTATTAACTCAATTATATATATATGTCAATGTTTATTTAGGGGACAAGAAAAGATAGGTTACACTGGTTTTTAATGACAAACTAACCTGAAATTTATCCTTTCCTCTTTCCTCTCTCTTATTTTACCAGCTGTTTTGGAAGTCAAATTTACATGCTTTTCTATGTATACCCATCCTCCTGTGATGTTCTGATATCCTCCACACCAATATTGTGTGGAGGATATCAGAATATTGAAATATTCAGCACTTTGCTCAGTCAGATTTTGTCACTTTTCAGATTTTTTGATATTTCAATGTTTTTCTTAAGATGAATTTTCATATTGGACTTATGTATTATTTTTGCTTCAAATCTCCATGAAGCCATTTAGATATTGAGAAATAGGAATTTAAATATCCACTTTCGTGTATTTTTTGTATCATGATGAATGAGACAAGAAGAAGATATATTGGTTTGCTCAACTAAAAGATGATCTGACACCTCGTAATACAATCTACAGATATTCCTAGAAGTAGGTAGGAGGAAGAGTAGCTGTTATATCCAGAGTATTATTTTTGAATATTTAATATGAAACACTGAAAATTAAATCCACTTTTAAAGTGTCTTTTAAGCTTGGTTTTCTCAGATTTCATTTGTGCAGTAAACTTTGTAGAAGTTTTATTCACAGTGGGTATGATCCAGCCCTGGAGCTAAACAAGACTTTTCCTGCAACTGAAACTTTTGATTGTGTAGGTTTTGTCAGGAGAGAGTTAGAGCACATGAGCAGGGAAACTCTCCCTCCTGTATCCTCCACAGCCCCCAAGCAGAGCAGAGGAAATAACTGAATTCTCCTATTCTTCAGTTGTCAGTAAATATCTGAAATCCATTGCAGAAGTTCTGGATCCTTTTTCAGAACTGGTCCATGAGGAAGTTTATGGGACTTGCACCCAGGTAACACTTGTGAGGAAGTCTTTGGCACTGAAGAAGATGGTATGTAATAGCAGAATTTAAGGGGATATTTTTTGAAGGAAGAAAAGAAAATGCATTCTGGGTTAAAGAAGAAGGGGCTGATCTGTCCCAGTACTCTGTGACAGGTATCTACGCACAGGGGATGCTTAGGGAAGAGCAGGACAGGAGAATGTTGGGATGGTCATTCAAAACTCTCCCGTGCTCCAGCAGTTGGTGGCCTCGTGACTTCTGTAGAGAGAAAACTCTTTCAATCCTGGCTCATTTATTTCTGAATAGGATTGAGGGAATGAGGCAGGGTGCTGCAGGAAGAAAAAAGATGTCCTCGTGCTTAGTGACCTGGAGAATTGGTTTTCTGCATGCTCCTGACACACAGTAATTCTATGCGGGCTACTAAACCCACACTTGATAAGGCTTTACCTGAGCTGTGAATATGCTGGACATGTGACTTGGGAATGCAATATACACCAATGCTGAGACTTCACAGCTGCAACTGGAGTAAATTCTTCTGCACACAATATATAAAGTACAATATAGCACTAAATCAGATTTTGGATTTCTGGCATTGCATCTGCTATCTCTGGAATAGGAATATCAATATGCACTTATCTCAGATAGTTGTTATGAATGTGTAGTGAAAGAACTAAATATTGCACTGATGAATGCCATAGAAAGGTTCCGACGAAATTAATCATTTTGTCCAGTCAGGGGTTTGAATAGTGTACAATAAACAAGGCAAAACACCATACAGTAAACAGTGGGGATAAAACTGATAATATCGAATAAGTGTCAGCAAGTGATTTATTTGCATCTCGTGCACTGATTAATGGTAGTTTTTTTCAGAAATAATGTGGGGCTTTATCACATGAAGGCTATGACTTGAATTGGGTATGTGAAAGTAGTCTATCTGAATCATGATGTTTCCTAATTTTCAGTACCCATTGCTGACATTTTAGCGATTTGTACAGGTTGTGTCTTTGTGGGACACAAAATCATTTCATATGCTCTTAAAAATCTCTGGTCCATATTATTTGAGCTGTTTCTGTCATCTTGTATACAAGAACATTTTTTAATTTAGAGAGCAATTTTACTGGATGATGATGCGGACATACAAATCCTATAAGGCCTTACTAGGCAGTACAGCAACTTTGACATCATCACCGGCATCAGATTTTCTTACCGGTTGTAGAAAAAGAAAAAAACAAAAAGAAAAAAATCCAAACCAAAAACTTAAAATTAGAAACACAGGAAATTGGAGCAGAAAGATATGAGTTATTCTCTGTTATGACTCTATTACAGTCAAGCAGTAACAACAGAGGAGAGTGTGATATTCAATCTGTACATAGAAAAGTGACTTTCTCTTGTGAGCCATGTCTGGAAAGAGAGCTCAACAACTTACTGGTATCAGTAACGCAGCATTTTATCGAATGAGTCTGTTGGCTTTTTCACACAAGTAGAAGTGTGGATTTCCCAAAGGCCTAGTGGTTTGGAAGGTGCTATTTAAATTTATTCTCATCATTATATTAGACTTAGTCTGCATCAAGCAACCAGGTCCCAGGTAAATGAGAGCTATCTGGGGAAAAGACAGGAGCCTGATGAGTTTCAAAGGCTTATTTGCCAAAATGCACTGATGAATAGGCATCTAGAGCTGCAGTATTTATTTTTGTAAAGTCAAAAAAATAACCCTCAACCAAGGACCTAAGAAAACAAGAAAAGAAATAGCATTTATGTTAAAGTCCCTGGAAGGAAGTAGCCACTGGCTTTACCTTCATTGGCACTGCAGCATGGCACCCTGTGGGGATTTGTGTGAATTTCTACCTTTTGAGGCCAAATTTAGTGACAAGAGAGGTGGAGTTTTTTCACAGAAAATGGATTTGTTCAGAACAGTATAGAAATTATATATTCACCAGACAGAAGTTTCATCAGTTGTAGGCATTTCATTTTGGTCATGTCTGCAGCAAGCACGTAAGTTTGTTTCCACGTTGTGTTGGCTGATATTAAAACAATCACCAAGAACCTGTAGGGAGTCTTCTAAAGCATATTCAGCTCATTGGAGTCATACTTATGTTAATAAACTCAAAGAAAATATTACCACCCTTTCCAAAATAACCAGTACAAATTAGGAAAAAGGAAATAATTACATCACTTTATTTGAGAGTCTGTGCTTTTAATAATGGAGTTTTATTTGATTTATTTAATGGAATGTGATGTGATGTTTTAAAAAAATAAAGTTATTGAGGCCTGGCTGAAAACCTGATGAAGTGAACAACAATTTCTATGTTGACCTCTTTAGGCTTTGGTCCTTGAGAACTCTTCAAAATTATATGAAATGCAAAATAAAATTCATGATTTACTCTTAAATTCTTCTGAACCCTTCCAAGTGAAAGTGCATCACCTCTAAAGTTCTCTTTCCAGAGCTCAAAGTGGGAAAAGCTTCAATCATTATGGCCTAAGAAAAGTTGATGCATATTTGTCTATTTAACAAGTTAATGAGGATCTAGCCTGATTTTTTGCTTACTTTGAGAATCGCATAATTTTCATATAAAACTCTGGATGGAATCAGAGTAGCTTGGAGGCAACACCCTCTGATGCTGACCATTAGTATTGTAATCAGTGGCTCTCAGCAGAGCAGCTCCTCTGCCGAGCAGCCAGAGGAAGGGATGCGAAGAAGGTGGTGGTGTAACCATGACAGCAGCACACACCACATCCATCACCACCAGGGTGGGCAGCGATCTGCCTCTGGGTTCAGTATCGGACACCATGATCTTGGTGGGAAAATGCTGTGTTCCTGTGTTCAAAGCTATGCAATGAATGTGTTGGACAACATGCAAAAAAAATTCATAAATTTCCATGAGATCTCAATCTTTTGTTACTTTGCTTGTCATCTGACTCACAGTTTAATCACTGTTATCTGGTCTGAGATTTTTATAGGCAAAATGCTGTTATGAGTTTAGAATGAAAATTGTTTTGAAAAATTTGAATCTCCATGGATTCATAATTTTAAACAAATTTTGAATAGTAATACTGACAAGCACACACACACACGTGTATATAACTTGCAGTATGCATTAACGCAGCCTGATTATGTCCCCCTCCTTCCTTTACACACTGATACTGCTATCTAGTGAGTATATTCCACAGTTAAAATGAAATGGTTCAGATGTCTAATAGTAATTGTGAGTCATTCCTCCTCTCCATAATGTGGAGTACAGAGAATAAATATAGTTTTCAGGTTTGGTAGTAAACATATCATGTGGCTCTAGTTAGAAGACCATGCTCTGTGGTTTTATGGCCAATATAAACTCTATTGATTAAGCACAGTAATGTTCTTGGAGTACCTGGAAAGGCACTCAGTCAGTATGCACAGAAGTGTCTACATCTGGCATTGCATTTGTCTCAAAGAAATTCTGCAGCACTCTGCAATATGTGAAACCCTTGGAGTTATTTTAGAACTGTGGTAAGCCCTTTCTGCTGTCAAGGAACCTCTATACAACCATTTCAGTGATTGCTGCAGAGAAAGTTGTTGTGCGTTACTGAATGCTACAAGGCCAGTAAATAATTTAAAGTAATTAAACTAGAAAGTGGTTTCTTTACAAAATATTCGTGTAGAAAATACTATTTTGTTATACAGTAAAATTTCAGTAGCAAAGTCTTACTCTAGCAATCTTTTTCTTAAGAAGAATGGAGAAGATGGAATTATTAGTTTGTCATATATTAGGAAGATGTGCTAACTACTAAAAATGAACATTTTCTGTCATCCATCTCAAGTTCTCCCCATACAAAAATTATCTGCTAGAGATGAATAACTTAAACATTTAAAACCAAAATGCCTACAGATAAAGCTTTGGAAAAAAGCAACTATGAAAAATAACATTGGAATATTGGCAAATGTCACACTTTTCAGGCCTTCCACACCACCCTGGGCAGGAAAGACTTCCCTGGGGACAAAAATTTGCCCTACTACCAAAAAAGCAGGAAGTAGAGCTCTTGCCAACTTTGAAAGAAAATTATTTTTAAAAATAGGTACAGAACTGCTGGAGCTTATGAGCATAACACCTTCCTGTAATAAACTTCTTGGACATAGTCAATAATTTTGTTGTTTCCTCTACTTTCTTGGGTTTATTTCCCCCTAGATACCACTTCATTCACATTCCTATCAGAAAAAAAAAGGAATAATTGAGAAAAGAGGATATTTTTCTTCTTTTCTTCTTTCTTCAACTATCCAGTAGATTTTTCTTTCTGTTGAAGAGAACAATTTATGAAGATAGACAAAGATTATCTTCAGTTCCTTTAGTATCTGCATGAATCTGTGCAAGCTCCAAGGATGTCACTCATGCTCCAGAGACAAAAAAATGCATAATTTGGTTTTGGTGGGACACATTAAACATCAAATTAGGATGACAAAGAAAGGAAAAATAAATAGCACAGTATACATGGCTGAAAGGGTCATTTAGGTGGGCTGTGTGGTGTGAACAGGGGGAGTATTGACAGAAGCAGCATGTTTTGCAGCACAGCTCAGGATTTGCTTAGCCTGGAAGTGAAAGGCAGATTCCATTCCCTTTTCTGCCCAAGAATATTCAAGTTTTCAGCAGCAACCTCATAGGAGCATCTGAATATAGACTATTCCTTGAGAATACACAGTGATTCATATCAAGTTGCTTTCATTCTCCACTCTTCTACAGTTCTGTGTTGTACACAATATTTAAATATTTAATAAAGCAGAGACTGGGACCATATCCAGTAGCCTACTAAGTAAAGCAAGTCCCAGGGTGACTATTTTTACCTTCATGTTGTAAATTTTGATTTACGTTTATTTGAACTGGTTTTGCTTTTGTTAAACAGAGTCAGAAATGTTTCATTTAATTTGGATTTTCTCTTTTTTTTTATTTTAGTGGAAGGAAAAATCATCCCAATTTGGTTCCAAATTCCCCTATTTTCATAACAACAGGAGAACCCTTTATTACCTCTGAGTTAGAGCCTATTTTTTCCACCATCCAATCTGCAGGTCTAATCCTCATTTTCAGAATTGCTGATTTCAGGTTATTGTCATTAACAATTAGTAGTCCTGCTCAGAATAGGAAAATACATAAGATGCTCCTTCTGAACTTTGTCATATGAGTCACCTTCCCTATGACAAAAAGCCAAGAGAACTGGAATTGTTCAGCCTGCAGAAGAGAAGGCTCCAGTGAGACCTTAGAGCACCTTCCAGTACCTAAAATGGCTGCAAGACAGATAGAGAGGGACTTTTTACAAGGGTCTAGAATTATCTTTTCTGCTGCATACAGATTTCTTTAATTTTACATATTACTACTTCAATTAAAAATGCTCAATGATTTCTCAGTTTGTTTAATCACCAGATCTAAGATTTCTACAGTCTTTACAAATCTTTGAAGTCAGTATACATACATATACATTTGCAAATATTACCATAAGTGTTTCGTTTCAAGTGCCATGTAAATATTCTTCAGTTATCTTTATTTACTTCATATCTTTATGACTAGTTATAAGTTTGCCTAACATCCAAAAGTGTAGAACATATATAGCAGATCTTAGAAAAGCATTGGGAAGAATAGACACTCTTCACTAAATAAAACAATTTGCCAGTACCTGGAAATTATTTGCTTGTGTTCAACACTTTGCCTCATACTTTGATTTCACTTTCTCAAGATACACTGTGTCCTGAATGCATTTTGGGATTCTACATTGAAAAATAAACTAGTGCTCCTAAACAATATTTAAAATGACATTTTTATTATGTTGGCATGAAGCACGTTGCTGAATTGCTTTTAATATGATAATGTTTTGCAGTTTACTATGCCATAAGTGCAGTTTGGCAGTTGAGTTTACATGAATATTTCATCCAGAAAATGCCATGAATTTGTAATTATAAATAGACCTGTTCAACAGAAAGAGATGGATGATTCTATAGCTACTAATTTTCCAAGGAAATGATATGTAGTTGGAGACCAAAGGCAAACTCTTCCAGCTGCAGAGGGCCATCTGCAGATCACTTTAAGCAGTATTACAGAGGTCTAACTATCTTTCCTAGTGGATTAGTTGGAGCTGTTTATGATGCTCAAATTTCTATATCTTGGCTTCTTCAGCTGTGTATTTGCAAAAGTACTGGCTGATCAAGGAAGTAAAGCTAGGCTGTCTTCCTCTCTCCTTCACCCTTATTTTGTTCACCAGCTCACCCAGTAGCTCGCTCTCATTTAACTATTTAACGCCGATCTCCATATAGACATTGCATCCCATGTGACATGTTCAGTATAGTGAAAAACTGTTGTGTAAATTCTCTGAAATCCCAGTAGTGCACTAAGAAAGCAACACTGAAACATTCCATCTTCCTTTGGTGCATTTTTGAATATTCTTAATATGACTTAATTGCATCCAGTTTTACTCAGTGGTCAGCATTGCTCCTCTACAACTGCAAAAATATATTCAAATTCTTGTCTGATTCTACTGTAATATCCTCTTTTGTTCTAATGTTTTTAGTTTTGTTTTACTCTGTTACTGTGTTGAAAGCACCTTCAGTGCCAGATCTTCCAAAGAGGCACTGCAATGACTATACTGATGGGAATTCAGCCACTCTAGTCAGTGCTGCACATCAGCAAGATGAGCCCTGATGCCTTTGGCACATTCCTAAGACTCTCCCTAAAGGACCTGGTAAGAGAAGTTTATGTATGTAAGATACACTGACGGAGAGAAGCAACACGAACGTGAAGTAGCACAGCAGCTCCTGTGATTATTGATTGGGGGAAATGATTTATCCAGGTCAATTCTATCTGACAGCTGTGATATTAATTGCCAGGGATACAGACAATGAGAGATAGGGATGCTCTACTGCAATGTTGTCTCTTATTATGCTGTATTTACTACAAACTACTGTGTTTTCCAGCTCTGTTAAAGCCTAAAATTTTGCCCTTGGTGGTACCTATGCAATTCCCTAGGAGCTGTCTTGCATTAGCAGAGAAGTCTCTCGGTGTCCATATATGCCCACAGAGAAATGAACTGCTGTGGCACGAACATGTTTAGATGTTTGCTATACACATTTTGAAATATCAAAAAAAAAATCAGAAAAAATGTATAATATGGAGAAAGAAACTAAGAGAGCATTTGGAAGGAAAATGGGGGGAACACAACACATGTATGTAATAACTATATAAATAAGGAACAGAGAGTTAAGAATTGAATTCCTTCTTGAAAGAACTAAACAGAGTAGAGGTTAGAGGCTAATTCTTCCTCCATCAAAGTTAATGGCAAGGCATCCATTACCTTTAATAGGACCTAGATTAGCCTCAAAAGTACTTAGCTATAGCAGGATAAAAGAATGAAATTATGATCATGATGATGGTGACGATGAAGAAAACACAGTGGAGATGGGTATAAATATGTTGTTATGGAAAGAATGGGGAAAGGAATACACTGTATTTTCAATTATCAATCCTGGGCTTGAAATGGAAAAGAGGAGAAGAGAAGAAAAGACAGGAGAAGAATGAGGAGATTGAGGTTTATGCTGAAGGATGATACATGAGATTTATACTGAAGGTTGGTACAGGACAGGGGGAGTGAGATTCAACAGTCTCAGGCTGATGCCTAGTAGAAAATGTCTTGGCAAATACCTCTATGGTACACTTGCATTAAAGGCCAAGAGGAAATTGGCGGACTCACCCCAAGAATAAAAATGTGAAATTAATTTAAAATATACAAATAATAACTTTAAAAGAATGAAGCAAAACCCACACACAAAAAAAACCAACAAACCAAGGACTCAAGAATATAAAAATTTTCAGCTTAGGCTTACTTTCAAAATACTGTGGGGTCTTTACAAACAACATAACCTCTCCTTGTCTTCGATCCCTAACATTTATCCCTTTTATGCATTAAATATTTATGTTGTTCAATGGTTTGAAAAGTTTCTAGAAAAGTTTGGAAGCTTCTAGAGTGCTGGAAGAATACTTGTTTATTGTTTGATCATATTCCCAAACCTTGAGAAAGTTGGACTCTTCAATATTTTATCTACAGACAAAGCAAGCTGCTGTAATATGAAGTGGAAACAAACAGCATTGTTCTATTCAAATAACTGTTCCCTTTTAGTTGTGTTTTTAAATCACATGAATTAATACTGATACAAAACAAAACCACAGAGAATTATTTTACTATTTTCTATCCCAAATAAAAAATTTTGTCTCTTGAGTTAAATCTTTGTCCCATCCCAGGAGATGTTTCAGTAACTATATCTATTCAGTTACCTAGTATCTATTTATATACTTGTTAATTTTTCTTGAATACTTTTTTCCTATATCTCTTTCCCATTTCAGTCACATTTATGCCAAATATTTGATTTCAAAGGCAAGGAGACATTGCATCCTGTCCCTTTCTCTTGCCTTCTTAATTAATTTCTCAATGTATTTATAGGCAGATTTTCTTTATCCATAATGAATGTACACTTGATATAATCTTCTTAGAGTGTCTGTGCTTTCATAAATATGCCTTTTCATAAATGAAAGGGTTTGTCTTAAAACTTTTACTCTAAATTTGCTCAAAAATGTATTGCAAAAGCAGCCTGTCTCAAATGCTGTGGAAAGGTTTCTTTTTTGCTGTGTCTACATGTACTCCAAGAAATATTTGCATTAATAAAACTGGAAAAATGATGTCTTAATTTTGACAGACTGGCTGCATGAAAAAACAAAAACCAGTTATCTTAAGAAGAGCAATAACCAAAACAAACTTGTCGTGTAGGTCAGGAGTTCTCAAATGACTCATTTTTATTTCATTAAAGAGTAAGAAACTGTCAGGGCAAATTCAAAAAGATTTTGAAATGGAAGGGCTGACTCCACTTTGATTAGCATATTACAAAGCAGGGGCTTCAAATTAGGAAGGAGGAAGGAATTCTTTGTGTCAGAAATATATGTTTTGGCATTTCTGTGAAAATCCATCCATACTTGGTGAAATAGTAAGTCCTTGAAAAGCTTCTGCACATGCTTTGAGGAGATTTGCTAAATGTGAAAAGGAAACGTGGCTCAGAAACTTTCCTTTGTGTTGTCACAGGCAACTTCTGCCGCCCTACGCTGCCAGCTCCTGTGGCCATTGGGTGTTCCTTGTCTCTGAGCTGTTGCTCCCAAGTGCAATGTGATGCTGAACTGGTCATGCTTTCCTGACAGCTGCTCAGAAACTCGGAGAAAGGCAGTTCCTGTGTGTGTTTTGTGATGCTGGTTTCATGATTCCCCTCTCAGAGCCCAGAGAATGGTGCACCAAGGGAACACATTGCATGGGGTGGCAGGGAGGGGAAATGGTTCTCCAGCTGGCTCCTTCACAGGTTAACTCAGTAGGCTGTGGACAAGAGGGGCTGAAGTCCTTTTAGCCAGGAAAATTAAATAATATAATCCTGAAGCTTTCTTAGAAGTTTCTAGTGATTTTTCTGTGGCAAAGTCAGTGTCAGCAAAAGTGACATGCTCTTTAAATGACAATAGTGCATTTTTTAAAATAATATCCATAACTGAAGAAAATTTCAAAGTTTATAAGAAAAGTAGTAAACCACCTCCTCCTTCAAAATACAATGTGCTTTTCCTGGAGGAATTCCTGGAGGAACTTTGCAAAACATTTTATGTTGCTCTTTTTCTAATGTCTTTTCATTGTTCTGCTGTCCAGAAGGTGAAACTATGATCAACGCATTAGGCTGGGACTTGGCAGGACTGAGTTCAGGTTGCTACCATGCTAATGGTTTTCTGGGAACCTGAACCCTAATTAGTGTTAGTTTGGCTTACTGTCCATGCAATAGAGTTAATTCCTTGTTACCTAGTGGACTAATATGAGATTAAACACCTGAGATATATTTATGTTCTCACAAAAAAGTTATCAGACAGGTCTTTGGATAAAAACCAGAACTAATCAACCCTTTTATAATCATATGAAAGACATTCTGCAATAAAACAGACATAATTTTTACAATCAACTGGTTTAAGTGCATATTCTAGTTCTACTATGAAAAGAACAGAATACACCATGGCAAGGAACAGTGCAGTGATTATACCACTGAGCTGAGATTGCTACTCCGACTTTTCAAGAAGTGTCTGCCGACATGGAAGGAAAGAACAAAGTTGCTGTTGAATTATCACTGATGTTGGTACGAACATACCGTGTTTTAGTGGAGTAGATAATGCTCCCCCAACTGCAACAGCACAGGAAAGGCTTCCACAGTATGGGTTTATGGTTTGCTCAGCCCTGCTATTACACCTGTCAAGCCAAGACAGCACCATTGTCAAGCATCGTTTCACACTGTGAAATGTCAGAGCCAGGGAGGCATAACTCAGTGGAAGGACCTCGCATGTAAGTTCAGAGACCTAATTATGAGATCTTATAAAAACATACCATGTACTTTGAGTTCATGAGAGTTCCTTGTTCACATTCCAGAGTCTGATTTTAAGCCTCTAACTTGCCATGCTATCATGTCATTTTCTAAAGTGATCCAAAAGTCCATAGAAACAAACCAATTTTTTTTTGTCTTTTTATTTTTTTATTATTACTCCTTTAAACCAATAACCTATTGTGTGCTTCTCTCTCCTTGTATCAAAGGGCAGGGCAATATGTTGTTTCAGTTTCCTATAGAGAAACCAACCTTCCTGTTATCTGTCCTCATCACAGTTGCTGTTCTAGAGACTCAGGAGTGGACATATCAATGACTTCTCCTGAACTGCAATGGGCCCAATCACATGTAACAGATTCCCTCAGCTACTTGGCTTTCACTCAAATCTAGCAGTTAAACCTGAAATACATTTTAGTGTGCTGCTTGCCCTCATGTGTACAAAGAGCTGACTGCCAGCATCTGAAATACTGTATTTATTCTGCTGCCAATCTAAATTCATGCTGGAACAGCTGATGTAAATTTCCTTATGTGTAGAGTTTAATTGAATAAACTTTGGTTTTGATTTTTAGAATGCTTATGAAGTTTGGTTAATTGTTAAAACCAGAGAAAAACTTTCCAGGGACTGCTAATATTGCTACTAAAAATAAGCTTAACACTAATTTCTTTACAGGCTCCTGCTCTGCATAAACTAGGCTTTCTCGTGATGCTCAAGGCAGGATAGAGTACACTCTTTATTTATTTTTTTATGCTATTATAATTATGCATCCTGAGAAAACAGGCATCCTTGCAGCATCAAAGTCTATAAATCAGTATTAATAACACACCACACCCCACCCCCGCCCCCACCAAAGTCCAATGATAAATTAAGGGACAGGTTCTCTCTGTTATCTAATACAACAGTTTTCATTACATCTCTTCTCTTGCCTTTCTCTGCTATTGGACACTTTTGTGAACTCCCAAACCCCAACACTGGGCCACCTTGCCTAGGCCATGCTTTTGCCAAGAAAGGATGGAACAAGAGGATCCTTGAGGTACCTTCCAGCCTGGGATTCTGATCCTGTGATATTGAGAGATTTCTGCTTGGGCCATGTTCCCAGAGAAGGGGAATATAGAGGGAAATACAAGGCAAGTGTTTGTTCCTTGGGGTTTCAGCCAACCTTGGGTTGGATTAGGTGGGGTGTACAATTTACCTTCTGGCCAAAACACTCCTCTTGGAGCTGTTGGCTGCCAGTGGGCATAGGCTGGGTCATAGGCACTTCAGTTCTGCCCTCTCATATTCTACTCATCAGCCAAAAAAAGTCTGAGGTAACATTAATCCCCACAGGCAGTTTATATCCACTGCAACTATGTTACAATAGGGAGGGGGCTGTTGCATGCAGAGTTCTGTGCTTGTAGCTCATGCATGTACACAGACGTCTAAAACTGTAAACTGGCACTCAACCACACTGATGTTCAACTCAAAAAATGTGTTTAGAAGTCTGTAATGTGTCACTTGATAGTGATTTTTATACAGGATGATGTGTGTATGCTAATTCTATTGATGTGTGACGGATTTATTAAACTAAAACAGTTCTGTTCACTAGGATTTTTTTTCAGTGAAATTATTTTGCTGTCTTGTCAAATAGGAGAAATTTTGTTTGAAACGAGAGATCCTGCTTCTTAGTATTACACATCTACCCAAACAATCTAAGTCCATTATAGCTTATGCATCCAACAAACTCACAGAAAAAAAAAAACATTACAACATGATAGAAGTCAATCCCAAGCTCACAAATATTATTTTGTGCTTGGGGAAGTGTTCTGTGGCAGAGTTTTCAGACTTCCTGGAGAGATCAGCTATGCTGAAGGACTGCACATCATCATTAAGTGAGGAGAAGTGCCTGAGCAAAGTCAGCTGAGGTTCCTTTACATTTATCTGTATTCATTGTAGGAGAAGCCGCTCCATGTTCTGCATACCAGAACTCTCTTGCTGGCTCCACGTAGCAGCAGGAGGAAGAGAAGCTGGTCCTGATTCCCTGTGAGTGAAACAAACTTTAGCTTGAGAAGCCTCACAAAGTTGTGGTTTCTGCACTCAGAAATAGGTGCTTTTAGTGTGTTCTGCAGGTTTTCTTTACTAATAGCTGGACTTCCACTTTATACTAGGAAATTCTAAGTTGAATTGTTCACATTATACTTACAGAGCTGCAATATGAAAGTTGGAGCAAGGTATAGGTAGGAAAGGCAGTAACACCTTTAAGAGGTTAGTGTAAGGTGTAAGATTAATTTTTATTGCATTCCTCAGCTGAATTTTAATGTCTCATGGGGAACCTAGAGATTCTGAGCTACTTGTTTACCTGTGTGGATATGGAAAACTGTCAAAATTAGCAAATGTGAAAATCAGGAGATGGGGGGGAAATGCCATATATTCAAACTCAAGGGCTGCATTTATTAATGAAATGCTATAGAAAAAAGTTTCATTTGAGTTCTTTCCTTGTCAGTCTTCACCTTTTGACAGTGTAAAATCACTTTTTTTTAATCTCTGTTGTAGAACAGTAAGTGTGAAAATTATATACAGATGAATGAAAATTCTCTTCCTGATTGAACATATCACTGGCCTTTACTTTAGCCCTTTCTACTTTTTTGATTACTGATGTCAATTTTTCAAGCATTTTTCTTCGAAAAGTAGTTGGAAGAGTTTTATGCGCTTTGTGTTTATGTAAATTACAGAACAGCCAGGAGATCCTGCAGCCCCAGAGCTGGAGCCAGGCTTTGCTGGGCAGATGCTGTAAGTCTCTTCCGAGGGATATTTTTTGATTAGACATGCCTTATATTTTGTGATAAAGTTTCCTTATAACATGAAACAATATTACAGGGTTTAGTAATGTGTGTTCAATATGTTCTTTATTGCAGTAAAAATGGGGAGAAAAAATCATAATAATTGCTTTAAGTTATTCCATTCCACAAATGGGCCAATCGAGTACCTTAATGGTATGATAGAAGAGTATACTTGTGGTTTTTAACAACCCTACCATTTTCATTCTTTCTTGCTAAATCTTAGGCTAAATAGGAAATTCTTCAGAGGGAGAGGACCATAATGAGCTACACTTTCACACAGTAGGGCCTGAAATGAGTTTGGAGTCTTCCAATATTTTCTTACTACAAATGTAAATGGCAAATAATTAAAAGTGCTGAGATTTTAAGATACGGGTGTAATATACTACAGAGAATTTAGTTCTTTTTTATTATGTGGATTCACTTCTGAAGATTCCTTTAAAAACATAATGTATTTAGTGATGCTTAGAACAGATCTTTTACCTCCTCTCTAAAATACATATAGTTGGTTCTCATAATTATGATTTTCTCTTATAATTTCACCATTTTTAGGCCTCATAACTGGGCTTGGCTTTTCAATAATTTTTTCCCAAAGATTTGTAATAAATTAGTTGCTCATTTAACAAAGGAAATAAAGATTTTAACCTCTCTTTTTCTTTCTCCCATGTATGTATCCTGTTTCAAATATCAACAATTTTCTAATGAGAGTTCCTCACTACCACATTGATGGTATGGGTAGTGTTACTAATTAGTTTGAAAAAAGTCATAATAAGGGAGAGAAAAAAAGAATATTTAACTACCTTTGACTTGGTCTCTGACTTGAAATTTCTCTCAGTGCAGGAGCAGTAACAGAGACTTATTGCTTTGATTTCAGTTTTCTGAGAGTACTGCTTCAGGATATTGGGGAGAAAATTAATGAGAATGGAGGGGACAGGGAGAGAGAATGATCCCAAATTCAACTATGAAGGCCATTTTTTCCTTGTCTTTCATGGTAGATTTCAAACTTTATGGTTTTAAAAGTAGACTCAATGAGGCTTGTGGGTCTCTTCCAACTGAGGAGATTTGACGGCGATGATGAAACAACCTGAAACGAGACAAGTTTTGCTGAACATTGTAAAGCATGTAACACATAAGATTTGAAATTCAGGTGTAACCTGACGCCAAGTATAACACTGATATGTGCTTACATCAAAGACATCTTGTATTAATTCAAAATCCATGTAACAATTCTTAAGAGTAGAACTTGATATTAAAATGTTGGGAGAGTTTCAGTTATTTATGGTGCTGAATTACTCAGGTTATTCTGGAATCTGTGCAATACACTTAAAAAAAAATAGGGAATATGTAGTCCATTAAGATCTTCTGAAGAAATAATGAAGAATGAGAATCACTGAAGGCATTAATCTTATTTTGAGAGGTAGGTACAATCTGGTCATCCTTGTTCAAGAAAAATGAACTTAAATGAGAACAGATGGAAAGAAGTGCAATTATGATGATTAAGTGAACAGTGAATCTATCATATGAGAAGAAATTAAAGTGTGTTATATAATAGGACCTACTTATTTAGCCTGGTAAAATGAAGACAGAAGCACATGATTCATCTTGTAAATAAAACCAAGGGTTAAACACAAGGAAGGGAGTGAAGGTTATTGCCAGGATTTGATAAAGTGCTTAAAACCTGGCATGAACGAATGCAAACTGGGTGTGTCAGAAGCCCTTCAGCAGCGTTGTTTAGATGCTGGAAGAATACTCTGATACTGAAAAGAACCTGCTATAGATGTTCTCAGTTCTCCCTCTTATTTCCAGGCAAGAGGTGCGGCCAGGGTCCCTCTAGCCTGGTGCAGCCTGTGCAAGGAACTTGTTGTGTTACAGAGACTGACACAAAGTTTAATAAAGATACTTGTTTTAATAAATGTTGTCTTTACACTGCTTTCTTATGTCATGGGGGAAGTTGCAGGGAGGATTTTTGGGGAATTTTAGTATTTTTTAAAACCTTGCTAATATAGAAAATATTACATCAAATACTTGAAGAAGTGCTGGTAAGCAAGTTTTAGGGCAAGCAAAAATTATTTGAAGTACAGAAACATACTATGCATATTTTAATATGAGACAGTGAAAATAAATTGTTGATGCCATTATTATTTTTAATGCATATTTAATACAAAATTCTCCAGGAGACTGAAAGCCATGAATTTAGTTACTGTTCTTAAAATGACAGCATACATGAAAGGTTGAAAATTAGAGTCCTGTTAAGCAAAATATTTTCAGTCTGTTGGTAGAGAATTCTAATTCATGGTTGCCAAAAGGACACACGCAGAAAATTATAACTTAAAGGACATGAGTAAGTGAGGATTTCTGAAAGCTGAGTCATATTAAACAAGTAAGATTACCTCTTTGTAAGTGAATGGCAGAAGAGAAAATGCAAGATTTAGTATTTCTCCGTGTCAAAAAAGCTTTTTCTTTTTACCAAAGTTTTATGCAACAGATTTTTGTATAGGCTGTCTAAATAGGGATCAGATGCTTAAGATTTTTAATACTGATGAGTAACCAGAGTAGCAGGGAATGGGAAGTGCATTTGGGTGGATTGTTGAGGAGTAGAATTCTTTTGCTTTCTTTGCTGTGATCATTTCTCTTCAATAATTTAATTATTGATTCAGTTTAAAACATGTAAGGTAATAAATATTTCAGGTGGTACTAAAGTAAAAAGGTAGTTTAAATGGCAGATGGTTGCAGTTGCTTTACAGGATAATTTTTGATAAATTGAATGGACAGACCAGGGGGTGGAAAATTAAATGCAATAGATTTAAGTGTTAAGTGATGCTTCTGGGTCGGTGTATTACACAAGTGTAGTTGAATTTGATATTGAATTAGGTAACAGTCAGGAAGAAGTGTTCAATGCATGGTATTGACAGATTCAGCGTTAACTGCTTACTTCATTGTGTAGCAGCAATATAAGCTAATGTGTCCAAATGGACTTCTAATACAAATTTGATCTTGTGTTATAAACCAGTTCATGAAGAATAATCATTAGGCTGAATTTCCCTATTTTGGTCATTAACTTGTAAACATAGAATTATCAAGGAATGAAAGGAGCACACTCAGTGAAGTTGATAAATCTGGGAATATATGGTCTAGAGAGGTGGAAATAAAGTAATACGCAGAGAGGTTGAGAGCCGCTGTTAATAGCATTGAACTTGGGAGGAAAAACTGTAAATCCTGCTTTGACGATAGAGAGTCTTTGAGGCAAGACTGGAGGGTTTTTTCCTACTTACTCTTCAATCATATTATATTACTTGACATTTCAAAACTTGACACGGAGTCTTTGGCACCTTCCAGAAGTCCTCAGAAGTGAATCCCAAGGAAAAGACATTGCTGCTATTTCTAATTCCCATAATATAGGTGTGGTTAATTTAACGCATGAGTTACCTCACTAAGATTACTGCAACGCCCTGTATATCTTAAGCTAATAGCATGCTGTCAGGGTCCGGGGGGTGTTCTGGTGGGGTGCTATGACCTCCCGAAACCGACGGGAGCACGAAGTCCCTCGGCAGCTGCTGCATTCACACAGACACACACACACCCCCCGGATAGCTTCTTTGACAAGCCAATGGCAAAGAGGCAGGAAGGGTCCTTGTGTGGAATTCCATAGCAGAGATTTATTTCTGCTCTACCATGAAAGAAGGCCAGGGACAAAAGACCCCAAAGGATGGGAAGTTCCAGCCTATATATGGGGGCGGGGAAAGCATCAGGGACAGGGGCGGTACACAGGCGGGACTGGGGTAAGGGAGCCAATGGGAAAATCTGAGGGAGTAGCAGGGAACAAGGTCCACTGGGAGAGTGGGATGGGAGAATTTTCTAGGGAAGGAACAGGTAAGGTGTAAAGGGGCAGGGAGGCCAACTGGGGAAGCAGAACTGGGATACATTTTGCATAATGAAACAGCATCCTAGGAAAGGTCTTCTTAGTTCGCTCTAACCTGGAGAGGATTTCTATTCCTTGTATTATGGGCCCACAGCATGCCTATGTGTTTGCAGGATCAGGCTTCACTGATCAGCTTTATATTTAGATATAGCTAATAACCCCTTCTGTAAGCTGGGTGGAATTTTCCCTGTGTCCTGTGAAATTTGATGTGCGTTAGGACGTCAGGAGTTACTGCTCTGTGACCACTCTTTCTTCTGTTGATAAAAGTGTAGACTCTTTTTAAAGTGGGCATCTTTCTTATCAATCTATTCCATTTGCCAGCCTTTGTATCCCGTGAGATGGATGGCTGTGACAGATTCTGGCACTTGACAAATAGGATGGCTTTGACTGAGGTGCTGGTCCAGCCTCCCGTGTAGGTGGGGAGGTGGCCGCTGACCCTGCAATCAGTGGGAGGTGCGGAAATCAAACCTGGCCAAAGCTGACCTGTGATTTATTGCTGGGAATGGCAAAGAACTTTTGAACTCAAAAGAGGTTTTTTTGTCTTTATATCTATCTAAAAACCCTATGAAAAGGATTGTAAATCCCAACATGCAAATCATCATGATCCCAGTCAAACTGCGCTGACAATTACCAAGAAATTACAAATATGAATGACATTTGCTGCAGCTATAGGCACCATTATTCCAAGTAATGTATGTATTTCCTCTTAAACGCTGTTTGCATACCTCTATCCCTTGTATGTTATATATTATTCAGTTCTATACAACAGGAACATATAATGAGATAAGATCTTGAGGGTAGGATTGTCAAAATAATGATTGTTTCCATATATAGCTGAAGAGAAAAGAGGATGTGGCTGCACTCTATCTGATAATCAGATCCTTAATAATTTCTTTATCCACATGAGATACAAAGGTGTTTTGAGCTGAGCTGCTGGAACTATCAATGGGAATTCTTTGTAGGTGTTTTCTGTCTTATTTAAGCTTTATTTAAGACGGTTCATTATCAAGCAATTCTTGTGTCTTACTTTTGTGTCTGTAATCTGTTCTTCACTGTTTTCTCAGGGATTACTGATCATTGCAGAGTAACAGCAAAACAATGTTGTGAACAAAAGCTGCTGGCATATCTGAATGTGTAGCTTAAACACACTGTTAATTTTTTTAATTTTTTTGCAGTTGGTGCTGCATTCATTATTGAATGCATTTCTCCTACTTAGATTAGGATAATTTTTATAACACTTTAAGAATGAATTATTAGAAAATATTATTTGAAGATAGCTAATATATTCAGTGGCAAGGGTAAATATTGTAAGCATGTAAATTTGCCATTTAGCCTTGATTTTTCAACCATATTTTATTGTCCACTGGCAGAAAAACAAGCAAAACGCATCATGGCGTGGCTTTATTGTACCACTGCTCAGCAATTTTTATATATTGTTTCCTTTTATAATTTGAGACATGATAATGATTTTTGCAATAAATTTTTTCATAAGTATTCTTACTGATGGATGATGCATTTATTTAAGCATCAGTGGACAAATAAAGTTATCCACGGATGACTAACAACCTTGAATAAATACCATTTCACTCAGCAGCTATCCATAGTACCTTAGCAATGCAATTACATGCCAGGACCTATTATCCCAATTAATGGACTGTTTTATATTCACTGTGCATTATACTTGAAACTCTTCAGAGGCCTGGCCTTCACTTAGCCAGAGGCAAAAAAGAAATGTATAACAAATCACCAGGAAAAGGCTTTCATTTACTTTCCAAGATATGTACCGTGTAATTATACTTAAAGTGTAACAAGGATGGTCTCAGAAATGCCCTTTAAGTTACAATAAAACTATATATTAAACCCATGATTATTAAATATAGCTATCTTGTTTTCCAAGATTGTTGTTGCTAAGAGCAAAAGTAGATACTTTGCTATCCTCCTCCTACATCATCTTTTTTACAATTATTTTGCCAAAGGCTAAGTCTGAGGGTTATTTGCAAGATTCATATTGCTTCTCTCTTTCTAAGCATGTGAAATAAGAGCATCAGTTCCTGGGGATGCTGCATTTGCTGGATGGGTGAGCAAATAAAATGGTCTGCTAAGAAGTACGCAGTGCAATGTTGTGTTGCTGCTTTGTGAAATGCCAGCCCTGGGCTGTCTTTCACAGGGCTGGAATTTGACCACTGGAGTTTCCCTCTACTCCCTCTGGTGGTTTCCAAAGCTGCATTTCTAAAGATATAAAATAAAACACAGTTGTATTTCTTCTCCTCATTGTAAGGAGCATTGATTGCTTCTCATTGTGTATTATAGCGAAGGGGCAGTCTATTACATGAATTTATTGCATTTCCTTCATTATAATTACTGGAAGTTATTGAACAAGGCAGGGAGTTATCACCAGTAAGTTCCTGCTATAGCTGAGGAAGCAAATCCACAAATATTTAGTAGATCTAAAGCTGTAAACAACACATCCTGTTTACAGTGTAGTAGGAATTTACAACTTACAATGCATCTGAGGATTTTTTAGGAATAGTGCTCCAACTACTAAAATTCAGGCTTGAAATATGAACTGCAGTAAAAAATTGTCTTACGTTGTATCGTGCAGATACCTTTTGTTGAGCCATTAGACTGCAGTTAAAACGACCACTAGATTCACCATTTCCCTTATTCAAGAATGACATTACTATTTCATGAGCAGCTGGTTAGGGAGTCTCATGAAATCTGCATTCATACATTAATGCAGGATTGCTCTCTTTACATTCGGAAGAGGAATCTATCAATGGGAAAAATCAATAATGTAAGTGTCCCAATAGGTCTGCGGATTCCCGTAAAATACAATCACTGAGTCATCTTTCTGTAATTTCTTTTCACAAATAATTTTTCCAGTCCCAGTTCAGTAGTAGCCAGAGGATCACTAGGAAAGAGGATAGCTGTCACAGCCAGAACAACTATAGAGTGCTCTTCCCAAATTTCCTGGATGGGCCTTATCGCCTCGATCCCTTGCCCCCCATAGAGCTGGATGTGTCCTTGTCACACCACATAATGTCAGCCACAGGGATGCAGAGAGATCGCCCAGGGCTGCTACAGCTGCCCTTGGATGCCTGGCTCCTGAGAGCCTCAAGGAAAAGAGGGTGAGCAGGTGTCTGCTGCCCACTGGATACAGCTGGAACCTACAGTGGCAGCTCAGCATGGTGTTAAAAGATAAATGCCAACAAATGCAAGTGTGTGAGTTCCTATTTTTCTAATAGTTCCTTCTTTCCCTGAAAGAAAAGGGGGCCTCGTGTGAGATGGTTTCAGGTCCTGCTGCTCTCCCCTCCTTTCTGTCACAGATCCTGATACATCAGTGAGTACAGTGCTTGGGATAGCCAAGATATTTAGATTTATTTCCAAGTTCAAACAGCCTTCAGATTCATGCCTGGATCCATTCCATTCCAACCATGAATGGAATCACCTCTCAAGCCACCTCTCTAATATGGTTATCATGTAATTCTTTCATAAACATAAAGCAGTTATTTATAAAAATATGCAGAAAAAGTGTTTTTACCGACTTTAAATACCAAAATTCCTAGATCTTTACTTCTAAGACATGAGAGGGGTTTTGTTAACATAGAGGTCTGCTGTGAGAAGTACTAATGCATTTAAAGAGCAGCCCAGCTGTCCCACCAAAGGAATGCTACTGGTGTAATCCAAATGCACATTTATTTAAAGATGGAAGATAAAAACCAAAAAGAGTTAAGATAAAAGCCAAAAAAAAGTTAAAATAAAAGCCAGTAAATTTAGCACTTTATCCTTAAATATATGAACAAACTAGTACAGAAGAACTAAAAAGCTAGCACGTATATTAACTCCAATTAAATGTTGACGACTTTGATAAATGCTGCAGTCTCAATAAATATAAGATCTTCACATTACTCTTCATTTATTGACACCCTTGTAGTGTTTTGAAGAAGATTCATCTTTCACCGAAGACTTTTATTGCTATAATATTTCACAACTGACTAGCCAATTTCTTCCATTATCTTAATATTCACAGTTAAAATAAAGAACTAACATTATCCCTGATGACTATCTATGTCATATACAAAGACAGTGAGGAGAAAAAACATAACTTCAGAAAGAAAATTCCTGGCCATTATTCACTCTTTCTTACTTCAGTTTCAAATATCACACTGAAATATGCTCAGAAATATTTTTTTTTCTTCTGACCTATTTTTCTGGTTTTCTTATCAGTCTTTTTGCTTTTTGAAGGCAGAAGCTGTAGATGGCCTTTTTAGAGCTTTTAAAGTAATCTAAAATTTTTTACTCCCTAGGTAGAACAATTTAATCACTTTCATTTCTACCATTTCATTGAGAGAAAAACATTTTACAAAACTAAACAAATTATTTTTTCCTAGTTCATTGTGGAGCTGAAACAAAGATTTAGGAACTAATCTGTGGCAACCGTGACAGATCTCGTGGACTGGAGAGTTGGTCTCTCTGTTTTAGCCACCAGCTAGAGAAGAAAGGAGAAGGAGAATAATGTGATAAGCCTTTTGATTCTGCTTCTGTGTTTAAATAGTGCCCTTCTGCCAGGAGGAATGGGAGGAGTCAAGCCCTTAGTGACTGGCTCCAGCATTGCTGTGAGGACAAGTGCCCTTGATACGTACTCTGATCGTGGCTGAAAATCTGCAGGATCATAAATGTCATCCCTTCTTCCTGTCTTGCAGCGATTCATTGCTTTCCAAGTGTCTTAGTTACGACTGTCCAGGCAGCAAATATATTTTGGTTCTCTGTAAGTATTAATTACAGAGCTCCACACATGATAAGAATATTTAGTATCTCTAATGTTGGTAATTGTCCAGTAGAAAAAATTCAGTAATAATGGCAGAAATATAAAATCTGGGGGGGGAGGAGTGGACCTTTAAATAAATACTGATCTACTTTCTCCCTTCCACAGTATTAACAGAATTATTGATACAGAAAAAATGGCAGTCTCCTGTCCAGAATTTGCTGGAGACTTACAGAGCAATGAACCTCCTTCTAGGCCCCTACAATCTTGTGATGTTGATAAACATATAGATAAAGAATGCATCTGACAACTATCACATATTATTACATTACAGAACTAATATATTAAATAATTCAGTGTGTATTTCTCTGCTATACCTCAGAATAACAGGAAGGTTGGGTAGTTGGTTCGGTTTGCTTGAAATTGCATTAAAATATTCATACTATGTGGATGAACACAGCTTTTCTATAACAAAATGAACTTTGGTGCCATTTCATTATCACAATAAGACATTTCCAAGAGGGTGGTATTGTAAGATAGTCCTTTTATGGATCATTTTCAGGCCAGTGGGGCATGTCTTATCTCACTTCAACACACACCTTGTGGGTTTTTTTTTTTTTACTTAAGTAAATGATGTTTCCAGTCCAACAGCTTTTTTGTGTACAAAACAAACTAAAGAAGGTGAATAATGTGACCATGGGAATCTTTTAATTTGAAAAGAAATGTTTCTTAATTAGAGATAATGGTAGAAGCTTGGCAGGAATGCTCACCATATGAGCAAACCTCAGCAGCTCTACTGTGCTTGTATAGAGAAGGGGCTGTAACACTCTGCTCCTACTTTGCTCATTGACTTTTCCTAGTGACTTCTTCTAACTACCTTTTCTGTGGGAGTCCAGATTGCGGGGAATATTTCCCTGCCTGTTTTAAGGAGTTTTACCCCCTGGACGGCACTGGTTTTGACCTTCGTCCAGGGGGGTAAAACTCCTTAAAACAGGCAGGGAAATATTCCCCGCACTCTGGACTCCCACACTTTTCCAAACCTTCTAATTTTTTTTTTTTTAACATCTATGTTCATTAAGGTTTGGGTGTGGGATTTGGGGTTTTTTAAGTATGTTAAACAGAAGAAGCTGTCCCCTCATGAGGGGACTGCAATTGTGTAGCCTGCCTGTATATATTTACTTAAAGCAAAGAAAACAAGGCAGCAAGTACTGTGCTGCTGGGACATCAGCCTTGCCTCAGGGTTCCCACAAAGACAGGGGCAGCAGTGAGAAAGAGCTGAATTTTAGTCCCGGGTTGCTCTGAGAGCCAGGGTACAGTTTTGTCTTCACTTGCTCTGATGTAATTCTGCTCTAGAACTGCCCAGAGAACTTTTTGTTTCTCTATTCACCTTCTACTTAACAGTAGAACAACTGCTGTTGCAAATAACGTGTTCAGGAATGGCATCTGACTTTCCTTCTTGCAGCTGCACCATTCTTGTTTAACCACGACAGAATTGCAGCTTATCCACGACTCTGCTGCAGGGCTCATTCATCATCCCCTGGTTCTCACTCTATCACTTCTCAACAAGTGTCCTTTTATTTTGGATCCTCCTCATCAGATATAAAACTTTATCTTCCTTTCTGTCCCCTTTCTTAATCAGCTTACAAGGATGTCAACTTTTGCCTCCGACCAGCCCGCCCAGCCCTGTGCTTGCCTTTGTGCTGGCTGTTGAACCTGGGCAGGAGCTTTGTCTGCAAACATCTGTCCAGCCACATTGTTATTCTGCCTCAGCCCCACAGTGCTCTCTTTCGTGCTGTCCCAAAAAACTTGTCAGTGCTTTGCTCCTGGTAAAAGGAGCACCCATCACCTACTTTTTTGGTCTCATTTTTCCTATGACTGTTTGGTATACTTCGTCTCATACTCAGAGCAGAGATTCTTCCCCCAAGTGGAAATAAAAAACATCATATTTTTAATGTGTTTCCTGTTGGGAATTGCTAACTTCTTGTGAGGTTTATAAAGTATAATCACTATCAGTGGAACTTGTAAATCATGTAAAAAACCAGGCATGTACAATAGGATATAACATACACTTGTGATTACCATTATAAATTACATCTTTCTTCGCAACACTTGACTTACCATTTCTCCACTTTATTTTAGTATTTCCTTATTATATTCTGTCAGAAGTTCAAAGCAAAAAATGTGAACTATTGTAAAAGGAAATTCAGGCTGTGAGTGGAGTCCTCCCTTGTTAGTGCTTCTTTTTACTCTGATTTGTTCTGAGTGTAAATTACTTTGAAAATATTCCTTCCATTTGGCCATTCCATAGTAGTGAATTGCACGTCAGAATTCAAAGGATAAGGAAAATAATGGAAAGGAAGATACAATGATCACAGAAGCAACAATTCTATATTAATATATTTTTTTAGATACAGCTACAGTCCTAGTCAAAATCTCTTACTATTAAATTTCTAACTTCAGATAGAAAAATTAACAAAAATAGAAGTGACTGCACATAAAAAATGTATTGCATAAGATATATTCATCACTGGATAAAGCAGCTGAACCCAGTATTAACAAAGATTGCTATTCATTTTTTGAATTTGTATGATTGACCACTTAAAGAAATTACTAGTGCTATAGAAAGTCTTGTGACTAAAAGGGAAAAGTCATTTAGTTCAGGGAGGTCTTGTCGGCCTCCTAAAATAACTGTTGATTATAATTATACAGTAATCTCTAAAATATTCTCTTGGCAAGTAGAGAGAAAATTAATAGGGAAAAAAATTACCTCCAACTGATACACATTACTGATATCAAGAATACACTTTTGTAGCTTATTGCATGCTGTGAGAAGCTTTCCAAAGCTTGTTTCTTTTCTTAACCTCTCATTTCATCTGTCTAGTTACTTACACTACGTAAGGCAGAAAATGTGCATTTTCAAAGTCACTTGTATAAACTAGCCAAACTATTTTTGTTTCCTCAATTGTCATGCTCTAAAAAAAATCCAGTTTTATGTGAGTGTTTAGCCCTAAGATAAGGAACATAAGAACAGATCTGAACTTCTCCAGCATCAGACAGTAATTGTTTCTGTGACTTACAGTGTCAATTTTCCACTCTCAACGTTACTATCGTGAGGGAAATACTACTGGTATAACAATTGCGCTTGATTTTTAGCATGTTAAAAATTAGTTGCTTTGCCCTGCTGCTTTACAGAACAATAACCAGAAAGGCAAACTTATTTTTCTTCTGGTTTAACAGAGAAGCAATTTTTCCAGTTTTGACCTGGAAAATTTGTAGTCATGTTGAAAATCCTACAAGGTATGGTCACCTTCTCCTGGTCTGTGTTAGCTGTATTGGCATGTGGAAGGCATGTGCCTAATTTCTCACTAATTAGAAAGTGTTTTAGAAGAAATGAAGGCAGTGAACACTGATAGATACCACTGTCTGGTGAGTTGTTGGAATTTCACTGTAATATAAGGCACATCTGGAACAGTATAAAAACCTTGTGTGTTTCTTGCAGAATTAAATCTGTAGTGGAGAACCATGGACACATTTAAGGTATTTCACATTGTTATAGGTGTTCTTATCCTACTAGGCTGTAGAATTCCCCAAACTTATCAATACATAGCCCATTTAAAGCAATGAACCTTCCCAATTCATTCTTTAGCCTGGAGGATTGTGTAAGCACAGCAAAATGCATATCGATGTTGATATTTAAATTATTTTTAGTATCTGCTTTAAGAGTTACTGAAATGAATGGCATTCCAGGAGGGCATCACTGTATCTCTCAGTTAGAGCAGAAGTCAGGTGTCTCAAGTCTCTGGCAACTAGAAACTTTTTTTTTTAAAAGAAATTGAAACTATCTGGAGAGCTGTTGCCCAATCCTTTTAAGCATAGTGCTCTGTGTGGGGAATCCCACAAATGATATCTCTTAAAGGCAATAATGAGAAGTACTAAGCTTGATCGAAGTCTCTGTTATTTCTCTAATGTGAAATCCCAATGGAGTTCACCTGGAGCAACTTCATACTTCAATGCAAACTTCAGTTTTGACACCACTGACCATAGGACAGAAATTGTGAGGATGAATCTGGCCACTTTGTCAGACCCATTGTGATTTCCAAAGGGAGCAAAGAGCTCCAGAAAATTAATTCTTCTACTAGAAAAGTTCCTAAAATTAAACATGTACATTAACACCTTGTACATGTTTATATTGTGAATCATGATTACCTGTCTCTATAGAAGATTTTTATGAAACTACTGGAACTATCTATGCATTTTATCTACGGTGAAAGCCTGCATCAAAATCTGATATTACAGAGTAAACAAGAAGTGTATGTCTAAAAAGTTACAACTCTAGAAATGTTTTAGTCCTTTTTAGTCCTTTTTTGGCCACAAATCAAAAAATAGCTAGAAACAAACTAAGATTCACCAGCACCAGACTGATTTGCTAGAGGTGAATTTGCATGTGTTACACGTGTCCAGATGTTCTTTTCAGCTCATTACTGGCAAACAGCCCAATTTGCCTAATCACATTTAATATACAGCAGTTTGTGGCAGCAGTTTGTGGACAATATATATATCTTGCAAATCTTCCATGGTATTCTCTATATAATTAAAATTGGTTTTGTACATGACCTTAATAGTATTTTAAAAGGGTAGGAGAGAAAAACATAATTTGATAGTGAGCAATTACTTACAAATTAAAAGGCTATTGCATGTAAACTTCCTGTTTTCAACTCCAGAAGATACTGGCCACACAGATTAAAGGAGGGGTTTCTATGGATATTATGAAGCCACTTTTTCGACATGCCCCTTTATGGTTAGCATGAGTTTTATTGTGGATAACTTCTTGACCTTAATAATCATTGCCAACAGTTTAAATGGAGTTTGTAGGATGAAGAGTGAGTTTGGGCAACAATCTGAGTGTATTTTGATTCTTTTCCTGGCATAACCATCTTGTGACAGTATCAGCAAAAGCACTCCATTGGAAGAGCACTGACAGCTTGAGAGGACTTAAATGCTCATCGCCTGTGCAGAGACTGCTCGACCTCAGCAGCTCTTACCAGAGCTCTGCAGTGGGAGCATCATGTGCTTTAGGAGATCTCTGGCTTTATCAAAGCTCTTGTTTCCAGTACACACAATCCACAGTATCTGTTTCCTTGGAAGGCAAGTTCTGTTGTCTCTTATCCAGTTATTCTTCAGTGGTGTCTGTGGAAGGTATTGGACAGGACACTGCACCAGGTCTCAAGGGACTTCTTTGTGCCTTGGCTGGGGATACTGATACTTATCTCTTGCAAAGTCCTTTGAGATATGGAAATGTAAACCTCCAAATATTGGCTAGTTGTTACCATGTTGCTACCATTATTCAGTGAGGGGATGAAGTTCCTGATACTGAATTCACAAATATTTAGCAAATTTTAGTGCAATTTAAGAATATGATTTTCTATTTACTTTAGAAATTCTCTAAAATATCTCATGCAGTATAAGAATAACACAGTGTATATTAAAAGTATGGAGGTAGCTATCATTAATATCTCAATGAATTTATGAATATATTGTGAGATAGTTTTTAATCAACATTTTTTGTTCATTTTGTGAACTCACTTTATGCTATAAAGGGAGATGGATTATATGTGATGTTTGTGAGAGGTAAGAGATTGACACAGGCTGTTTGTCTAAATACATCTTTAGTCAGCATTGTGTTACAACTGACATCTTCTTGATGGCTTTGAGACAGATGTCCAGTACTGAACTAGACAGAAGTGCAATTAATATTGAACAAATATAGGGTTGCACTTTGTCTGTATGTTGATTCAACCTGTTTCTCTGGAACAAATTATTTGAATTTCTACTGCGTTAGCAACATCAGACTGTTTGGAAAGAGATTTTGAGGTCAGACATACCACCTGGCAAATGGTGAAGTTTGTCAGGAAAATACATCAAAACTGCAGAGAATTCTTTTAATGGGGACAGGATATCACATAGAATCATAGAACCTAAAAGCACTCTTGTTTTGTTTATTTAGTATTACAGTGATATTTATTTCCTATAATGTTTAAATAAGAATAGTTAACATTCATTTCAAAAGGAAAAAATATCTTTTTCCTGTAATTTTCAGTGCAATAAGCTTAATATTAGAGCCTAAGTGCAGTAGCACTGAAATCTGTAAAGAGCTCCTAGGTACAAGGGCTTTTCTCTAATGGCCAGTGAGCCATCCTATCCCCTTTTGTGCACAAGTTATGAAGATATTGTCTCTAGGGCCATCCAGAAAATGAAACCTTTGGCAGGGAAGCAGATATTCTGCTCTGAGTTTATTGCTCTGGAGCTCTGAACTTCCCAGCCCTGCAGTGCTACTGCAGAGGACCCGGTAAGTTACACTGTGAGTAGAGGCTGCATATATCATTCACTGTCTGGACTTCTACTGGAATACTGAATATACTTTTTCTGTGAGGATGTCTGGATATGTGTTGATTTATGCCCTTTTTCACCTATAGCCCAGTTTATTTTCTCTGAATTCTGACTTAGATATTTTTGTATCTGCACAGAGTGAAATACATAAATATATTTTTTGTTATGCAGTTTTAATGACATTTTTCTACAGAAAATAAGAATATATGCTGTTTATGAGCATCTGTTACTTCTGGAATCAGCTTGGTAAAGGACATTTTGTGTTTAGTAATCCAGCAATTCCTGTAGTTAAACTTTCAGAAAAACATAGTTATTTTTCCATGCAAATAAAGCAGCGAAAGGTTTTTTTGTCAAAACATAGTTGTTTGTTATTCCTTTTACAAGATATATAGTCTTGTTTTGGTTATGATTGCTCATGCAGCCATATGGGAGTTTGTTCATATTCTAGTTGAGCTAAAATCTGTTGCCATGTGTTTGACTACTCATAGTAATTTTTTTAAGGCTTGTCTATTTTTCACAGCTAAATTTAAGCTAAATTTGTTGGTTTTCTTTTTATAAAGGATAAATTATGAAGTCAGATGTTTACTGTTTAGGACAGTAAGCAACAGTGAAGTTAGTTACTTTGTGGTTTTGCCTCTCTCTAATGAAGTTCTTAAATAACAAGTTCCTAAAGTTATTTTTTAAGCACGACAACATTATTATTATTATTATTATTATTATTATTATTATTATTATTATTATTATTATTATTATTATTATTATTATTATTATTATTACTGAAAGCCACTGGTAATGTAGGCAGCTAATGATAAAACTGGCAGGGCCAGAGATATCCAGGCTTAAATATCCCATGGTCATTGAATTTCCCAATCTTGAAATAAACAGCTGATTTCTCACATGCCCTTCAACCTGTCTGAGCTTCATGGAGAGGCATGCAGGGGTCCATGGAGAAATGTGGAAGGCTTTAAGGGACAGGGTATTTACAGCAGTGCAACAGTCAGACTTGCTGATGGTTCCATGCTGTGGAAGAGGAGGTATATACTAGGATCATGATGAAACTCAGCTCTTTTTCTTTTTTTCTTTTTTCTTTCTCTCCTTTGTGCATGTGTAAGCGTGTGAACGTCCTTTTAATATTGCTCTATTGGATAAATCAGTCAATTCAGCAGTGGGGAAAAACTGCTCAATTCTTGGTATTTTTTGTTTGCTTCCTAGGAGCTACCCTGTAGCAGACACGCCAATTTTAGATGTACATTGACTTCATTTACCAGCTGTTGTCTAAGAATATATCTCAACTTTTACAATTTAGTTTTGTTTGCTTGTATTCTTACTTACATGTATATGAAAGAGCTTTGTTTTAAGCAATGTATTGTTGTTCTGATACACCGCTGTTGCTCAACAAATCTGGTAGAGTTGTGTGAAGGCTGTGTGTGGCACGTAGGCACCCAGTTGGAAGAGCCTGTCTGTGTGGGAGTGCTGTAGTGCTCATACTCATTAGTTTCCTTTGCAATTCAATGAGCTCAGTTAGACTGAAAATAAGTCTGTCAAACAAAACATGAAACTGGTGACTGACTGAGAAACAGTTTGAAGGAAGGAAGGCAGAATAAATGATGTAAATTCCCAATAAGCTACCAAGCTGACTATATCACCCCTGATCTGCCACATAACAAATGTAGTAACACAGTTCTCTGCTCTTTCATAGGCCTAGGATGAGACGAAAGTATTCCAAGTAAGCCAAAATTATAGGTAGTGAAAACAACTTTGAAAATTGTATGAACAGAACAGAAGGATAAAAATAAACATTAAAACAAACAAAAACTAAGGACCAGATCTTTAGCTGTCAGGAGTCTTGGGATCTAGTGAGTGCTGCTTCTGAGAACAGAGGGTGCTTTGAAGTTTAAATTTATTCAGGTCTTATAGAAATGTGTGTCAAGAGATTATACAGATATTCCTGTATTAAGCAGCACTGCTGTAGAGGCTGGTTCTTCCACACCCTGATGGACCCCAAACCAGTTGGAGAGCTACACCATACTGTCAGTGCCATACATCATGAATAACAAAATCCACTTATTCTGAACAATCCTGCTTGGGATTTTTTGGAGGAGTCAGTTTTTCCAGTTAGGAGACAATAATTTTGAAGAGACTTGAGGGGAATTTTTTTCTAAGGTTGTTTCTATTTAGCTATTGGAGAAATTTAGCCAAAATTAAATATCAGGAAGTCAGGTCTGTACATACAAAAGGTGTTACTGTTGCAATACTTTCAGCTGAATTTTCTGTCTTTTTTTATTTCCATTAATCTTTCTGTTCTCGACACCTTTGGAAGCACAGGGGGCTTCAAGCATTGGTAACAATAAGAAGTCACAAGTTAATGACTAAACTATCCCTGCTAGTCATTGCTGCTCCACTACACAATCCCTTGACTTTTCTGCCACAGACTTGTCATGAAAAGCACTGGAGGGCAATTGGCCACTGTGATTTTTTACAGCATGTCACAACTGCAGAAACATCTGTGCACATAGAGCATATTAAAAATTGGCTGACAAGACCATAAATCATTGAAGTGCTAAACCCTGAAATATCAGTTTTGCAGTCAGTCATTAAACAAAACTCATAATCTATGAAATTATACATTCCAGTCTAAAACGCAATATTTCACCTCACATATATAAAGCTAGGTACTCACCATTCATTCTCTTTTGCAAAACACAAGGCTCGTCAACAAAGACATTTCTGTCAGGGTGAATAAAGGGGCTCTATCCATCATTCTCTTGTCAGAAACAGATATGTTCCTAGTTATACCTTATTTTTCTTACACAGATTGTCAAATCTAAGGGACACAGTCTTTGTTCTGCTTATGAGTCCCAAGAACATCAGTAATAAGTCTGTACAAGGATGGTGTACAAAATATTTTCACAGGAACACGTTCACAAGCTACATTTTTCAGAGGGATAGAGGACTGAGTTTGAGCCTGTGCTCAAGGCCGCATCCATCCCACTGCTCGCATCCTTTACCTGTCATTGACATCCTCTAGTCTACAGAACAACTCTCCTAGTACACTCCTGGAGAAAACTTGGGTACAACCTCTGGTTTAGAAAATATTAGAGTCCATATTTTCAGGCTGATCGTCTTGTACCTGGCTTTGCTGTCCTCTGGTATCTTTTCTGCTCTTGAGTCAATGTAATATGAGTACTCAAAATGGAAGGTCTGGAGGAACTCTTTTCAAGAAACGTATTTTGATGTTACCTGCCACAGGAACAGGTCACATCAGTATCCCAGTTTCAATTGGATCACTCTTTATACAAGGGCAACATGATTTTAAGGAACAAAGTCTCTCTAATCCTTGTGAGATGGATGTGAAATATGTCATCCATATGTTATATACAATACATTGAATGCACATTTTTGTACACAAGACAATCTGTGCCTACTAATATATATATGTATTTTCATGAAGTACAAAATTATCAAACAAATATTTTTGCTAAAGCTGTTACTTTTTCCGAATGTGTTGTCTAGTTCAAGCCTAGTTAGCTACCCAGAGGTAATAAGTCATAGTCTGACTGTACCACACAAAGTGAAAAATTGTTATCTAATTTAATTAGTAAAAAGCTGTAACTGCTTCTTGCATCTCATCTCACATGTCACAGCTGAGGCCATTTTAAACAGAAATTACCTATTTGCATATTTTAACTGGAACTTCACCCTCTGTAAAACAGAGTTTCAGATTGGCTGTCAGAAGGTATCGTTCTGAAACAAGAAATGTAGAGAGCATATCTGAGTTAACTGTGCAGACTTTCCATCCTGGCCTGAACTTCTCATGTGATTTCACAGTGTAACTGTGGATCAGTTTGGTATTTGGTTGAAGAGAAACTCATTTGAAGCTGTGTATGAGGTTTGGGGCTGTAACATCAGGAAATGAACTTACAAAGGAGTTGGCTCAGCCTCCACTTGTGCTTCTCAAGCATTGCTGTGAGGCCAGGGATAAAATATTATTTGGAGGAGTTCCTGAATTTCGTGAAACTAAGCAATTATTTCTGTTACTGCAAGGATCTTGAGAGAAAATAATTGGTTTACATGTAGGCAACCTTCTCCTTTTCTTCCCTGTGTTACTGTTCCCCTTTCCCCACTTCAGATAGACAGGCTGCAAAGTGTAATTTTACATGAATAGACTAAAGAGGAGAGCAAGTTTCTGTAAGACATTTGTCTTGCCTCCAGGGCAGAGGGTTTGGGTAGTGCAAGAGCTGGGATTCTCAACAGATGCAGTCAGCAGGTTTCAGAACACCTGAAACTTTTCACTACTAAAGCTATGTTAAGCTAAATATGTTCTTCAAATTCCAACATGCACTGAGTTTTTGGTGTTGTTTCTATTAAATGTAGTCTTGTGCTGTTATGGACCCCATACTTTCCTTTCATCTTGTATATAGTAGTACTGAAGGAAGTGGAGGGAAAATTATTTCACTGCCTTTGTAAATTTAGCCTTTTTGATGGGATATCCAAGTTTAGATACAGTTTGTCAATGGGAATGAGGCATATTTTCAGGAGGGAAATTTTTCACTCTAGACAGCAATCTCACTGTTGCATTCATTATGTAATGCCTCAAATTGTTCCCTAAATAATAATAACTGATGCTGATAAATCTAATATACTAAGAAATCAAATAAAGACTGGTAGAGAAGAAAATGCATATTCTCAAATGCTTTCTTCTGCATAAACTAAAAGGAAAATGATAGCATAAACTTAAAATAAATGAGATTGCATTAATGCCTGTATAAGATTCATTGGAGGAAATTCTATATTCTTACTTATTTTTTAAAAATCCTTATAATCTCTGGTCACAGTCCTGGTTACAAAGATGATTATTGCTGCATACCAATTTTGTACCACAGATTTTTTGTGCTCTGGTTGTTTGGTTTAACCTCAAATGGTAGATTTACACATAAAATAAGTAGTGGAGTATTTCTGAATTCCTTGCATACTGGCATAGATTTTAATGTCCTGAATTAATAGGAGAGAGGTGTCTGACATGATAAAACAAGAAAATAAATCACTGCAGTGCATTCAGATTAGCTGCAAGTTTCCATGAGGCAGAAAAAAATTAACAGGTATCTGTCATGAAAGTAAGCTGTGTCTTTGTTGATCCATCAGCTAGGTTAAAATACAGGAAAAATGAATATACATGGCATTCATGGAGTGCATTTTATCTTGACGGACTTTATAATCATAAAGTGAAGAGACTCCTAGAAATAGGAGGCTGATCAAAGCTGTTCAAGAGGGTATTCTGTCAACATCTAAGTTCTATTAAACCCTGAACTGAGTCTACTTATCACTCAATTATTCTTTGTTGTATGGGTAGTTCCTGTTTTAAAACCAGTTTGAACATGGAGACAAAAAGTGAAAGGATGGTAGGCAGGATCATGTTCAAAGAGCTCAGGAGCTCACACGCTGTCCACCTTCCTGCTGAGAAAGGTTAAGGTTCAGCCAGGCAGCTCAGGGATTTTTATCGTGGGGTCTTGAAAACCTCCAGGGACAGAAACTGCACAACCTCTTTGGGCCCCCATTCCCCTCCTCGACTGTCAGTCCCATGCCCTGAATCTGTCAACCGATCTTACCCTTCCTGCTTTCCACTGATGGAAAATTCAGACTGAGAGTGATGTGATGAACCTTGTTCTGCTTTGTTTTGTGAGTAGGTTTATATACTATGCAGAATAAATGCATGAGCTTTCATTAATTAGAGTATTCCACAGAGAAGTGGGGAGTTGTTTGTTTCCAAAAAGATAGATAAAAGCTGAAAATCTGTAGCTAGAGCCTTTGACAGCTGGCTAGAGCCTAGAGACAGCTGGCTCTGGCAAGGGGATTTTGGATGTTGGAAAAGGTGTCCCTTCCTTTAATTTCTTTAAGGTGGAGGTTTTAGTGGTTGTCTGAATTTTAAATACGTATTCAACAAAGCTTATGTTGTCTCAGCACGTTTTTCTCGATAACATTTTCTGCTCTTCCTCACTCTAGAATTTGTCACTCTTTCAGACTGCAGACAACTTCAGTAGTCAGAGGTCTCTGTGAAAATGCTCTGAAGTACAATTATTGACAATATTGATGTTTTAATTGTTCTCATTAAGTTCTTTAGACTTTGCTGCATTAAGAAAGTGTGGAAAGCTCCAAGGCATTTTTTTCAGACTTTTCAGACTTGAAAAACCCAGTCTATTAACACTTGGTTCCAAACTGAATGTTTCCCTCACAATAAGAAAAGTCATTTAAATACATACTTACTTTCATGTGCATATACAGATACAGACACAAATAATATTTAAAACTAAATAGATACAAAAGATTGAGGGTTTCGTCAGTCCCTTGAAGAAGGCTATGCTATGTGTTAAGAGTTATTTGAAAGCAGTTTTGATTTTTTGCAAGTCATAGCTATTTGTTCTGGTTCACTTCAGTCTAAGGAGCAGCTCTCAGCATATCCAGCATTGTTCTCTTCTTCACCTCTATCACAAGTGCTGTCTCTGTGGTTCAGTTGCAAATTTGGGTATTCTTACCTTTTAAAAAAATTCCTATAGATATTTTATATATTCCTATATTCACTTTAAGTGATTTGAACACATGAGAAACAGGTAGCACACATGGTTGGAGAAGCTCCCACTATTCTTACTAAGTATCTCCACAAATAGCCCTCCTGTGTGTGCTTGTGGACATATATCTTGTATTGTGTTTCTACAGCAAATTAGCTGTGTTGGGAAGTTCTAGGTTATATTTTTAACCAAATTTCCTGACAGCATGATTCTGGTCTCAGTGCCACTATCATGAATTAGTTTTCTGTCGCTTTGGCCACTGGCCGCCCGGAGGCCACGGCAGGCGACAAGGTCTGGTGTCCCGGTCGACGGGAGAGAAAGCACCTGCCCTGTCAGCAGCTGTTGGCTCCCTGCAGGAGACCCACAAGCAGGCAGGCTGCAGCACCGCTGTTGCCGAGCAACGGAGAGGCAGTAAAGGGCTGAGGGACCTCTTTCTTGTGCTCAAAGTTCCAACTTTATTGTCCCGCGAGGGAAAAAACAAGGTAACAGGCGAACAAGTTGAAGGGCGAGCGACAAGGAAAGGCGAAAGGCGGGGCCCGAAGTCTCCTTTTGAGGGGTACCAAAAAGGGGAGGAACAAGGGATACAAACCAATAGGGAATTGATGGGGAATGACAGGTAACAAATCAGGGGAATACAAAGGAGGGACTTACAAACAGAAACCAATCAGCAACCGAAGAGAAAAGAACTTTCCAGACCAGATTGCATATGCAATGAAGGTAATGAATAAACATGACAGGCAACTAATAGAGAATGAGGAACAGAAGAAGGGTCTGGAATGAAGGGAGGAGATGTCGCAGGGGCGACACCCAGATGGTGGCGACTCTACTCCCCCGACCCGCCCTCCGGGTCGGAGTCATAGGCGGGGAAATCCACCCACTGCATGTTGTCCAGCCACGAAGTGGGCTGAGCCACCGCAACAGTTTTCCTAGGTGAAATTCAAAGAGTAAACACCATTCTATGCAGCATATTATAGTCAAAACATATAAACCCCCTGAATGGTAAGTGTACTTGTGTGGTACTTCACTCAACATCAAGAACTATAGTCATTTTGTGATGGACAAAGCAAATCCATAAATTTAGCGTGTATTGCAGTGTTGCCTTTCCTTGGTTTGTGATTGTCATCTGCAAATAACGTTTCTGCTAAGCACCCAGTTTATTACCCCTATATGACTTACAGATTATCAAGGTTTAAAGAGAAAACAGACAATACAGTGATGAAAATTATGCTGTGCTGGCAAAGATGGACGAGGTGACCTAAAAAGATCTTTTACATTTCTAACTACACTGATCCTGTGAATTATATATTTAAATCTAAGCAAACATATGAAAGCAGTAACTGGAGAAGTTAATATAATATTCTTGTTCAGTTAACAACTACCTTAATCTTTTCCCTGGAGCTGAATAGAACAGCGTATTTTGAAGTCTAAACTTTGAAAACCTTTTCAGTAGAGAACTGTAGCTAGGCTGGTGCTCTTGGAAAAAGGTATCAGGGCCCTCCTGGAGAAGTCAGAGCATTTGTATGTCCTACCATGATTAGACATTAGTGCTGAAGCCTTGGTTACCATCTAGACCTATCACATGAGATGTAACTGCAGAATACATGGCAATCCATGCAGAAAGCTGGTGCTTCTGTCTCCTTTCTTACATGACAGTGCAGGCTGCTCAGCTGGAATGGTGGTGTTTGAGCAGCTGTGTTTCCCTGGCTTTGCCCTGGCTCATCTTGAGCCCACTGAGCCACCCTGCCTCCTCCCTGACTGTGATCCAGCAGTTCTTGATCCAAGAGTGAAGCCTAAAAGCTTCTGGTCCTCAGCATGGATTCCCTAAACTCTGCAATTTGGATTTGGCTTTCATGTTTTACTATGGACTTGGTGACTTAAGGGTCTTTTCCAAGCTAAATGATTCCATGATTCTGTGTCTCGAGTGGTGAGGAGAAAAAATGATTAATTTCCCACCAGTCTGAAACCACATTAGATTTTGCTTCATGTCATGCTGGAATTAATGACTCTTGCTGAATGGCTTTACAGGCACAGGGTTATTCCCCACCCAAGCATGCACAAAAAAGTCCTGTTTCTGAGAGCTGAGCAATTAACTCCTGTCTACAGCTTACCTAGAGATGAAGGAGTGATTACTCATATATATCCTAAAATATTCCCAATGCATTTGTGTCTTTAAGAAGGGACTTTTTTCATTGACTTGCTATTTTGCAAGCTTAATGGAATGGAGTTGAAACTTTAAAATTAAAAACAAATGTCCTGGTTTTGAACAATAGTAATGGAATAGCCTGTTGGGGTGACTTTGCCCCAGAGGATCTGTGTTCAAAGAAAAGTGACAGCAGCAAGCTCAGGCAGCAGAATAATCCTATCAGCAGAACATTCAAATTATTTTATAATGAAATAAAATTTGCAACTTATATAGAAGCAGAAGATGCTTTAAGACCTCCAAATTCACTGCCCCTGAATATATGCAGAATTACAATGAAAAAGGTGGCAAATGTTAAAATTTTAATGACACCCACTGCACTTTTAATCATGTAAGTTCCATTATTACCGAAAAAAAGTTCACATGACTCTGTTCTATGCAGTAATGATTTGTAGTATTGTATTTTTATGCTATTTTTCTATTTTTATTCTATCTATTCTATTTCACTTTAATTATATCTTGATGTTATTAACAGGTATTCTAGTAAAATCAAGAATTGATAAATGGTATTAATTTATTCTTGGAGTATTTCAGCTGAGGCATCTGGAGGAGCACACAGAATAGTTTTGTTTGGATTTTGCCATGCAAATAAATACATATTAGAGCATTTTAATTGATTGACCAAACTGTATGGCTTTATAACCATTTAAGCTTTACATTGGAGATCATATAAAAAGACCAGGAAGGTTTCAGATAGGTTTGTCAATATTAACTTGACTTTAGCACTGTGTTTTAGGGTAAATGTAAACAATAGGTTTTCACCTTTTTTCATCAAATTTCTGTTCATATGAAAATAAGAATGAATATCTACTGTTGCTACAGTAAAGAATAAGAGCCTTTTGTAAGCTGTGTCTGAAGACTTCTGCAACTAAGTAATTTTTGAGGAAATCAGAGTAATGACCTTATGTTTTGTAAAGGTACAGAGAGGTACGCATCGGAAAAGTGAGAGGTCTATCCCTTAGAGTTTACAGGTTGCATATTTAATTAAAAAGAACATTAACATAGAATTGTTCCCTCACTCTATTGCTCTGCTGTGTGCATGTGTGTGTGCAAGAAATGAAGCATTTCCAGGCTTGCTAAGCAAGCACGGGCTCAATTTTTGCTGCTGCAATTAGGGCTGAGCACAAGAATGCAAAATATGGAGGTGATCCTCTGTTATTTTCAGTCAATTAATTAGCCACAAGCTAAATGTACTATTTTTAAGCTTACTTGCCAAGAGAACAATGAAAACATACTAGTTGCATTAAATGTGTAGATTTAAAATCATCGTGGTTTTGGCTATAAAAATATTACTTTTATTAATGTTGAAATATGTTTGCAAGGATATCTTTTTTATTTTTAATATTACTTTGAACATCAGGAATGCCACATTGAATGCCACAGGCAACAAAAAGGATTTTAGTAAAAAAAACTTATAACTCCTCTTCTACCTTAATTATGTTTCCTTTTTGGAAAAGAAAAAAAACCCACCCCTCCCTTATCATCCTTGAGTGCCCTTTAAATCAGGATACCGTTGACACTTTGTTTCCAATTAACAGTAAAAACCTTCTTTGATCCTTTGACTTTTTTATGAGAGGAATTTATATTTTCTAGACTAACATGCATGACAACATAATTCTCCACACTCATTAATATTCAACTTCTTTGCTTTAATGAGGGAAATGAAGAGGAATGGAATGTCATCTGCTTATCTAAAGCAGCAAGGGCTTTGCTAATATTCACACACAAAACATCCCACATTTAAATAACATTAAAGTTGTGACACATTTGGCCAAAACCAGGTCATTCAAAGTTAAGCCTGACACACTCCGAGGTGAATTAAATCTCTGTGCATGATCTTCCAACATAAAAAGTTGGGAAATCTGTGTTTCCACTCGATTTTCTTTCATATTCTTTTTGAGATATGATTTGTGGAAAGATTAGTAGGTTTATTCCCATGAAATAATGAACCTCCGGCCTGCTGATTCCAATGTGATTCACTGTTGTGTTTCCCAGATAAACCTTAGTGGGATCCTTAGAGCTAAGAATAGGCACGACATCTTAATCCAGCTGTGGTTTTGAACCTATATATCTCTGTGGCAGAACTCCAAGGAGAATCCACATTTTGGTTTTGACTCCCTTAAAACTTCATTGATATTAATATAATCCAAATTTTAGTAAGTTTTTACTGCTACAACTGGATTCAAACAAAGCATATGTATATCCTGTATTCATTCTCAAGTGGCATATAAGTTTGCATTCATAATTTTGCATCTAGTTTAAATGCCACATAACTTTTGCCAAATTTAATGTGAAATTCCCTTTTGGAATACTTGGATTAAATGGAAAGAGTGTACTCCTTCCCCATTTCCTGTTTCTCACTATTATTAAGAGATTTTATAGTACAAGAATATTAACTTTATGTGATACGAGTACTTAAAGCTCCAGCTTAGAAGGCTGGGTATCTAAAAATATCCCCTAGTTATTTCTTAAAATAGCTACTCACAGCCTATTTAAAGTCTTGCACTAATACTTCAGTAATATTTTAATAAGATTTCTAATAACTTACATTACTTTTGCACTTCTAGAAGGACTTTCTCTTTTGCTATACGAATATGGTTGTGTAATTTTTTCATGACTTTGAGAATTTTTTGGCACAGAGTATTTTGGATCTCTACAAAGAAATAGAGATCTATACCTGTAATACTTTTTAGTGCATGATAGAAACTCTTAGGTCAATAGCACTACCACTAAAATGGAAAATGCTGTACAGAATGTCCAGAAAAAGTCTCCATTAGCAGCAAGCTTGAAGACCTGAAAACAGACGTGACACTATTAGTATACAGATGGAGTTTAGAGGAATACACAAAGCTTGCAGTCAGCTAAGGATAAAATAAAATAGTGTTCAGGTATAGTTGAATAAAAAAGGAATATAAACAAAAGTTAAGCCTCTATAGCCTATCTGAGATATTGTCAGTGAGCTGGACTTCAAATAAGTCTCTTTAGAAAAGCATTCTGTATTTGAACAATGTATAATAAAAGAAACCATTTTTTTCCTTTGTAATATATACTTTAGATCGGTCCCTTTTGCAGCAATTTTCCTGATATTGGATGCTCTTCATCTTATGATCCTGATATCAGCTTCTGATATCAGCAACATCTGAATGCTTCTGGAAAAAAAAAGATATACAGATTAAGAGTTAGTGGAATCACAGTTTTTCAAATACTTTGAAAACTAGTCAAGTCATTCATTTTCTCTCTATAAGCTTTTCTGTACAGCTGACATTTTTAGTATTGTAATGTTAGAGTCTTATGAACAGGTGCGACCAAATCCTGCACCTTCCACCATGGTTGAAGTGAATGGAAGCATATTAGCTCTTGAAGGATACACTGAAATACAGTCCCTGAAGTATCATCTGATGGATAGAAGGGCGTGGCTGAGAGCGATGCGGGAGAGGCCAAAGCGCGTGCTGCGGACGTGGTCTGATGTGTGCTGCAGATCGGGTTTCTTTGTACGTGAGAACATCTTCACCTTGCTTCCATATTAGTGACTTGTAGAATGTTTTGTGCTACACCTGGGATGCTGGGATAGGGGAGAGGTGAGAAAGCACATGAGAGAGCCTGGAGGTGGAGTGATAGAAGTGGAGGGGGAGGTGATTCCAGGAGATTCCACTGCATGTGTCCTGTGCTGGATCTTGTCAGTCATGGGATTTTCATGTCTATCCATAGAGATCCATTTCTCTCAAATAATAAATACAAAGCAAGACATCAAATGTTAAGTGGTAAGTTAGTTGTGCATCTCACACCTGTATGTGGTGTTTGTTTGAGACTGTCTTAAGTCCCAAGACACTTTTCTACTGTGCTCAGTGCACAGCAAAAATTTGGGGTGACTCAAGAGGCCAACCACAGATAATGCTATGCAAATATATTGCTGCAAAACAGCTATTCAGTATGTTCATCTTTTAACTCAGGGTTGCAGTCTTATATTTTCCACAAGGATGACAAATTTAGGCGGGGGGAGAAATAGATGTAACAAATAGATTTTAAAATTAGACTTATCAAAATGCTGTGAATACTGGAATACATCCATTCACTAAAGGCAAAGGCATACAGATCAGAATTCTTAGATAAAAAAAAGGAATAAACTGAGTATAGTAATGGAAATATATTCACTTCTCAATATTTATTGGTGCTATATCAAGCTAAAGGACTTATTTATATTTATAGATTGAAGCATATCTCAGATGATATAGTAATCTAAAATTTTAGTGCTGTCAGAGAAGTCTATATTCACAGCACCAAAAGATCTGCTTGCTTGGGGAGCAGGCATGGCATTGGAGTTTTCTCAGTGCTACCATGCCATGACCTTCAAGTGTCATTATTTAAAAAACAGGATAAAATTTCTCACTGTCCCCTTTTATATCCTTGCCTCCTTCTCAGAGCTGCTAATAAAGCCTTCTCTTAATAGTAGCTACTATGCTATTAATGTTGTGGATATATTCATCACCAAGCATTGCTGTGATACAACTGGTTGTGGCCAGCTGGGGCACTTGCAGTGAAAATAATGTGTATTTGACTATAGCTGAAGACCAGCGACAAGACTTACTAATTTTCTTTACATGGTACAATCTAAACTATTTTATTTAATAGTCAATTATTTGTCTACCTCACAGTAGAAAAGGAATGTAAAGGCAGTTCATTTCACCCCTGAGAAGCAGCTTTTATGGACAGGACTGTTGTTACAGGAGCTGGTGGCATGCCATGGCTAGAGGTAGTGGGGAGGCACAATGTTTCTGCCAGCTGCATGGCTTCAGCCGCACTTATGGCTGATGTCAGCATGGGGCTGCTTCTCTGTATTTGAAATGTCCTCTGGATAAAAATTTCCATCACAGCTGCCTTAACCAATTGAAAGAACATTCTGTCTGAAGGTGCAGATGTGTGGCTCCCAGAGCAGAGATGGATAGCTTCTATCAGTAGTAGAAGAAAATGAGCCTGTCTCCCAACCATAAAGTGAAACATGTTCTCACAATCAAAGATGAGAATCAGTGTTCACCCTTAGGAAGAGGAGACTCTTTTTTTTTCATATTGATTTCTTATTCTGATGTAGTCTAAATACCTAAACACACACTACTGAGAGTCTCAAGCTACATGGAAATGGGTTTTAATAGCTTGTACTGTAATGACATCTTCTTTTGATGGCTCTCAGAGAATAGTGGGAAATCTCGTAATAAGCAGATTAATGTCTGTAGAAGGTTAAAGAATAAAACAGCATATACTTTCCAACAGATAGCTGCCAATATAAACCTCTCCTTGCTTCTTATGCCTTTTCTTTTGTCTATCGTGACAGTTAGAGAGACCCCTTGAAAATATGGAGTAAATATTACTCAGAGTAGCAGAGAACTTGACAGAGCTACTGAAGATCTTTGGTGGCAGGAGAACTACTTACAGCACGAGCAAAACACAGGTTAAATGTATCTGTTCTGAGGATGCTGCAGATCAGCATTATTTTGCCAGAGGATTGCAGACTGCAAGGCAAACCTTTGCTCAAAAGCTAAAGGGAAACTGTGATACATGCAAGAATGTCACTTAAAAAGTCACCATTGTTTTGGTGAGCTGTACAGTTTATTATGCACCGTTTGTCAATCTAGGACCGTATCCAGGTCATTACAAATTTGATGTTTGCTTACTCAGAGATACTGCTCCCTGTGCATATTTCAGAGACAAAAATAATTTTCCTGCCATGTTTCTCCCAGTTAGACCAACAAAAACCGAAGAAACTGAACTGCATTTTATTTCGTATATTGGATCAGAAATGCAATTGCAATTTTTGATGAATTCTTTCCAATTACAGTTAATTCATAGCTGAACAGCAACATAAAGGCCAGAATTCTAAGCAAAATACAGAAACTCAGAGGATGAAAATTCAAGATTTAAAGATGTTTGTATAATCTCTTCTCAAACTTAGGCCTTCATTTGCAGTTCTGCAGTCTCCTGCCAAAGTAATAGCCTTAGTAACAGTCATATCCAGATGCTATCTTAAAATTTTTAATTACAAATTATTTCCTTCTATATAGTGTTCCTTAAGAGAAGATAAAACTGGTGATATAATTTTAAAACATTGGTATTATAAAAACCAATAAATTATGTCATTTTCTTACTTGACAATCTTTGACTAGATTATGAGCTTTGATGTTGATCTTAAGTTAATTTTGACCCTGATAAACAGGCAACTTTTTTTTTTTAAATTTTACAGTAAAGTAGGGTAATTTGGAATCACAGTGGCAAGATATAAAATGCCCCAGTGTTACTTAGGGAACCATTTTTCAGTGTCTTACTTTCTCAGGTGCACAAATTGAAGCAACTCCCGTAAAGCGTGAACCAGCCCAAGCAAACAATGTTAAGATGAGGTTTTCCGAGATTTACCTGCTCTGTATTGGCCTTTATCTACTCATCTGCAAACAAGGCTCATCAGTGCTTATGGATGTGTTGCTATCTAATTTGTGGGCTCTGGATTACTGAAATGAGAGGAAATTGTTTTCTGTCATTCAATCAAGTTATTCCATTGACTTAACAGAATCTATATGATTACAATTCCTCTCGTGTTTCATGAAAGCAGAATAATTTATACTGTAATATATTCAGCCATGGTTGACAACAGCATTAAATAAAGTGTTGCTTCCTTTAACTGAGGTATCAAAAAGAACCAGAAAGAAAGGGCAAAAGAAAAGGAAAGAGTAAATAAAATTATACCTCATGGAAAGAAAAAGCTCTTGATGAAAAGAAAATAAATTTTCAAATTGTGACAACTATTTAAATAGGAAAGTACACTAGAATCAGATGAGTCAGAATACCCTGGGCAAAACACCACAGTGTGTACTCCTTGAAGAAGAAAACTCTGCTGAAATAAAGAAGCAGATAAAGAGCTGTAAGAATTAAAGCACATATTAAGTATGTTGAAGTCAACTTACAGAACAGAAATCGTAATTCAAAACAAGTGCATTTGCCATTTATCAAACTGCTCAAAAAACATGACATTTTTTAGTTAAAACATTAATGCTCCAAGATGATACATATACGGCAGAAAGATAAATATGTGCCCATTCCTCATCAGAATTTCATTTGGCTTCTAAAGAAAGAAACTTTACTGGAATACTGACTGGATACAGAGCTAAACTTTTTTCCCCCCTTAGAATTAGCACACAGTAAAATACAGACAAACTGCAGAGGCAACTAGGGTTGTGATCATAAATCTAACTTCCCTTGTCTTCTACTTCCATAGAAGTTGCGTGAAAATTTGAAGGTAACATATAAGGTCCTCAGGACCTTAACATATGTACATTAAGTTATTAATAAAGTACAAAAAATCTGGTTTTCCCTGCCATGCCATTTATAATATAATTGCTTCCTAGCTCAGCCTCTGTTACTAATTCTAAATGAATGTTGTCAAATTGCAAAGTGCATATTGTTGTCAGTATAACCTGTTATTACACGCTAATACTGTGTGTTAATGAAGTGTTAAATATCCAGAGCTGTCAACACCTTGATCCAAGGGAATATGAACACTATGAAATAGATGTGATACATGGCTAAAATGATAAAAATTATTGATCATTGCTTGAATGCATTTTTAATATAAATTAAATATATCTTTCTAAATTAAGATATCTAAGTAATCTAAAGGGCCAGATATTGGCCTTATGTAGTATCTTGGCTTCTGTCTCTGTACATTAATTTCTGTAAACTGTTAATCCTTTCTTTAGGGTTCAATCCCCAAAGCGCTGCAGCGACATTGAAAAGGCTGCACACTCTTGCTTTGTACCTTGATAATAATAGTGTTCAACACTTTGTAAGCTCATGTCTTGAATAATCAAACTTATTGATATCAGTAGCCTTATTCAATATTTAAAATTGCAGTTTAGAAATGTACTCATTTTTCATGTGAAGAAAGGAATATGATGAAAGTCTACAGGGCAGTGATGTGCCTCAGAAATCATTCTACTGAAATGAATTACTTTTTTGACTGAGTAACTTCAGAAGGCATTCACATCAATATGGTTTATAACACGTGGAAAGGAAAATTGACAAGAATTCTTTGGAAAATAGAAGCACTACTTTCTCACCACTTCATAAACACTGAAATACACATTCTTTTATGTAAAGATGAGTGAAGGGGTTGAGATGTTCCTTGCCATCCAGCCTTTTTAAAGGAATCAATCTTACTAAAAACCACAAAGATTAAAGGTACCAAATGTAAAAGGAAATGACATCGTTGAGTTTGGACTGTACTGTCACAGAAAGGGGGGAGCACATTAGGACAAGCAAGACAACTTTCATTAGTAGCTGTCCTTTCTAGGAGATTGCTTAACTCAGCCCATTTAACAACCTGTTCCTTGCCTTTACTTTTGAAAATGCATTGACATTTGCCCTTCTTATTTCTGGAAGCAGCCACACAAATCCAATAGACTGGGTCCAAGTATGGAAAACAGCAGTGTCATAAAGCTTAATTTCAATAACAAGCTTCAGCAGCTCAGAAAATGCATACTCTTCATTCCTCTTAAAATGGAAAGAAGTATCATTTAGCCCCTAACAAGGAAAGAGGTAATGAGATAAAGATTTAGTGCTTGTGTTTATAGGAGGCCTGTGTGAGATTATCAACTGGAGCAAAGTTTGGTTTTGTTTGATTGGCCTTTGAAGGGTTCTTTTTGGTCACATTTGAAAGTAAAAATTTAAATTTCTTGAAAATAGATTACTGACAAGGTCTTCTAAAAAGAATAGTATATTGGTTCAACAGAATCTGTGCAGTAAACATTATGTACATATCTTTATGGAGCTAAATCTCAAAAGCTATTTTCTACACTTGTATAGTTATTACATTTTTCTCTTCTGTTCTTCCACACAATAACAATAGGGATTTTTCACACTCCCATGACATACTTTTCATTAATAGAGACTAATGTTATTTGTGTTAGTGTTGTTCTAACACATGGAAAAATAAGGTCTGGAATATGGTCCAGTTGCCAAACTGGGAGCAGGACCTAATTTGCATAGATCTAACTTGGTGCTTGATTCCTAAGTTAGTGATTCCCCAGCAGTGACATACGAGGCTTTAATTATTTTTTGCATTACTCCCACATCATCAGTCAGGAAGGAAGCAGGAGCTGCAAGGTAGGTCAGACTTTTTTCTATTGCCCCTTCATCAATATAGCCAAGATTGATTCCAGCACCACTGGCTGTAGTAACTCCTTTGACCCTTGCAGTTTGCATTCCATCAGTTCTGGTCCTCCTGCTTTTTATCTCCAGCAAGGACTGAGGGAATAGGATTCAGGAAGAATGTCAGCAGTGAATCCAAAAGGCTGAAAGCCATTGCATTTAGTTGCAGTTACTGAGAGGCTTGGCTAGTTGTCACTTTTACTAGTTTTGAGAAAAAATAAATGTCTGTAATTCTTTCCTCTCCACAACCACTGAGTGTTTTATGGAACAGAAGCTCTTTCTACATTTGATAGGTTATCCAGCAAAAGGATAATTACCTCTGAGGAGGTTTCTGAAAAAAAAATTATCTTTTTGTGACAACTTAGGTAAAATCATCAAACAATTGAGAACCATGGCATTTATAGTAATGCAAGATCTTTGAAAGAGAAAAAAAATAATGCATTTAAATCTGTAGAATATTATCTTCAGCTGTAAAAATTTGGTCAGATAGATACTATTTAGCTATGTTGCATGGCAGAGCACAGTTTTAAGAAGTATTACTGCGCTTTACAATTTATCTTTCAACTCTGCCTATATTTCATTATTATTTCTACTCATGACTCATAGTATTTCTATATTTTTCTACTAAGATTGACATATCTCATTTATTTTCACACCAGAAACCTTTCCTAGGTATTTCCACAGCCAGATATTAGGGGTTTTTTTCAAATAGTATAGGCGTAAGGCCCCATTTTTCCAAATTCTACAATTCAAAGCTCTGGGAGCTGCTGTACCAAATGTACAGCCCATCAGTAGACCACAGGATATGTAATAATATTTCCATACTATGTTAAAGCTCCCTATTATATGTGTGTGTACATATATATATATACCTAAACACATATGGGGGCTTATCAGTTTGCAAACAGCCGAACTGCACATAATTCACTCATTTAGAAACAGACCTTTCATCCAGTCGTTAGTTTTTATACCAAATATTACGTTAGATTGTTTGAAACTGATTCTCCTCTTCCCATCCAATACACAAACAACATAAAGAAGCATGAGGGAACTCTCTGGTGCTTTTGTTCTCCTTCCCATGAGAATTATTGTGTTTCTGCTCCATTGGTGCACAGTGAAAATTCAAATTAAAGATTTTGCACTTAGGATGAATAACAGAAACATTAAAATTTACTTCAAGTATAGCAAAACTGTAAGTTTAACATACCGTCCCATATCCCCATATGTTATTTAGTCAGGTTTACATACTCAATACATTTTCCCAAAGGCTATTCCAGATTTAAAATGCATTCTGCTTTCCTGAAGTACTTGCTTGTCTACAAAGTACTACTGATAAAAATTAGATCCTAAACAAATGAGATGGGTGTCAGAAACTTATAAATAATGAATTAAATGCTAGTTTACTAACAAATACTACAGAAAAGAGCAATAGGTTCCAAAATAGTATTTCCCTTACAGCTTCTTATTTAAAGTGCAAGGGTGTGACGCTGTTTAGGAGGCTGAATTATATCTATCTGGATTTATAATTAGTCCAGCTATTAACCTTTTCTCCAGTTTCTCTCTTTGGTGATATACTGTATTATAAATTCCATAGGAGATTACCTTGCAGAAAATATGGTTTTTCATAAATGCCCCATGCATATTTCATAATCACTTTTTATTTATTTATTCTTGGTCTGATTCTCTACTGTCTTGTACTGGTGCAGTTTTACCTGTCCAAGATGGATATGAACAGAATTTTGTGATCACTTAAAGCAAATATACTTTATTTATTTTTTAACTGATATGAATTACAGAGCTTCCATTGGGCTGAGGTCAGAACTTCAGGTGTGGAGTAATGTGCCTGGCAGAAACTGCAGGGAGACCTAAGGCACTGAATCACTGTGTAACAAAATTATCAAGTCTTAGTCATCCTGAGCCCATTATTGCCCTATCAGATGTGTGATGTGTGTGTATCTATCTATGTATATATTTTTGTATACACATATGTATACACAAATACATATATCTATGCAAGGACTTCTGCAGGTGACCGAGATTTCTGCACCCAGATCTCTAAATGGGTTATTTTTAAAGAAGTTGCATCAGAACCTTCTGCTCAGAGCTGATGAAAGCCAGTAAATGGGTGCCCATTAATGCTGCATTAGCATTGTAAAACTGCTGCACTTCACAAAAGCCTGCCAGAACACGACCCAATTTGGACTGTTAAAATGGCTGCACATGTATTTGTAATTTGCCATCCATTCAAAAGCTGAAAAAAGGAGAGATCAAATTATCTAACTCTTCACAGGAACTTCTGAAAAATCAAACACAATGTTGTTGTGCTGTAAAAGTTTCAACATATCTGTAGAAAGAGTGTAAACTCGAAATGCTTGTTTTAAAGATATTTTAATTGAAAATTCTGTTACTTCATATTTTTTAGAACAGTAGGTTTATGTCTATAGGGATTTCAAAAGTCAAAACTGACAGTACATATTTAACTATCATAAGCACCCAGCAATTACATTTAGCTTCTGCATTCTCATCTAACTAGCCTTGCAATCTAGGAACTTCTGTGCATATTGGGATTTCTGTAAAAGTTAGCATTAATGAAATCGAGTTTTAAATTTCCCTAGGCTCAATCTAGACATTAAGAATATAAATGTAAATTAGCAGAGAAGAGCAAGCAGCCTTGAATACTAACATTTTCATCACATAACTTTTAGTTAAAAATGTGCTACAGAATGGGGGATCCAGCCTTCTGCAACTGGCACCCTCAAACTGCATTAATAATTATCAGAATATTTCTGTAATTGCCTATGTGCTTGCTATAGCACTGTAAAACTCAGACGCCCTCCAGTTACAGATTATTACTGTCTTTCTGATAAATAATTCCTGTCCAATTCCATTTTGACTTGAAGACTGCCTCTAAAAAATTATTTTCTGCTTAAAAAAACCCAGTTATAGAACAAATGTGGCCACAATATTCTACTTATTTCACTTTTTACTGGCAAGACAAATCTTGCAAATTCATTGCCTCTTCCTGACATTTTTATAGCCACCTGCAGTGTTTACTTTCATTGCAGTGTATTTTGTATGATCATGGGTGTCCACACTCTGCTTTAGTTGACTCTCTATCCCCATCACCACCGGCAGTATGTTCTGATGGTAAGCAAGTGAAAATAAGGTGATTAGTGAGAATATTAACCTTGTACGGGTGCTCTTACTTCAAACTATTGGCATGGCCAGTAGTGAAGCACCAAGTCTAGTTACAAAACCTGAGATTTTTATACTTGAAGAAAGGGCTCCTTTTAAAACTTTTCACAGTGATTCAACACTCACTATTTGTTATGACCAGCTGCATATTCTAACTCTTTACCAACTCAGAATCACTGATCTGATTCAATATATGCTGATAGCAATGACCATAACTAGGAGAAAGTAAGGACTGGAAGGACAATGATGAGGTAAACCTCACTTTTCAAAATTCAATTGAAGTGCTGAAAAAATGTTTGTGTTTTCTGTGGCTATTCAGGACTATTATATTGTTGGAACAATGGGCTGAATCAATTAAAAGGAATAGTTTGTTATAAATAGAGTGATTGTAAAGGTTTTATATGAAAGTATTTTTATCCTGTTTTCTTTTGCTGTAATGAAAAAAGTGATCGATCATAGAACTAAAAAATAAGCTGGAAGAGATCTCAAGAAATTTTTGATCTTACTCCCACTTGGAGCCTGGATCTTTCAAGTCTGAATATTCACAAAGATGAGACCCCTCCAGGCAACATGTTCTAACATTTCCATGGTGAAAACATTTCTCATAATACCTAGCTGGAATTTCTCATGTCCCAGTGTGTGCCTGTTGCCCTTTTTCCTGTCCCATCCTGCTGAACTCACTCCAGAAAGTTGCTGTCTGTCTTGTACTGGGGGAGCTCTAAACCATCTGTCCAATGTGGACTCAGACATCCCACAGAGAGGCACAGCATGACTTCCCCTACCTGCTGGATACAGCCTGGCCCACTGTTTTTCAGGGATATTTTGCTAATTCTTGTTCAGTTTGTTCCTCAGGATCCCCAGGTGCTCCTGCTGTCCTGCCTCGCCTCTGCGCTGTACAGGCACAGGACTCCTCTGCACTCACATGCAGGACTTTGTGCTACCCCTGACTGAACTTCCTAAGGGTCCTGTGAGCCCTGGGCTGTGCATGGACCACTCCCCTCAACTTGGTATTATTCACAAACTCGCCAAGTGTACACTCTTGCCCAGTGTTCAGGCTGTCAATAAAGGCGTTATGTGTTGTTCTGACATCGGTGTGCAGTAAGAAGAGGAAGAATCTGACAGGTATCTATGTGGATGGATGAATGGATGATTGCTGTGTGTTCCAGTTTTTCCAAAAGGAACCACATGAATTGACAATATTTTAAAAGATTAAAAACCTTCTCGCTGAATCTTGAAAAAAGAAGCATATGCAGATTTTCCTGAACACCTGCATGATAACTATGTAAGCCTCAGAAATGTTTGTATGAAATATGGTGTCTTAATTTACTATCTCAAAAAAACCACACATCCATCAGTTTCAACCTGAAGTTTTTGTGGGAGGCATTTGAGAGATTTTGCTAACAACCACAAAGCTGAAAAATATTGAATTCCCTTGTAAAAATTTGAAATTCTCTATTTCCTCCAGTATAAGGGATGAAGATATCTGACAATCTTCTACACCAACCTTCATAATTTTCAGTAAATATTCCAGAAATTTGCTAATGGTTCCTAAGTTTTGGGTCATTTGTTTTGTTTCGTTTGGGTTGGATTTCTGTTCTAATTTTGTTTGGTTTTTTTATCTCATAGATAATATATTTTTTAGCACAGCATCCTTTATTATGTTACTTACCAATTTTCTGACAGTTTCAGCCTCAGTTCTGAAGACAGTTCAGTGTCTTCCTATCAAGTGAATTTTGGGTACAAGATTTGAAGTTGCTAGAGAACAGTAGCAAATTAGTCCAGCATGACTCTTGATTACCTTTGTTATAGGACAACTAGGATACTAGCTTAGGCCATAAATTTTATTGCAGTTCTTACAAAAGTGAAGGTGAACAAGAAGATTCAAGGCATCACAATTTTCAGTGAGATGCCTCTTAAAAACCATTTGGTTTAAAAGCATTTGACATAATTTAAAAGACATTTTTTGCAAGCTTGCCTCCTAGGAAGCACTTGGGAGCCTAAGTAAAATTTGAATGTTTATGTTTTAAAGCACTTTTAATGCAAGAAATCTGTGTATAATTATCTCTAATTAGTCATCTCTTCCACTGAGATTTATACTAAGCATTTAGTTTTTCTCTACAGTAGCTATTTCCCAGGCTTCTTTAATAACTAGGACTGTCTGACAAGCTGATCTCAGGATCAGATTTCAAACTCATCTTATTCCATTCTACCTGTTGCTTCAGGACATTTCTTAATGAGGCCAGAGTTACTTTCATGTCTAATTAAGCTGAAGAGATTAAGATATTTAGGTCTTGTTTTTGTATACTCTCCTAAGGGAAAAGTAAATACATAAGCAACAGAGATCAGCAGAAATACAAGAAAGAAGAAAAGCAGCAGGAACACAGGGGAGTATTATGTAATATAAGGGAACAGCAAAAGGCTGCGTAGATTATCCTTCCTAAAGTACATTTACTTGCCTCAAAAAATATTGCACTGAACTGTGAGTCAGAATTCTCCCTAACATGATAATTATGTCTTTATCAGATGAACCTGAAAGAGCAATATGGAAGAAGAGATTTTATGTCTTTATAAAATATATTTGAAAACAGATCCTTATTAGGATTTCCTAATACAATACAAACTTCTTATACTATTAATAAATTAAACTGGAAGCTAACTGTGAGACTGATGAAACAATGGATCCAAAATACTCCATCAAACATGCCTTTGTTTTTTATGTTCCTTATCTTCTCCAGTGTCAGCTTTCAAGGCAATGAGAAGTTTATTATTTCATTTGGGAAGAAACGATCCCTGCTATGTGGAAGTTTAATCTCTCTTCAAAAGTGCTTTACCTTAGTTCCACTCTAATGGGCAAGCAGATAGACTCAAACCTCTTTTAGCATGCATTCATATTCTGGAATAAACATTGCCATTGAATATATTTCAACAATGTTTTTCAATCGTCATCTTTCTTAGTAAAAGGTTTCTGAAATCTTCTAGTTTAGGTACAGCATTCTGCAGTACCAAAGAAGTTCCCTCTAAAGGCAGGAAAGCACTTAGCTAATCTTCCATACCTCCAGTTCCTTTCAACTACCTGGGAGTATACTTATTTATACATTTTGCATGTTTCTTTCATGTGACTTTGGTTTTTTCTTCATTTTTTCTTAAGATCTGAAAAGATATAGATGCTCTTACATATTTTTTCCTTTTCATTCATGACCTAGAATTCATTTTTATTTGGGACTTGGAGGGAAGCTGGGAAATACAACTGGTCTGTTTGGAGGGTTCTGGAGTTCAAACCAAAATAATGAAGAAAACAGTTCTCTATGTCAGTGGGAAATTGATTTTTTTTCAGTTTATCAAAACAAAAATAAGAGTTTAATTTAAAAAAAAAGTTTTATCTTAATAGATAGTATTTCATATAATTAATTTAAGGCGAACGAAATACCTGGTACACCAGCTACACATCGGCGACCACCACCAAAGTCGGGCTTCCTGGGAAGTGGCGGATCAGCCCCGGTGCCAGGAGCATCAGCACCACCTTGTGTTCATGGGATAGGAAAATCAGTCAGGAACACGCCTCCCCAGCCATTGAAACACCAGCGCTTCCCTCTTCTCCCCATGGCACATTAAGGAAGGAGCCATATTTGTGGGAAAGATACATAATTTTTTGCTCCTGTAAATTTAGAATAATCGATATATCCAGGTACATGGGAATTTATCAGGAAACTTGCTTGCGTTTTTGGTCAATGTGTCAGACAGCAGTCGCTGCACATGAACAGCCCAGCTACTACTGCCGGGTTTTTTGGGTAGGCATCTTGGAACAAGATAGCTTAGAGGTGAATTTTGCAAGAAGATTTGCAGTTATTTACAGGAGTTCTTTCTGAATGTGAGACATGATGCTGGAAAACCTATTCCTTTCTTTGAAAATTTAAAGAGGGAGCAAAGGAGAAGGTGTCATGTAATGATGGAGCGCCTTGAGAGAGAGTCAGTATCATGTTTGGATTCCTTTTTCATAGCCTGTAAACATCCTACAAGGCAGTGCTGCTTCCTTCAGTCTTTTGCACAGTAGAAACTGTTCTGTAAACAAATCTATTTCTGGTACATTTTTCACCAACTTGACTATGAAAATACATCAGTTTTCATTTCTTTTTCAAAAAATCAGCTTCCCTCTATCCATTTGGTTCTGGGAGTACAGTTTCTGGAAAGGGATATCCCATCAGAAATTGCAGTTACTTCTCTTTTAGCTCTACTACATGATGTACACTTTCTAGCAGAAAGTCTGGGGCAAAACCTGTTCTTTCCAGGAACTGCTAATAATATGGGAGTGCAGTTTCATAGACCTAGGTGTATTTAGCCTAGCTGCACAAAATTCAGGTCTTCTCTCTAAGAGGGAAATAGAATAACAACTTTCCCTATTTTTTGGCCCCTTGTTTTGGCCCAGAAATTAAAAACTTCTGTATTTCATAGCTCACTTTCACCTTTCTAATCTTTTAAAAATTTGAATATTCCCAGACTAAGTGCAAGACTGTGTCTGTATGTCACTTTAGTGCAATGTATAAATTTTCTTTTCAGTACACACATAACTAGAAAAACAGATAATGACATGGTATACTCATAAAAAAATGAGTATACTAAATACTACATGGTATACTAAAAAAATGATCCTGATTCTCTTTTACCCTTCAGTTTGTGCATCATTACAGAGAATTTGCATCTGGGACAGTTAGACTTCTGTTTTGATCATGTTTTACATCCATACTTCATATGTGCCTCTATCAGACTGATGTAAGGTATCATTTTAAAAACAGGCAATTTTCCAAAACCACTGTGCAAACTCTGAATGATGGATCAGCCTCATTAGTTTTATCAAGTATAAACCTGGATTTTTAAAAAAAGGTCAACCTTGTGCAGTATAGCTGGTATCCCATGTTGACGTACACTACAGGATCTTGCTCCACCGTGTCCTTTTAGAGGTTGACAGTGTCTCTAATATCCTTATAACTTTTCTCCCCGCTCCAAAAGGGGCAGGGCACTGTTATTAGTGCTACTCAGTCCCTTCTGTCACTTTCTGTCAGACAGCTGGGATCTCAATGCCCTTTATATTTGGGTAGCTTACTACCAGTATTAAGGGAGTCACTGTAAATATTTCATCACCTTTCTGAAATAGTTTTCTCTTTTTCTGTTGAAAAGGCTGAAAGAAACAACTCTTTCTAGTACCTGACAGGGCAATAAGAGAGCTGTAGAGAGACTTTACAAGGACATGGAGTGATAGGACAAGGGGGAATGGCTTCAAGCTGCCAGAGGGCAGGTTTAGGTGAGGTATTAGGAAGACTTTTACTGTGAAGGTGGTGAGGCACTGGCACAGGTTGCCCAGGGAGGCTGTGAATGCCCCATCCCTGGAGTGTTCAACGTCAGATTGGATGGAGCTCTGAACAACCTGGTCTAGTGAAAGGTGACCCTGCACATGGCAGGGGGGTCTTTAAAGGTCCCTTCCAACACAAACTATTCTGTGATTCTATGAAGTTGAACCTTGTATTTCGTGTATTTAGCACTGGGATCTGGCTGACCTCTTGCCTCTGTGTTTTGAAGCCTGTTAACTGTATGAAGGAGTAATTTCCACAAAGGGCAAATCAAACAACTGCTTCAATTATTTAGGGAAGTGTCTTATATCTTACAGTTGTCAGGAAAGCAGTCTAGTATAAACTGGGAAAATTTCCCAAAATTTCAGAGAAGTTTTTGAGGACTTCATCTGATTGAAACAATAGAGGCAAAAAGAGGAACTTTCAGCATCATTCTCAGAAGCATAGGCTGACAGAACTTTGGTGAGTGGTGATATCCTACCCCCAGTGGGTTGAAAAGTTCCTATTCAGCAGTGAGACCAGCAGCTGTGTCTCGGGTCTCAACAGAGGTTGTTGCAATGCAGGCAATGATCTCTATTTCCACAGGAGGCATGAAAATAATTTTAAAACAGTGCTTCAGCATAACTCACCAGGTAAAGACAGTGACTCACTCAGGAGGCTCATGGGAACTTGAGCGAGCCAAAAGGTGTCAAGCCAATCCTCACTATCAGTGCTGCAACAACGAGTGTTGTGCACTCGAGATACCATCCTTTGCTACTTACAGAGAAAATCTCTAGTGCAGAGAGCTGCAATGCTGTATAAACCTACATGTGTAAGAAAACTCCATTTGACACCAGCACATCTAGCAATATTTTACTTGTTGCTTTCTTTTAAACTAGTTTAGCAGGCTTGGCTGTGAAATCTGAGGGTCAGAATTCCTTCTGCTAAATGCATTTAGGTTTGATGTGCTCAAGAACTCTTGTTGCCAGGTATAAAAATATTCATCCTGATTCTTGGAAAGCTCTCTATCTGTATCTGTTCCTTCTACTGAAGTTCCCCTTAACGAAGCACTCATTATCCAACGAGTCTTGTCTCGCACTGGGATCTGCTCCTATTTCTGTTGGAGTTTGCATGTAACACACCTGAAATTCCTCACCTTCTTCTGCATCTTTCTCATGGAATAATATGTAGTATCTGTGTGGTATTCCAAGCAGACCTTTTGAGTTTCCCTAACCCCAACTCACTAGGGAGCATCCATGGGTATCTGAAATTACCATATATATACACCAGACACTCCACTTGATACCTGGCAAAAATTTTCCGCTGCTGGGTTTACCCACTTTGTTTCATTTACTTCAGCAGTCGCTGAAGAGACAGAGGTAGGATTAAATGTCCACCTCCACTGGTTATGTTTTTATGACTTGATGAGGCTACAATCTTTTTATGACTAGTATATGTTAATGACTACAACAGGCAATTCCATAGGATTGCAAGAATAATGATTATTATTGGTGTGTGTTGTCTGCCCACAGCAGAGCAATATTTACTAGACTTTGGTACTATCTTAAAACCTGGAATCTGGATGGGTCAGCTATCTTGGTTTATATTTCTGTGACTAACATGGTGACTTCATTCTAGACCTTTTTCTTTCTTTGGTTTTGAGTTATTTCCATGTTCAATCCATGGTATCTAATTTTTGTGTTAATCAAAAACAAATGTTAAAGTCTATCCAGAGAGAGAAGAAACCAAAACAACCATGTCTACTGGGGAGGAAAATTTAGCTTTTACTTTAGGCTCAGAAGAGCTCAGACTGATCTGTACTGCTGAAGAATTACTCCATCTACCAGGACTAAGTCACAGAAATATGAGAGGACTGTTTTGGCTTAAAATAATTAACTTTTAGAAACAGCTGATGAAGTTGCTGAGCGGCTTCAAGATTCATGAGAAATAGATTTGGTTACTTCTGGCTTTTCTGGGCTTCCTATAAAAGTAATGTATAGAATAACAGACGGATTTACCTAATTTATTATTTTTTTATTTATGCATTGAAAGATATTATATAGATATCTTCAAGATGTCATTTTCCCCAAATACTTACGCAAACAGCATAAACTAACTGTCTGAATGAAGTATGTTCTAGGCACAGTACAGAGTAAATAGAAGGACTCCACTGTGGGTAGTTTATGCAGAAACTTATGACGAAGTAACAGCAATACTGAATTGCACTTTTTTTCCCAGTGTTTTCCTGGGACTGAATGCACAAGCTAAATGATGTAAATAACCGCAGTGATTTTTAGGAATTGATAGATATGGGTATGCAGTATCCATGTGAACATAGACCAGGATGGAGACAGACTGATGAGCCAGGTCCAGCCTCAGAGGCACAGCTTTTCCAGTTCCTTGGATTTCTTCAGCACAATAAAATTTTTATGAATAAGTGCTGATGCAGAATTAGCTATTACGAAAAGAGCAGGTGGTAATCACCTTTATGCCTTTGTATGTCCTCTTGAGGATACACAGTGTGGAAATGATGAAATTATAGAGATCATCACCAGCTGATGAAGCTCCCCTCCACTAAGACCCGAGACTGTTAATGGAGGTGGCCACAGGAGATCCCCACCTTAACAAGCTCAGATCGCGAAAGGAAAGCTGCTGAAGCACCTTGTATAAATCAGCATCCCTCTCCCAAGCCTTGATTCCACTATCGGTCTGATTTCCTCAGCAAGGTAATTATTTAAAAGGTGTTCTGCACTACATCCCGAGGCAGAGGCCCGCCGGTGGGGCTTTCTTTCCTCCCTTTCTCCGGGACGGGCGGCGAGTCCCCGCGGAGCCGGGGCAACATCCCTTCCTCAGGCGAGCGCAGCCACCTCACCTTCCCGCAGACTTCCCGAACTCTGCCCAAAGCTTCCACACCACGGGGAGGGGGTGGCTCAGTCTCTGCCGCCC
>VXAZ01002108.1:769871-897159 GCA_013399875.1 Gymnorhina tibicen | reverse complement strand
GGCGCGGGTGCGCGGCTCTCCGCGGGGCGCGGCGGCGGGGAAAGGCGGGGCGCTGCCGGGGGGCCGGGCTCCGGCTCCGCGCTGGCGTTGCGGGAGCGCCCGGGCCGCTCACATGAAAAGCCGCATCCCCGGTACGCTCAGGGGTGAGGTGGCTCCGCTGGGGCAGCGGGACCGCTCTCGCTCCCGGCGGGAGGATGGAGCAGCCTGATCTCTCACCGCTCCTCAGGCATAATCTGCTAAACGTGTTTGGCGTATTCTCCTGCCACTGGTTTTGGAATCTGGTAATCCCTTTTAGTCAAGGCGTGTATACATACAGTCGTTATACTGTTCTGCTGCTTCCAGCTGTTTTTTCCCTAAAATACCTTACAGCTGTAGCTCGTGACTGACGGTTTAAGCTTGATGAATGCTTAGACCAGTTATGGATATGATTGTGGTATATAGAGAGGAACCAGCCTCTGTAGTATTAACTGTGTGCTCTTACCGTGTTGAATGTCAACACGTTTACCTTAGTAGATCTGAGCTTTACGTGCTCTAATACTGAAATCAATGGCAAGAACTCCCCGCCTCCCCCTTTATTTGGCTCAAATATGTGCTACCTTTTTAGGCTGTATAGTAACTGTCTTAGTGATAGTCTTTTATTGATTGTTTTCCCAATATCCAAAGGTTGTAGATACCCATCTTGATTGTGCTGATGCTTCCCTGATAATTAACGAGTCAGATACACTGTACTATGGAAATAAATACCAACTGTCCGTGTGGTGGGGCAAGCATCTCAGACATCTACTGTGTGTCCAAATGGTTTTGCAGTAACAAACCCCCACCACTCCTAGTGCCTGGATTTTAGCTGTTAATTGTGAAGCTTAACGTAAAGCAATTTGCTATTTGAAGTATGGAATTCCTGGTGTTGTAGAGAGCACTTTGTGAATCACAAATAGCAAGATAAACTGTAGTGTGGGAAGAGCTATACATCAGAAGGTGAGACACAGCCCAATAGCTTTCCTTCTTTCTTGTGCATAGTTTCTTTTCAAAGCTTATTTTATACATGACCCTTAATGCTGTGGGCTAATCTCAAAACACTTCTTCACCGATGAAGTGCAGTCCTCTCAATAACCTAACTGCTACCTCTATAGATACCATATTGATAATATAAATTGTTCAGAAGTTAATAATGTAGTTTTAATGTAACTGTGTGTCTTGGGGATTTGGGCTTGTTGGTTTGTTTTAAGAACTCAAATCTCTAAACTGCTGGGGAATTTAGGAACATCTATGGGTCTTGCCTTTTTTTTTTTTTTGGTTACATCACAATTTTGTTTCAAAGAATGATTAGAAGTTTTATGAATAACACATATCCAATAGGATTTTTCTCTGACTATCTGATCTTTAAAAAACCCCAAACAATCAAAACCATATAAGACCCCAAGAAAATTAAATTTCAAATATTGAAATAAAAATTCTGTATTTTAAAGAGAACAGTTCCTTTCAGTTGCCAAATTTTAAGTATTTAAATGACGTATATAAATAGCAAACGAGAAAATTCTTATTAAAAGCGGCTTTCAAGAATGTGGAAATGCAAATTACTACTCTCAACAATTCAAGTAGTCAGATGTGGAAGTAAATGAACATATTGTATTAATGTGTAAAAAAGCACTGAAACGTATTCAGAGTTCTATAACAGCAGTGTCATCTGAGAAAAACTGTAGCAGAGGAAATCTATTACTCATCTGATGTGGCATCATAATTAAAATGGTAGTTTTGAAAACTGAAGGAATTACCTGGCTGCTCTCACGTGTGCCTGTAGTCACGTATGGAGGTGTGCAACGTTATGCTCTGCAGTAATGGCTTAGGAATAGGTAAATGTATACTTCCTTCTTTCCACTGAGATAGGAAATTCTGAGGGTTGGTGTTGATGTTAATTGGAGCAGGCAGGACATTATTTCAATGTGATTCATGAGGTCTAAATGGTATGCGTTTAATTTTTAAATGATCTTAATCTGAAAAATGTAAGAAGAATAATGCTGCTTAATTTATCATTATCTCAGGACTTTGAATATGGGAAAACAGCCCTCTCCATTAGGTTAGGAATATTTTTTTGTTCCCATTTTACAGACTGAGAGAACGATGTGTCCTGTCTTTGCTTCAGTCATAATGACTGCCAGTATCTCACAATGACTGTAGTGGGACTAGATTTTAAACTATTTTAGAGACCAGATATAAATTGGTGATGGAGCTGTGTCTGAAATTCATGAGTTTCTGTTTTCTTGTCTGCTACTTCTTCATCTAGATGTGCTCATTGATTACGTTTCACAGTTCTGCACAACTGAGTTAATGATAAATTTCACGAGATCAAACAGACTTAATATAGTTTTGCTTTTTCTCTAAAGGCCCAGTCCTGAGTCTCCTGATTTGAGGTGCAAAATTTTCTGCCTTCAAAGTTAGTGAAAAGAAGATCAAGTCAAACTGTAGTTTGGCAACTGTTAGTGTAAGCAATTTTACGTATTGTAGTCACTGTTCTGTTTAGCTTCTTTAGTGTTTTAAAGTGGTAGATGCATGAAGTATTGTCATACCTTTGCACCCTTTATATGAGTTAAGAAAAGGAAATAGTGTTTGCTTTGTCACCTTTCCTTTGCTCACCTTTAAAGTTCGCTTATAATCCCAGTGTACAAACTTTAGATTTCCCAAGACTTTTGTGCGTTACATACACAAGCTGATGACAACTTATGTTTCTAAAACCTATGCAGAAGTTACCAATAAACTAACTTCAGTATTAAAACCATAAGAAGAATTTCATAGGGTCATAGAATAGTTTGAGTTGGAAGGGACCTTTAAAGGTCATCCAGTCCAACCCCCTGCCATCAGCAGAAACATCTTTAAGTAGATCAGGTTGCTCAGAGCCCTGTCCAACCTGACCTTGAATGTTTCCACAGGTAGGGCATCTACCATCTCTCTGGGCAACCTGTGCCAGTGTCTCATCACCTATACTGTAAAAACTTCTTCCTTATATTTAATCTAAATTGACTCACCTTCAGCTGAAAACCATTAACCCTTATCCTATTTAAGCCATTATTGTTGATATCCGTGTTTGACTACAGTCCTCTCTAATGAATAAATAAAAATAATTCTTGTCTCACAAATTAGAATGCTTACTGTGCTTGGGGCAGTTGAAGCAGTGAAGCTACACATTGAAGCTAAGAATTGTGAAGGTTTTGGTTCAGAAAAAAGCACTGCGTTTAGAAAAAAATTCTGATTTTTATGATGTAAGGTTATGTGGAATCCTAGGAGGACACATGTTAAAGTGATGCTGTTGCTCTCCTATAGAGGTTGATTTAGTCTTACACTCTATTGATACAGAAAAGTTACAGCTGGTTATCCAACCTTCCATTCAATACCAGTGCTGCATTTCTGTGAGTATGATGCTGGGTTGTATCCATTAGAGAACAAAAAGCTCTGAATCTAACTTTAGTCTAGGTGCCGTGCAAATCTGTCATCTGTGGTGACAGATAGATCAAGCAGCTACCAGAATATCAACCTTTCTGATAGCTCTGCCAGACCAGCACTGCATCATTGAGCGCTTTTGCACCTTCTCCGTTTCTCAGTGATGCTCACCAAGAGCTCCATCATTGTTTTACCAGGTAGATACTTATCTTAAAAGACGAGCATTTTGCTGCAGTACTGATAGGTGGCATATTCAAAGTTTATTGAAATCAATTAGAGGTAGACTTGTCCCTCCCTCAACTTGCCATTTTACTAACTTACTTTTCATTTTTCTTGACCAAGGACACAGCACAGTAATATTTGGCTGAGCACAGAGTTATTCTGTAGTATAGCTGCAGCTGTAAGTTTTAGACTATGATAGAATTGTCAGTGGTAGCTGCCTCCTTCAAAATGAATATCCAACATGTTGTATCTTATTATTGTTCTGCTTCCCATGAATCAAACAATTAGCTAAGAAAGAGACATAAATGTGCTAAGTGTCAGTTGATCTCTATGAATGAAATAAGAGGGAAATTATGTTAAATGGTACTTCTGTTGGATGGAAATTAAGATTTTGATGCTTTTTAAGTAAAAAGGAGATATTAGTTATATTCTTATCTTGGCACTTTGATAAGCCTGTTCTTGAAACTGTTGCATTTCATGATGAGGTGACTATGCTTAAAAGAGCAGATTTCAGTCCTCATCTATCTTTGCCTATGGCTGAAACCACATAAATATTAATTCCTTAAAAAAAAATTTTTACTGGTAGGCTTAAAAATCAGTTCACATGGATGAAGCTAAAGTCTGCCATTGTCATCTAACTTCAGAAAAACTCTATCTTTTTTATTTGTCGATGTTTATTTGCTTGAAAGCCTTCATACATCTTGAAATTTGACATGCATACAGGAAAATCTTTGTGTATAAATTATAGCTGTAGTTAGCATTATGCAACACAGTAATGTCACTAGTATTTATACTTGACAGGAGAAGTAATTTAGGTGCTTCTTTACTTTTTTTTGAATAGCTTGTAGGTATTACCTGTTCATTTAATTCACTATATTAAATGCCATTGGTTTTACCTTAATGTACCTTTAATAAATTTAAAAACCTTTTGAGAGTCGAAAAAGCACCAGAAATACAACTTTAGTGGAAATTGAAATATTAATATCAGTGATACAGGGTTAATTGAATGTCAGGAAAAAAAATACCAACGAGAGGATGAAAACTCCTTTACTTGTAACTTCTACACTGAGAGTAATTTCAAGGTGTTTTAATAGTTGAAATGAGTCCTAAAATGGTGGGGAAAATACATCCTAAAACTGCGGTTTCTAACCTAACTGTTGCTGTTATATTTCATCACAAAATCTAAAGCAGTTTCTTAAATAATAATGAAACAAGGTGTAAAAATTAATCTCCATAAAAAGCCCCTAAGGGGAAAAAAACACAGATGACTTGGTGAAGAGCATTCTGGTGTAATCTTTATTTACTTATAGGTAGTAAGTTTTGGTACTTCTTTCCCTTATTTTCTCGAGCCAAGGATGTTTGATGACTCTACCTGCCCTTTCCACAGAATGGGCACACAAGTTGAGTGCTCTTGTTGCCAGTCTAGCTGGATTCTGATGATGTGTCAGTAAGTAACTGGTATTTTCAAAGCTTCTCTGTTAAAGTTCCAGTTAGTCTGAAAAAAAAGGAAACTCCTTTCCTTTCAAGCTTCAGAAGCAGTTCACTTCCTGACAGCACTAAAGCTTTGTCTCTTCGGTGGCTTGATGTTGAAGCTTCTGTATTGAACTCAGCTTGTTTCCATTTTCTCTTGAACTGAAGAAGAGTCAAAACTCATTGTAACAGATTCATCAGCTGGGAATGAGGATGGGATTTATTTTGGAGAACTGAGATGCTGAAGACTTGTGTTTTCTCCTCTGCTGAATATGGAACATACATGTTGGATTTCTTGAGTTCATCTGATTGGGTATTGAATGGAGCAGCTTCTGGAGGCCTGTTAGGTATTGCCATGTAACCTTTTGTGCTTTCAGGCTTGTAACTGTATCTAGAAATGGCAGATGTATGGAAATTGAGTGATGCTGGTAGTCATCTTGTATATATATATATATATATATATATGCATGCTGTTACACTGAATGTAGACCATATGCTCAAATTAATAAAAATAATCAAGATTCAAAAATTAAATAAAAAGCTATTTTTATTTCATAAGCCTCAGAAGATGATTGCTGGATCGTAGATGTCTATGTTGCTTATGATTTAAAAACCTGTCTTAAGTTTTCCATGTTCAGAACTTTTCACAGACATACAATTATATTGTTTTATCATTGCTTACTATTACTATGCCATAAATCATCAAGACAACACTAATAGGGCCCTTGAAGTCTTGGTCATTCCGCTCCCATTCTTAATAAGTAACCTTTGGCATTTCAGTAAACATCAGCATGTTGGGTGCTAAGTGTACTGTCTACATCGTTACCAGATGGAGACAAGTTAGGTTTTCGTTTTTAAAAGAAATTACTCCCAAGTCAAATGCAGGAATGACACAAGAGAAATGTGTATTGCCTACTCCTTCTCCACATGTGCTTTTGTTTGTAGATAAGTAAAGGGCATGAAATCTTTCTAGTGTGTACCGGTTCTTAAAGAACAAACAGAAGCTGTGAGCAAGTGTTTGCAAGCCCTTATTTCATCATAACAGTTGTGGTCAGCATGCAAGGTGTTTGCAGGATGAGCCAGTGTCTGAGGATAAGGACCAAGAGCTCAGCTGTGTCAGTCAGCCAGAGAAGTCCAGCACCTTCATTAGAACTTTGAAATCTGGAACCATTTTTTGCGTAACTTATGTATATGTATATAAATACAAAGTGATAGTGGGTGAAGCATAAACAGTTCTAGCACAATGTGATGGTGGATTTCATACCAGAACATGAGAAGCAGCAGTAAATCAAATCAAAAACTCTTCATATTTTAGTAATGTTTTACCTTATTGATTGAAAATGCAGAGTAAATAAGAGTCACACATTTTAGGTTAGCAGATCTTTTTCTTTGCTCATCATCTTTCTGATCAATGGTCTGATCTAAAAATAATAAAATATGACTCTGACATCTGTTTGAAATAGATTGCTTAAATAGTGTGTTCAGCTTTTTTGTTTTGCTCTGCCTTTTTAACAGTGGGGATTACCACACCTAAGGGATAAGTGTAGGGCTGCAGATTAAATCACAAATGCAATGTAAATGCATCAAAACATTCTGCAAGCATAAGCACCATATCCATTAAAAATATTTCATTGGAAGAATATTAAAGATCTGGCATGTACTCCTAAATAAAATAAAGCTATTGCGAGCCCAATATTTTGTATGAAAGGGCATGGTTATAGTACCAGGGTACTCTTAGTAGTTGTCTTTATCTCCAAATAAAACTGAATGTTGTCTAGATTTTGGGTTTTTTTTTAAAATTGCATTCTATGTTAGCACTTTTCTACGTATGAAAATAAATACACTTTTCTGGAGGAGATCTAGCTCTAAAAAGTAACCCAAGCTGCCTACATCCTTAAAAGGAAAATCTCAATCAAGAATCACTCTTCTATTGCATGTTATAATACAGTATGAAAAATCTATTGTCACCCTTTCTTCTCAGAATTTGTAAGCTAGTTTGAAAATATCAAGGGAAGTATGAGATGGGACTAAAAATCATGGAATGGAATCAAATGGAAAAGGCTCTTAATAGACTGCTACTGTTTGGTGTCACTCCACAGGGAGACCTCCACCTGTTTCTTTTCATGTGATAGTATGATATCAGAGAAAAGTTGAGCGTTCAAGAGTTTAGGTTGTGCATCGTTTAGGGAAGATCTGGGAAGAAAGGATAGGTGAGAAATAAATTGGAACGGAAAGAAACCAGCTGCACTTCTAGGCCAAAGCAGAACTGAATATGCTCAAGGTGATTTGCAAATGGTGCAGAACCAGGAGGTGAGGTGAGGTGGAGCAGGAGAACGAAGCTGTGTGACTGGAGCAGTAAAAAGGCCAGGGGTGTTCCCCATTTGCTGTCATGTTCCAGGTAGGCTGCCACAGGCAGACTCATGCCACTGATATCACTTGTTAGCCAAGTGCTTTTGGCAGATCTGAACTATTCTAAATTTGCCTTGACTGATGTAATAAAACACTGAACTTCTTGTTTAAATATTTGTAATGACGTGTACATGCACTTCCCCTACCTCTGAGCTTGTGTTAGACTACAGCGGGGTCCTGTATAATTAACTTCTGGTATATTTTCTGTTTATGTCAAATCTCATGGGAAGATTCATGGCAACAGAGTCAGTAAAAACCTTGACTTCATAGCTTTTCTGGAAGTAGCATTGAAGCATGATATCCACTAATAAATCAACAGTGAACTGCTCCAGCTTGGAGTTGTGCTTCCTGTTCTCCTCTTTAGATGGTGTTGCTTTGTCTTGGATTTTCCACTGTAATTTGAGTGTCACTATTTCTTGTGGGTTTTAAACCAACTGTTTCTTTCTGAGAAATGCTAAGAAACTCGAGGACAAAAGGGGAAGTGTAGGGTTTTGAGGTTTTTTTCTTCTTTCGTTACTGGATTATCATTAGTATATATGTATGTCTACATCTTTTGTAAGTATTTTGTAAAAAAACCAAACAGCCTTCCTAATTACTTTAGATCTGGGAGATAGTTAGAAAAATATTTCCAGTTTTCTCCCAAAAAAGAAAGCAGTCTTCTTGGGCTGAAAAGAAAGGGCACTGATGGCTCACCTGTGTGCTCTGTGGTTCAGGTTGTCTTCTGTAGAACAAGGCTTGAGATTTCCCAGGTCTCTCTGTTGTGTCCTGTTAGAGTGAAAATATAAAGGTATGTTGGACACCTTGATAGCATGGAGGTGTGCCCTGGAACAGGCTCCCCAGGTCACAGCACCATGTCTGGCAGAGTTCAAGAAGGGAACAGCTGGGACAGTGTTCTCAGAGCCATGGTGTGATCACTGGGGTGTCCTGTGCAGGGCCATGAGTTGGACTTCAATGATCCTTGTAGGTCTCTTCCAGCTTGGGATATCCTATGAATCTATGATCCATCTTCACATTGTCCACTGAGATTGCTGTGATTTGTAAGGGGAAACTGTGTTCTGGTGTGTGCACGGGTTTTGTTTGTTTTCAATGAACTGTGACCTGCTCCACAGATTTCTTGTGAACAGCATGAGAGAAGTGAAGGAGGACAACAAATCTGTAACCAACTTTCTGCATTAGTATTTGGATAATGTGTTAATGGGAACCTTATGAATGACAAAGTTTGAAATAAATTAGAAGTAGAAATGCATTTTTCAAAAATCCCTCCAGTAAATGTTTATCTACTATTAACTGATATGCAGAAACAACTTCAATACTAATTTCCTACACTGAGAATGAGTGAGATCAGTTCAAGGCTATTATGCCCTGAATTTGCAGACAGCTCATTGTAATTAAGAAATAAACCTCGTAGTTGTTGTTTTGATTTTTCTCTGATGCTTTGCCTGGGGGTCAGAAATGTGTTCTTGATGCCTGCTGTCTATAGGCACTAAAAGACTTAAATAGCATTGTGCCTATTAACAGAAGTTGTTTGCATTTGTGCAAAAATTCCTCTCCAAAGCTGATTTAGTGTTCCAACATAAAAGGGCTGTGGGATTACAAGGTTGTTAATAGATGAGAAAACCACTATATGTACCATGAAGGTGATTATGACCACAGGAAACTTGTATCAAAATTGCTTTAGGTCATAACGTTATAGTATGGAAACTTTTAAAAGGTTATTTCCTTAAACTGTTAACAAAAGTGGTCTTCTGTTACGGTTTCAGCTCCTAGGGACAAAAACTTAAGTATGGTATCTGCTTTGTCTGCAGAATAAAACAGGAGCTCTTCTCCTGATAGTTATCCTGGGAGCTGAGCATCTTGTTACATTTGAGTACAAAGGCACAGTTCATTACTGATGGGAAAACAAGCTTTCTCTACCATAGCGATTCAAATTGAGCTGTCTGCTAAGTAGTGCTCATTAAAAAATCTATCATTTACAGGAATTACTATTTTAGCCCTTTTAAATGTTTCAGTGCTTTTTCTTACACTGGATGAGATTTGTATATTTAAAGAACAAGGGCAGAAAAGGACACTTTCAGAAAGATTATCTCTCTGGGGAAGCACACAGCTAAAACTGGACAGTAGATGAGCTGTACAGGCCTAAGGGGCAATGGTAACAGAATTAGTAGAAATAAAGATTTGTTGTTTTCCTGGTTGCTGAAATAACTCATCTGTTTTGGGGGACATGTAGATGATACCCCCTGAAGTGTAATTTATCTTCAATTTCTGAGGATTCCCAGATTATATCCAAATTCACTTTTACCCTTCTATACAGTATACAGTTAATGGGGAAATACAGCAGCTCTGTTTTATCTGCTCCTGCTGCTTGGTCTTAGAAGTCTGTGAGAGCTGTTCCACTCACCTCTGAAGGTGCATTGCCCTCTCTCCAATGCAGGACTGTTCTTCCCTCTTGGGTACCTGTTTCTCCTCTCCAGTTCTTCCCTCCTTCCACATACCCATCAGTGATGTTTGAGAACATCCCTTAGGTCCTCTTAGATGGACAGCCAGCACCGGCAGGGTCAGATAGCTCTAAATAGTCAGGTGTCAGATTTTTCTACCAGAACAGGAACAGCTTCTGAGGCGGGACTGTAAAGTACCAAGTGCCTGTTGCACATTCATATATAGGCAGCTGTGTCCTGCTTGGGATCTTACCCTTCTGTGTTTTCAAAGCAGCAGTACTTACCTAAATCTATGCTCAGTCCATGGTTTTTCTATTACATGGAATCTTTCTTTATAAACAGAATTTTTAAAAAGCCATAGATGCTCTGTAGCAGTTTTAAACTCTTGGGTCAATTTGTAAACTTCTCCAAGAAGATTGTGGGTGGATGGGGAATTATTTTTAGAACCAGAGATCTGCAATGCCAAGTATGCATCCAGTTCTGCGTTTTCTTAGTTACGACTAAGGGACTAAAGATACCCCTTTTAATTCTTTCTCTTGACATTTCCTGAGCAGCTTAGATGAAGTTCTTTGCTGCAGACAAGCAGTTTAAAAGTTTTACATGAGTAAGGGGATAATATGGGGGTCAGACATAGGGTTTTCTATACCAGATCAAAAAAAAATGGATGTTCTTGTTCAGTGTAGTGCTTCTGGACTGCAGTTCTCTAACAAACTCGTAAGCAAGGAACGTTATTTTGACTTGGATGGTTTTCAGTTGATGATAGAGATGGTGGCCAGACACAGGAAAGCTCACTTTAGTGTACAGGTCCTGTTGTTAGTGTACCTCTGATCTGAACAAAGGCACAGTTGTAGAGTACAATACATATATTTGGAGAATGTGCCTCTAAATAAATGAGCATTCATTCAAATTATGAATCTAAGGATGGATAGCATTGGCTGAAGAATATAATTCTCCTGGAAATGAGTGCTTTGTAATGAATGGCATTCAAGATGACAGTTGTCTGTTTGAATTCTCGATACTATGGACTTGCTGGAATTTTATTTCACTGAAAAAAAGAAATTAATTAAAATCAGTTCATTCCTCCTTTGCAGTCATATATATGAAACAATTTCAAAGGATATCAGATAATTGTTTCCATAGTAAAAGCTTCTAAGGTGTTTGTAGAATGATGAAAGGAACTTAGCAATGAGTTATTCTGAATATTTAAAAAAACCCCAAACTTGGAGTTTGATTTTTGCACAACAATTTCACCTTTTCTTCAACTCGCCTAATGGAACTGAAGCCATAATTTGCAATGATAAGGTGATTGACTGGGGTTTAAAGCTCCTTTTCTGAAAGAATTTTGAAGGTAAGTCTTATCTGCATAGTTCTTGAGGCAATGGTCTTTCGAGCTGTTACTGTTACATATAAAAATGTTGATATATTTTTCAGGTTTGGATAAGAGGGAAAAGTAAGTGTTTGTAGCCTTCAGCCATGGAGTGGTAGCTTTTTTGGGAGGTGAGAACTGAGAAACAGCAGGCCTTACTATCACATTTGTTTATTACACATTGTGGATCATATTGCTACTTACACTTCTCACATCTGTTTAATAATTTTTTTTTTAAAAGGCATTTAATTAACTATCTTTAGAAATAAGCAGGAGAACAACTGCTTTGTGTTTTGAGGGTCACTGACACAACTCCCCTAATTTTTCTTCAGCACCTAATACTTTGCTATGAAGAAAATAGCTTCTGTGCCCAAACTTCAGTTTGTGTTACTGTACTTCCTCAGCAGAGGAAGTATCCAACAGGAGATGCTGGTCGCATGTGTGTGCCATCCTCAACAGAATCTGCTGTTGTTTCCCAATATATTTTTCCTTTTGTGAAATCATTCATGTAGTTAACTTTAAAAGGGTGCCTTGTTTATTTCACAGAAATCTAGGAAAGTCTTGAAACATAACTCTTTTTCGTCATGGGCTAACTTTCCTATTAGTGGAAAGGTTTCACAGTGGAAGACCAGTGAAGTCTGTAAATCTTCTTTCTTGTTCTTTCTCATATGTAAAGAGGTATCTATATCAATATTCAAACAGCATAACCATAGACACTGAATATACTGCTATTAAATAGTGAAAATTAGTGATCATAAAGTGAAACTGTGTGTACTTGGATATACTTAACCTGAGTCGTATAGCTGGCATTGGTACTGAATCAAGTGCAGTTTTACTATGAAATGATTGATATGTTGCTTTTATAACAACATAACAGCTGAAGTAATTTTTCAGCATCATTTGGAAATGGATAGAGACTTTTATTTTCAGTTGTCATAATATTCCACTTTAAAATAAATGTACCACCCAACAATGATAAATGTAATTTGTACTCTCTTTCTGAATCAGGTTGATATTATTTTTGTATTGCTTGTGCTCTAAGCTCCATCATAAAACTGAAGTTTTACTTGCCTTATACCTGGCTTTTTAATTTGGGCAGTCTTTTGCATTGAGCAGTACAGTGTTCTGGTCACTAGGAATAGTGTGTAAGAATAGCTAATGTCACATTATACTGGATGCCTAACTTCTAATAATATATTTTGTGTTTTACTGAGTTACAGTATTACTAAGAACCATTAGCTGTAAATCAGTAAACATTAAATGAAATCTAAAGACTTTAGTTTTGAACTCTCTCTGAAATGTTACCCAAGGTATTTGCCTGCTATCCTTCTCAAATGGGGCATAGACAGACCAGCACAAAAGATGGTTAAGACCAACACATCACCAGTTTCTTCATTCAATCTACATTGACAGTTTTTTAATGACACCTTTTTTAGATCGTTCTACACACTTCAGAGAAACCAATATAATTGTTGTTTTGGAAGTCAGCTCTTTAACTTGAGCTTGTGATCAGAGGGCAACTTCATATTTAGGGAAAAAAGCCAAAGTTGTCAAGTCTAGGATACAGAGAACAGCACTGTAGTTCTGGGTAGCCTGGCAGGATGGAAGGCAGCTACTATGGACAGTGTATCTTTGGAGAGTGTGCATACACTTCTCCATACCAAATAATCGAGAATTTAGGAATTGTCATTCTCTCCCAGGTTGTATCTGTTTCCTGTGACTTTCTTTTTTGCAACTATGTTTGTTGTTTAAGTTACAGTGATTCAATAGTAGATATTTGGATGATGTGGAAGTAATGAGTTTTTACTTTTCCTGCTCCCAGATCTCCTGTTTTGATTTTTTAAGTGGAGATCATCTAGTCCATAGTCCATTTTGAGTCTCTCTTTTCAACTCAGAACACTGAAGATTTTGCAAAAGTGTTCTTCATATGAGCTCTCATTCCTATTTCCTGATTCCTGTGGGAAAAAAATGTAACATAACAGACTTCTTTTAGGCTGAAAAAAAAAAGCTTTATGTACATCTTAAACATTTGTTTCTATTTGCATTTTAGAACTGAAATGTATGAACACAAATGCAAAGCGTTTGTCATCTTTTAAATTTGTTAAAATGTCAGTAAAGTAGTAAATATTTGGTTCTGTTTTCTGGCAGACTGGGGGCTGACAGTAGGTGCCTTCTAATTAGTAAGAGCCCTCCTACAGAACTGTAAAAGGTATTCTCAGTCTTTATCAGCTTTTAATTTTATATTATGGAGGTGACAATGGCCCACGTCCTCATTAGCCTTCAGCTTGTTTGCTTATAAGCATCTCTTATCTCGTATTCTTTTCAGTTTTGTCTGAGCAATAATACCTTTTTTTTCTACAAAAACATTTCTTGTACTTTTTTTCACACTTGGTGTTCATTTCAGTTTTTCGTTTCATAAATTCTCATAATTTTGTAATAGGCCTCACCTTTCGTCCCAACATTTGGTTTTGTTGGTTTTTTCTTCACCTATGCTGCAAACGTTGAGGAGTTTTATGTGGTGTTTCATGGACACACGTGTTAGAATTCCTACAAGGATTCCTGTTTTCTTTGTGCACGTGTTAGATATTAAGGTTTTCACTTACTGCTTAGGCTGCTACTGTGTAGCAGTAGTAGACCTCAATGACAATTATAGTTTGCATTCTCATCGTAGAGTCAGGGAAAATATTTGGGTACTTTGGTCTGAGGAAAAGCAAATTCTCCAAAATGCATTTTCCGAAGATACTGGTTTCCTAAGACTACTGGTTAAGTGAAACATCCTAATACAAAAATTCAGTCTTGAATGGCTGAGCTAAGTTATATTGTATTTACCTTTATCTTTAAAAAAAGAACTTACTGAGAAGTTGTAAATATGGTGCTTCATAAGACCCTAATACTCTAGCGTTTTTAGGGAGAGATTTAGAACTGTTTGCTTTTTGAGAGGAAAATGTTGTGACAGCTGTGCTTAAACATGTTTTATGTGCTTAAAAATTCTTAAGGCAGAGTTAGAGGGGTAAAAAAATCAAGAGATGCCCAAAGCCAGCAGTTGGACATTAGTTCAGAGGAAGCTGAGACAGCTCTTTGAAGCTGTAGGGATGTAAATCAAATACTGCCCTAGATAAGACACTTTCAGGTTTCCTGTAATTATTTGCAAATTCTAAATTTAATAGCTTTATTTTTCTAAGAGTAGACAGACTTTGTGTATGCAGACTTGTATACGTGTGGTGCTTTCAAGCGTTTGTACACATATGTCACTTTCCACCCCTCATCCCCCAACTCCCTCCTGACAAAACCGGTGCCATATAAATACCTTGTCCTTTGTCAATATTTGCAGCTGTCCTTAAAGTGACAGCGTAAGAGTAATTGATGATCATTTGTGTCTGGTGAATTCCTCTTTTTCTCTTGGAGTGGGAATATATCATTAATAGAAACAACAAAAAAATGGTATTACTTGCCATAAAATGTTCAGCATTTCAGGACTGTGTACTAAAAACTCTGTGTCTGCTTCCTCTGCATTATTTTTCAGCTTTTGTTTCAGTTTCTGACTCAGTCTTGAAAAGCAGTATCACAGCCAGTGTTTATGCAGAAAAGAGACGCATGAAGCCTGTATCACCCCTCAATAATTGGTGTGAAGACCTGGTAATGGCTTTATGTTGTAGATAACTTCCCACACAGGGAATCTAAATCCTTTCTTCCATTGAGCCTGAGAAGCTGCTTTGTCCATGAGGGTTTTTCATTTAAGTTTGTAATGCCACTTTGTATTCAAAGACCAGTGGTAAATCTTGAGCACTATCCAGAGAGTTGAAATGAAAGGAAAATGAATTACAGAAGTTGCAAATCTTGAAGAAATAATTTTCTCCACCCTTTCATTGAAAAACATAATTACCCAGTGTTCATGTTATCATAAAAATCCTAATCCTAGACTTCTTTTTTTGTAATTCAATCATATATTACCCAACCAATTCACAAGGGATCTGGTTTGAGTGTAATACCCAGGTATCAGGAGTGAAAAAGGTACCTTTTCTTCACGGCTGATTATCAGAAGCACAGAATGGACAATAGAGGGCATGTTTGAAAACCACATGCCTTCAGATGGCAAAATAATTAATCTCTCTTCTGACTCCTCTTGTACTTGGGCTGTTTTCCTCTTTTTGCCTGGTTCATCTGAGGACCACTGTTGCATTTGTGTCATAGATGGGGACATTGCCAAGTCAGTCTGTTGCTCAGCTGATAAATGGTTTCTTTGGCCGTTGTGTGACTTCTTGCTTGCAGCCGTGTGGAAAGGTAGGGCTGCACACGGTGTCTGTGGAAAACAGAGCATATTGAAAACGCAGTTTCTGTCTCGGTCGTTCCACGTAGTGGATCACAGTGTGGCTGTAGGATAAGGTGAGCCTTGATTCTGGCCTGAAGCTGTGGTACCTCTTAGATCTTCAGACGTCCAAAGTGAAGAAGCATCAGTTGCTTTTGATGCAACAGCTTAATTTCTGTGTAATCGTGCTAGTTTTAGTATGAAATAGCTGAAATGTATCTGTAAGAACCATTCTTAAATATAAGACAATCCTGTTTTCTTACACAGTAGAAATTTTCTTCTACCTCTCACCTACAGCTGGACTGTGCAAACTAGACAAACTTTTCAGAATATTTGAAAATGTGAGTCAACAACCCAGAAGAACAGATTTAGCAAGACCATCACAGCAAATCTAAAACACACTGATTCAAGTAACTATACGCCAGATGATTGTGAGGAATCTTAATAGAACTATTATCCAGGTAAACTAATTTGCTACTAAATAATCATCAGATCTGCTGGAATAAAGGATTTATTACTAATTTAGTGTTTCCAGCAAAAAAAAATATTTTCACAAGAAAATTTCAATTATTTTTCTTGGACACTCTTCTGGAAAAGCTTGAACAGTGCCACTGTTTGGGGGTTTTTTCTGCATTGTGATACATGAACATATGATGCTATGAACAGAGAATATTATTTTTAATGTTGAAATCAGGAAAAGCCAATGCCACATAGATACTGATGGCAATTGACTGAAGCACAAAAATACATTTTGTTGCTTTTATTAAAGGCTGTGAAATTTTTTCCTTTAGACTCATCCCCCTTGACATGGTTGTAAAAGTAAGAAAGAAGGGCATGTGGCCTAGAGAAACTGAGAGTCAGGGTAGTATCCTGATGGATGGATGACCTTAAAGATATAGTAAACATAATTGGTGATTCTGTGGCAATTGTGTGGTAGTGTGTCAGATTTTGTTTAATGGCCATCTTTTACCTTCATGTTGAAGGGAATCATACAAAAGAAGTTTAAACCATTAATGTTTTGCATTTAGTTGATGATAATCTGTTTATTACAAATGTGTATGGATATTTGTATGTGTACATATATATCTTTGTTTGAAAGGATATTGCACATGGAAACTTTGCTCTGTATTTTTTTTTCCTAGTATCCTTTAGAAATAGGTTGACACTTTCTTCTTCTTCTGAGGGTAAATGCTGTGTACTGTGCTAAGAGTAATGCTTGCTTAGCTTTTTGTAGGTTCAGGTCAAGATGCAGAAGGCCTAAATACAGGTTAAGTATTTTTATTTTTTGTTCCCTAAAGACAAAAGAAACAAAGGTGATTTCCTGAAGATTGCATCTTATCCACTGTTACATCTGAGATGCCAGATCTTCTCTCTATGATCTTTTATTCATCATGAAAATACCCTGGAGCAGTCTGAGTTTATTCCTGTAGTCTCCAGGGTATCCTTGCTCTTTTGTTCTTTATCTGTCTTGGCCCTGACTTGCCAGATGTGACAGCAGTTTTTGTGGCTGCTCTGAACGCATGTGCTTGACAAGCTGGCCAAAGAGAAGGGGTAGGTGTGAAACACTCGACCGTTTTCTCCCAGAACTCTGGCTAGCTTTATCTTGTATCTGGTTCTGGACATCTGATAGAATAATTTCAGTTTGAAACCTTTGAATAATTTTAAGCAAATTTCACTCTGTAATCTTGATAATCATGGGACAGAGATAAGGGAGGACTGGGAGTGATGGAGTGAGGAACTCATGCTGATCTCCAATTATTTGCATAAATTCTTACCCTGATTTGATGTCCAGTAAGCACAGGAGGAATATCTGGTGGCCAATATGAATAACAAACCTCTGAATGCGAAATTTGAATGCTCATGAGAACAGACTGACTAAAATTTGTGTGGGGATGAGATGATGTGTTCATTTTCTGTCTATTTTGCAGGGTAAGCTCTGCAGAGGTTGTATCATCATAAAAATAATATTTGCAGTTAATTCTTCTAAGTACTAATAGCAATTTGTGTCATTTCCATTGGTGAAGGTGTAAAATCTTCTTAAGCAAGTAATGTTAAGAAGAAATTTTCTTTTTAAGGAGCTTGGATAAGTGATTAACATAGTTTTACTGTGTGTCTTTAATTTTTAGTGGTTTTGATTTTCAAGTTCTTTGGACGTGTTCAGTCTTCAAAAGACAATGTGACACTAGTGACACTCTGGTGTGTGCTTTTTGCTTTTTCCTTTGTTTGCATAGGCTGTTTTGTCTTAAATTAATTTCTGGGGTTTTATCTCTGAGAGTCTTTAGATAATTAGCAATTAAAATATGTAACTAGTTATTTGGCATATCTATAGCAGATGAGTATAAATCATACTAATTCCAGGTGAATTGACAGTTTTTATCTGCATTGTGGAAATGTGGTCTTCATCTTGAGTAATTTTTCCTTCAACCTATATATAATAGTCAGGATTTGCCAAGTCTGTGTATGTTTGAATATAGCATAGACATATACATCCTCTTATTGCCTGCACTGCATTTCCAGGTTAGGGCAGGAGTTGAAGAAGCTACAGGTCTTCAGTACTCTACTGTAGGAAGAGTTGGTAGTTACCTATGCCCGTAATAAACTTACGTAGACCCAGTCAGTCTTCTGTTTTATTGTGTTTGAGATGAAGTGTTAATTACTAAATGAATAGCCCCCCGTTCTTTCTCAAATTGTTACTTAACCCTAGATTATAATGAAAGTCTTGGTATTAAAGATGAGAATGTTACAGTCCTGCTTGGCTGAGCCATGGTGGTGTTGGGGAGGGAAGTGCTCCCAACTGAATGTTCTCCACCAGTGTTACAAAATGGACAGTTCCCTTTGGGGGCTGGAGGCACTTGGGACCCTGTCCTTGTCTTCGCTGCACTCCCGTGGGGAGGGAGGCCCAGCCTGAAGAGGAGAGCTCCCTGAACTCCAGAGCTTGTTCCTCAAGGCTGAGCGGCACAGGATCAGTCAGCAAGACGAGATCCACAGACCACCGCGACCAGAGAGCTGCAGTGATGAGGAGTAACCAGCATCTAACTGATAAAAGTTCCGTTTTTAATGGAAAGCTGTGTGAAGTTGGACATTTTGTGATGTTACACGTTACTTCATAACAAGACATAGTGTAGTTTCATTCTTCAAAAAATGGCATTAATCTAGATAGAAGATGATAAAAAAGTTCATAGGAGGGGAGATCAAATCACCATCTGAAGCATTGAAGCTATACAGAGCTTGATCCCCTTTTCTGATGTTTACTCAGTACTACAGCTCCCTAAATTTAGTGTATGAGGTTGAAGAGCTTCAGAGAAACTACCAAATGCTTTTGGAATGCATGAACTCCAGGCTGCTGAGCTGGAACACACAGATGCCAAGCAGATGATGTGCCAGTTCTGTGATGCTGTCCTTTGCTCTTGCTGCATTGTGGGGCAGGGCAGTATGCCCTTCTACTGTGGCATTTCTTACATTTACTTAGAAAATACCAGTCTGGGCATCTGCAATGTCAGGCTTCAGCTGGTTTACTTTATTCTGATTTTTCTGGGAAGTCCTTATATGACTTGTGTCGCCAGCTGCATTTTGTAAATTGTACAAGCACTAATTTTCAAATGGAGCCTTTAATAAATATATTTAAAACAAAAAGCCAGGAAATGTGTTTTAAAGAAACACATCTCTCCATCAGAGGTATTCACTTATTTACATATACATTGATACCTTATCTAAGGATATTTTCGATTTTTCAAGAATTTCACAGTGTTGTTTAATTGCCAAACGTCAGTGTGCACACATATATGTTGGTCTGTTTGTCTTTCTGCTGAGAACTGATGAAAGGAAGATGGTGTCAGACACTGATTCATGGTTGTGTTGAATAATTGTTTTGAAAAGGCTTTCACTTCATGTATTTTGTGACCACCTGCTTCCAGAGCTGACAAGATAAGAGTGACAGAAACTTAGCCTTGCCCCATGTTTTTAGGTAGCCCTTCCTATATTTTTTATATGGACTGATTTTTCTCTGGAGTATTTGAGAGACATAAACTGAACATGCCATCATTTATGGGCACTGCTGAAACAGCTAGGTGGCAATGTTCTTCTTGTTTCTTATCCTTGTACTAGTCCATGATTAAGATGTTTATTAATAAAGAGTAGTACCTTGTAGATTTCATCAGAGAATGAAGTTAATTAAAGTAGTTTTTCAGAAATAGTGATCACGTGGAGATTTGAGAAGGAATATGTCTATAAAACTATTTATACTTGTTACATATATGCTAGCTAAGATGACTCTGGGACTAATAGCATAATAATTTCCCATTCTTTCAAATAGGTGTGTTGTATCTGGAAGAGAAAATATTTATGTATTTTAATGTTTTGGTTAATATAGTAAAAATAAATCTGTAAATTTTTTCTACTAAAAATGTGTTTATTTTCTCCAGGTTACTATTCTGATGAACTCATAGTTGTGAACTGAAAAATGTTGCTAATGCTTTATTATCTAGATGTAGCTTTACCATATGGCCAGGCAGATCACTGGTAGTGTGGAATGCAGAAGATCAGGTCATTCTTGCCTGTTACCCGTTGTATTTGTTCATCTTAAGTTTCCACAGGACCCTCACTGGTTTTGTTCATGAGAGAGGAAATGGCTGCAAATGAAGATGGGAGTTGGGTTTGACTCCTTCATGTGTGCTGGCTGGGCTTTGGTATAAGTTTTTGTCTTCAGATGTCATCAGTTCAGGTTTTGGTAAAACCAACTTCTGCTGAAGGCAATGTACTGCAGTAGTTCTTTTACATTCTTACAGATGTCGTATTTTACCAAGTCTCCTACTCGGCAATGTGAGGACATGATCCAAATCTTGTTTTGGGTTTGAAGGAATATGACGTGTAAAGCTTTCGTGTATAGTTACTGCAGCATAAGATAACTAAAACAATCCTTTTCATGAAGTAAATTTCTTAAAACCCTGCTCTAAACAAACTTCTGTGGGTGAGTTATTTGTCTTTAGGAAAAGGATATTCATGTTAGTGTTTTTGTAGTGATTATAAGAGGAGGTGTGTACAATACTCTGTTGTAGTGAGAATAGGGAAAGAAACTGAGTCGTTCAAAGCAAAGTTATTTTCCTGTATTCTTCGATTAAAGAACTTTTTCTGTTAAAATTATCAGCATGTTTTCTTTCTGTTCTTGTGCATCAATTATTTAAACTGCTGTGATTATTAAAAAGAGCTGAGGCTTGTGTTAAGATCTGAAAGTAGTTAACATTGTACTTTAGATTTACAGTTTCTAAACTTCCCATACTTTCTGAGTTACTATCTCTACTTACAAAAAGAGATGTTAAACCAGAACTTTAAATATTGGTTGAAACACAGGCAGAAACCTTTGTGCAGTGACAGGACATAAAACAGTCCTAATTCTTACAAGAGGAACTACCAGGCAGAATGCTGGAACTCTGCAGACAGTGCTGCTGCTGCTCCCTGCCTCCTGGTACCTGCTCCCTGCCTGGAGAGGACTAGGTATTTCAGGGGTTCCAGTGCTTCTAGATGTTTCCTTTCTTTTGAGCTGCACCATTTTGTTTGTTGGAAATTTTGAGCTACAAAACCATTTTTTTTTACTTTTTCAGTTAAGTTAAAAGTTTCCAAACTATCAGAGTTAGAATGGAATTCTTTCTGAATTCTTAAATTGAAACTAACTTTATCTGCAACCCTTCAGATTCAAAGTGTGATTTGCTGTACTGGTTTTTGGCTACTTTTCTTCAGAGTAGCTGGTTTGGGGCTGTGTTTTGGGTTTGTGATGCAAACAGTGTTGATAACACACAGATGCTTTTGCTGAGTGGTGCTTGCACAGTGCTAAACAGCCTTCCTGCTCCTCACCCCACTCAAGCCCTGCTGCCCTGGGAATTCTGAACACCTGCCCACCCTTGGGACATGGGGAATGAATTCCTTGTTTTGCTTTGCTTGTGCACACAGCATTTGTTTTACTTATTAAACTGTCTTCATCTCAACCCACGCATTTTCTCACTTTTACTCTTCCTCATCCCACAGGAGGAGAGTGTGGGATCAGCTGTGCAGGGGCTGAGCTGCCTGTGGGAGTTAACCCACAGCATTTGTTTTGTCATGGACTAATGGAATCTCTTTCTATTTATTTGTATTTATAGATTAAATTAAGTCATCAGCCAGCAAATTCAAGTCTTCTATTTTGAAACCAGATGATTAAAAGATGTGCAGGTTTCGTATTTTGCATTTCCATGGAAGTGGTGTTTCTGATTGCAAGGCAGTGCCGTGGCTCCCACATGAAGTTGTAAATATATTCCAAGACTTTTATACTAGGAACAGTCATTTTTTTTTCATAGAGGCAGGTGCTGCAACTTTCTCTCCATCACCCATCCCCTCCCTTTAAGACTGAAAAGTTATGTGGCCAGTATTTAAATCTTTCTTTGATTACAGAATTCATGTGTAATTTAAATTGACCCTGCATTGTCTGGCTCATGAAAGCATGCATAGTCAGTATGGCTTCTGCATTATTTTTCTCTCTTGCAGTAGAATGGATGGAAAATTCTAATTTCTTTCTGCTTTCAGATATAAAAAGATATCAGTAATTTTTTCAGTTTTTCGTATTACCAGTAAAGATAAAGAGGATGGCGTGTATTAATATTGTATATAATTAAAAAGTATTGGGTAAGTATGAGCTTGTGTAATGAATTATAACCTAATATTATAGAGTGCTTAGGTGAGTCAAAACCTGAATATGCATTAGGAAGTTGCATATTGTGAAAATATATCCGTTTCCTTTTAAAGAAATCTTGAATACTGCAAGGAGGAAACAAACAGTTGAGTCTCACCTGCAGTAAACAGTTCTTGGTAAGTAGCTGCTTTCGAAGGAATTAAGGCTGTGATATGTTAGACTTGAGGATTTGGTCTTTGAGCATGAACAGTGGTCATAATTGTGCACAGATGCTGAGGGCAGTTTTGGAAATTGTAAGACTTGTTCAAAAACTTTTCTTTAAGATATTCACTCTACTATAATTTTGGGATTCCTGTGTATGAAAGGAATGGGAGTCCTCTGCACATAACACCATGACTGTGCTAGGTGAGACTTGTAATATTTAACTCTAATGAGAAATAGTTAATAGAAAAGCACTTTGTGAAGATTTAATGAGTCAATTCAAATATTACTACTAAACTTCTTCATTTGTGATTAGAATTGTTTTCTGGGCTGGACAAAGAAATTACTGGAAAACATGAGTTTGACTGTGTGTGATATTTTTCTTTCGGGAATGCCTGTATGTGTTTCTCCACAATCATCTCCAGTGATTTTTCCATTTTTTGTTTTCTTATGTGACCATATTGATTAGTTTCAAATATTTTTTTTATTGTTTTGTACAGATCCAGCAGTTGAAACAGGTTTCAGTGACTGTGTATTGATTAATTCAGTCTTCTATTTGGGCTTTATGGGATTGAAAAATCAGTGTAACACATGTTCTACCTAGTATACTTCTATTTTAGACACTCTTACAAATATACCATTTTAAAAAAACAGTGGGAGAGTTGTAGTTATGGATGTTGGAATCTTTAAATGGGCCTTACATATTTTACAGGACACCACTCAGTGAATACATGTGGGCTATCTCCTAATGCAGTAGATCATTACTGTGATAGTTTGGGTCTCTGTAATAGCAGCAGTTCTTTACAAATTGTGTGTTTCTTTTATATCATAATAAGTTACTTTAATCCTTATAAATGTCCATTTATCAGAATTTTGCATTTATTAAATTTTGGAAGCAGTTTTGACATGAAGGTATCTTGCAGAATAATAGGCCTAATGGGGGGGTATGTGTTTTGTTTTGGGATTTTTGTGGATTTGGTCATTGGTTTGGGTTTTGTTTTGTTTTTAATCAGCACCTGCTTATAAGCTTGAAAATTCTTAGAATTACATAGATTAAAATTCCATGTTGGATGGCCATGCCTGTTGCTTTATTGTTCCTTCAAACCAATGGTACATCACAGTCCTGCTCTAAGTACATGTTAATACTGTTATATTCAGCACATCAATAAATAATACCCTTTGAAAGTCACTGTATTATGCAGCTGAAGATTTAGGCTTTACTTTGATATTCTTGAAACTGTTTGGTAAGTGTATTCTCTCCCAGATGAGGAATCCAAGGGAGGAAAATTGCCGCTTTTTCTTTCTTCTTTCACATATTTGATTAGAGCAGTCAGCCCTATTAAGAAGGAAGATAGATCTGGTTAGCTTATTCTGCTTTTCAGTCTGACAGTCAAAGGCTGTCATGGGGTTTTAAATTACCCAGAAACAAGCTTTACTGCAAAGCTTTTTTTTTTTTCCAAAATACCATTCGATATTCCAATAGACAAAGAAGAGTGTGTATTAAAACACAACTAATGAGCCTTTTAGCAAAAAGCATAATTTATAATACAGGTAATTTTTTTTTGTGACTTCTAAGTGAATGCATTAATAGTAAATATGAAGGTGCACTGAAGTCCACCCTGTTTCTACTTATTCTTAGTAAGAAGAATAGGAAGGCAGAGACGATGTTTGCATTTTTATGTTGTAACACTGTGCCCGTGAAACAAGAAAGGGTTTTTATGAAGAGCAACAAGGCAAGGTTTTTGATAGGAGTCCTACTAAAACAAACCTAAAAATGAAGCACAAGTGAACTTGTGCTCCTGGGACCACAGGGAGAGAATTTGTGTGCTGTTCTACCAGCATCATTGCCAGAAGTAACAGGTGTGGTGTGTGAAAAGTAATTTCTCAGTCACTTTCTGTACAAGCAGGGAGAGCCGTGAGCAGATGTGCTGTCACTATGTCATGGCAGAGTCATAGCACTTCTGAAAATGTTTGGTTGACTCATGTTAACAGATGATCCAACTGATAAACAGTGGATGGACAAAAAATACTTGTGTGGTACGGGAGGCATGGGTGTACTCTCTTTGTTGGCTTGGTTGTGTTTTTATAGCAAGATTATAAAACATTAAGCACATAAAATGAGATTGTGCAAGGAGGTGAGACAATCAGTTTCTTGCATTCTTTTATGCGTTTTGCACTAAATCCAGTCTTGAAGTCAGTTCACTTCAAGCCAGTAAATTTTTCAGTTTTCCAGATAACTTCAGTTAAATTACAGGAACTGAAATGTAAAGTTACAGCAGGGAGTTTCCTGCAACTTTTTTTTTTTTTAATTGTCCAGTACTGTGGAAAAACACAATGTATTTCATTCCTTTCTGTAATTCTGTGGGGGGAAGAAAAAAGATATTTAGACAAATGTGTGCTAGATCTGGTTTTACAAGTTTGCTACATTTGGTACCAGCTGAGGTTTCAGAATAACTTTGAAAATGCCTCATCTGTATTAAACAGCTAAGTCTTTTTAAAATGTTGGATCCAGCACCTTCTGTATGTCAGTACAAACTGATGGATTATCATTCTGTGCAGTAATTTCTGTGCATATATAGACGTTCTAGAGAGGAGAATGTTAACATGACAGGTCTACTTTTTCAGTTTGGATTTATTTCTGGGTTTGTTTGTTTCTTTTTTAATTTCTAGGACAGAGACTGGAAAGTGCTAGGACTTGCTTTAAAACCTCTTCTCCAAAATACTTCTTGCATTGCAACATTCTTTGAACCTTACAGTCCAATAAATGTGTAAGCCTTAAACTCAGCAATGTATTTGATTGCATATTCTTCTAAACCACTAATTGGAGCATTATATATTTTTTCATTAAATGTATATTTTGTCTAATTGATTTTATTAATGCTTAGGAGTAAATAACCTCAGGGTGTATCTTAGTTTTAGAAGTCTGTTATTTCTAGAAAGCCTGGAAGACAGGTCTCTGCGTATTTTAAGGAAATGCTGTTTGATTTATTTATATATAATTGTTATTGTATATTTCTTGTTGACTGAATGTTTTTAATATATCTGAGTGCTTATGAAAATGAAGAGCTAATAGCATTAACAAGAGACTGGCATAGTGTATACAGGCCATCGTTACAAGCCTCTGGATTCTCTTCTGCCTGTGGTCTTCTGCCCAAGCCAACTTTTCCTGTGCCAATTGCAAGCTTCTCTTCAAGCACATATTGCTAATCGTCCTGAACCAAGCCAAATTAAATGGTGTATTTTTAATGAGAAAAAGAGTTTGGATTCCTATCCATATGCTTCAACTGATGTCAAATCCTACTTCAAACAGATGCTGACCTCTATATTACAAAGGCATAAGAGCTAATTATTCCTGAACAAATTTCCAATTTTGGCCACCTATAAGGAACCTGTTTACGTTTCCAAGGGTATAGTTCAGTATAACATACCTGTTAAATTTGTCTTAGCATGTCTCAGGCTTAAAATTCCAATACTTGGAACACATGCTGTTGAAAAGAATATAAAACAAAAAGTTCTTAGAATAGTTTCACTTCATTCATCTTTACCATCTTGTATTTCTGCCAGAGATTAAACATCAGGAAGATAATTGTGCTTTCTGCTTAAAAAAAAGTATGTGGTCTTTTTTTCTAGAAGCTTATCTTCCAGCTCTTAGCCAGCCATTGCCTATGCACCAGTCACAAATGGTTCAGTCTGGCATTAGGAACTGGGAGAGCTGGTAGCACTAGCTGTTATCTGCAGAAGGCTTTCTGTGCAGATGGCCATATCCTCTTTCCTCCACTCATTTGAGTTAAAATGTGTAAATGTAAATCGTGCATGGTTAGGATTATTTTTTGGAATGTCTGTAAGTAGCTCTATGTATAAATCAGTTAAGAGCTTCAGACATTTATGTGGAAAGGATATATGGAAAAAATTCCAGTGTTCTCTGTCATTTTTTCCTTTTTTTCCCTTCAAGTTAAAAATATTCTGTAAAACCATGTGTAGCTGTACAAAGTATATCATAAAACAAGTGCAAAAGGCTAAATAGGTGATTGTGAATTATTCAGGGTGGTAGAACATCTGTCTTGTAACAAATAGTGGTTTAGTTCATATAAATTTCGGGTGGAAGCTTTTTTTTAAAGACCAAGTCTGCTTTTCTGAAAGTGCACATATGGCTAAGTCAGAGTTCACAGATAAAGATAGTACAACATTAGGGCTTTAGCTGGCTATGTTGATAGTAGCAGTAATATGGGTAAAGCCTGTCATACAGATCCTGTAACACTCCTAATCTGAGAAAATGTAGAAATCAAACTTGTAGAACTGAATTAGAGATGTATGGGTATTAAAATCCTCTATTCCCTCCCATTTAAACACAGACCATCTGTTGTTTCCAGATGTACCACTTCCTGCAGCAGTATACTGGGAATGCTGTTACAGCATCAACAAATCTTTTCCTTTTTTTTCCCCTGGTTCTATAGTGTCATTCCCAGAAGCTCCAAACCACCTACCATTGGTGTTTCCTCCTTGAATGACAATGCACTGTGGCAAGGGATGTTACGTTACTCAATGGGTAATTTGTAGTGTGGGTGGCAAAAATACCTTAAGATGTAGATAATAATATTTTGAATGCTCCAGTGATATGTTTCAAACAATGTATAGTACAACACCTTAATCTGCTGCTGTCTGTAAAGCAATGGGCTGTCACCTCCCTCAAGACCACTGCTTGCCTCATTAATATCGCTGGAACAAATTATCACTTCACAGCCCAGAAATCTTCTGTAGCTGTTGCAGTGATTGATGTAACAAGGCTAAAAAATAATGATGAAATGCATGTTCCAGAAGACAGACTCAAATGGCGGGATCTTCATAGGCAATTAAATTCAGCAAAGGAGGAGTCTTCCTGGAATAATGTACTTCCAAATAAATGGCAAAATAACTATGATATTCTGTTGTTATTGTACATAAACTGGTTTTGTATGCAGTAATTATATGGGAAAACTAAGCATACAGGCATAAAATAAAAAATTAAGTTTTAGTATGTTTTAAATATGTGAGCAGAAGAAAGTGAAGTGAGAAATAATGCCATTGAATATATCTAGTTTTCCTCTGAATTCTTAGAATCATAGAGTGGCCTGGGTTGGAAGAGACCTTAAAGATCAGCTAGTTTCAACCCACCCCTGCCATGGACAGGGACACCTTTCACCAGACCAGGTTGCTCAAGGCCCCATCCAGCCTGGCCTTGAATACTTCCAGGGACATCCACCACTTCTTTGGGCAGCCTGTTTCAGTGCCTCATCACCCTCTCAGTAAAGAATTTCTTCCTAAAATCTAATCTAAACCATCTCTCAGTTTGAAGCCATTTGCCCGTGTCTTACGACTACATGCCCTTGTCCGAAGTCCCTCTCCACCTTTCTTGTGGGCTCTCTTCAAGTACTGGAAGGCCACAGTTAGGTCATCCTAAAGCCTCCTTTCCAGGCTGAACAATCGCAATGACAAACTTTATTATAGGTAGGTACTTAAGAATTTATTTAAGTAAATCGTGTTGGTGTTTTTGAGCCTCTATTTTATAACAACCTATGCAGAGCTGATAACAATTCAGCTGTCTAATATATGGATGAATTGTTATCAAATAATTAGGTGCTTTCATTAGCTTAAACTAATTTACTGGCTTCTGAATTGAAATACAGTTCTAAGTAGTAAACCTTGTGGACCAAAGAGTTCTGATATTCCTCCAAATGAGGTCAAAACTTAAATGCACTCATGTAAGTAACTTTATGTACAGGAATTTCACAGATTAGTCTGATAAATGTCAGATGGAGCCTGTAGATTTGCTTCCTGTGTTTTCACAGATTTCAGGGGAGCTGCTCAGTAAATAAGAACTGCAGGACTGGGCACTTTTCCTTCCTGCTACTGGGATGATTTTTTTCTTACAAGAAACATGAGTTCCAATTCTTCTCCAGTGTGCCAGAGTACCTTTAATATTAGACTCACTTTCAGCTCAGTTTGAGGCAGGCAGGAGTTATTCAACTGGGATTGCTTATTGCAGTAATATTGTCTCAAAAATCAAGTGTCTCACTGCTGTCCCACTTGTAGCAACGCTGTGAAATCCAGGGTGCCTGTGAGACTACATTGTGTGTCTGATGGGGTAGCCTTTGTATCTAGGACATCTCCACACTTCTGCCTTCTAAGAGCTCCTGGGAAGGAAATAACTACATATGGAGAGTCTGGTAGTATTCTATGCAAATAATTTTTTTATTTAATAGTCAAGCAGATAATTCTGAGTAACTTCTTTAATCAAGGTTTCTCAAATTTTATTCTTTTTATGTGTGTGTTTTGTAAAACTGACAGAAAACTGTCATTATTCTTGATAGCAGTGCTAAAAGTATATTAGTAGTTTTATTTTAAGATATGTTTTACACCATCCTTTTCAGAATAATGAGATTTGTTCTAGGAAAATTGGGGGGTGCAGGGGGAGAGGAAGAGCATTTGCTTGACCTATTTCTAATTAGAATTCAGATTAGAGGTTTTATATTCTTATATTGACCATTTCAGCAGACAAAAGCTGTTTTTCTTACATAAACCAATGAGAATTCTGTGTTGTAGTTTCCACATATAGATCAGCTTCTCCCCCAGCACCAGTGGACACATACATATTAATTGAATTCCATTTCCCTGAGGTTTGACATTCTTTCTTTTAAGGTCTAAATAGAACAGACTCTTACAAATGGATTAAAATTTTTAAGTTAAAAAAAAACCCAAAAGTTAGTGTATTAGAAACGGCAATGAATTTTTCTCTTTGACTTGATTTTGGAAAAAGCAGAGTGCACCAACAAGCAACGGTGTACTGAAAAATAAAATTATCTCAGTTTTCAACTGTAGTGTTTTGAAAACATTTCAATGCATGAGGTATTAAACATGAGATACAATGAACTCTGGAGGAGGAAAATGAACATAGTTGGGGTGAAATTTAAAATAGTTATTTTAATAATATCGATTGAAAATGTTACTGTAAAAGCATTAATAAATGGCTAGACAGGACCTATTCAGAATGTTCATTTTGTGTCTGACAACAGACCTGTTTGTTTCTCTCCGGGATTCACATACACACGTTCATATGATGCCAGAAGTTTTGATTTTTCCTATTATGGGCATTAGTGCAATTTGATAAAGAAACTCTACAGCATTTTCAATAACTGGAATGCTGTGAAATCCAAAATTGCTACAAAGAACCAGCCACTGTATTTTAGTAGCCCTGATTCTACAAAGAGATGTGGAATCACTGAAGCAAGGATCTGTCTGTGCAGATCTTTGCAACGCCAGGGTCAGAGGACATATTTTCAAATCAATTAAAAGGTTTCTGCTGACTTTGTTGGCCCTTAGGTCATGATGCCATAGAAATAGGAGGAAATAAGTGGTGTCTGTGTTTGGAGTCTTCTTGTGTTTGGTCACTGAAAGAGAATGGTTACCGTTGGCTTCATTTAAACAATGCAGTAATCATAGGTCAGCTGCAAAGGCTGTCCCCTGCTCTTGGGGAGGGCTTAAAAGTGGAAGGAACTATTGGAGAGACAGAACTGAAAGCTTGAGAGTGTGTACTGTGTTTTGATTTTCTTATGACACAGAATGTTCGACTGACAATCTACACAGAAGGGTGTGATTCACCATTCTTCTCACAGTGGTTCCAGATTAGCTGTCAAGGATTTGGTGATTTTTTACGTTTTTAGTGCTGATCAAGGGTTCACTAAACAAGAGGAATGTATCAATAATTTTCTGAACTTGTAACTGTCCAGAAAATTCCAAGAGTGAATTTTTCATCTATCCGTGGCTGTTTCATTACTCAATTAAAAATAATACTAATATTTAAGCATCTAACTAAGTTTGACTGTTGTAGTATGGAGAGTTATGGACTTTGTGGTTTGGGGGGAACTTAAGCCATCTGTTGCCTTGAAGCAGAGAGATTTAGTAATCAAGTACAACAGTAAAAAAGAATTTATCTAGGGAGGCTATTAATTAACAAACTTGGATCAGGTTCAGCATCTTCTTGCCTTTAAAAACCAAGTCACTTCTGACATATTGGTTGGACAATTAGATTTTTAAGTGTGTATTGCATTAGGCATTCTGTACTTTGCATTCCTATTCTAGAAAAGAATATTTAGATTAAAAATATACTTATTTTTAAAATAATAATTACACTTTTTATTTTCTGAAAAAGTGAAAAGAAACTTAATTTCGTCTACTTGAATGTAGTTACCTGAGAAAAATTCAGCTCAAGCAATGAAGTTATCTCATAAGTTTATGACTTGCTTTCCCCCATCTTAAAGAGAACTCTTAAAACACGGACAAGCACTCCTCAGATTTTAAATAGTAATGTTATTCTTTGCTTACTTCGTTTCTGCTTGTGTAAGAAATAACCTATAAAGGTTAAAATATGTAACTTGTCATTGCTGTGTGAAATTTCTGCTGAATTCCTCTTTCTGCAGAGGACCAGTGGAGCACACATTCTGTTGTGTTTGGGAGCCTCTATATCCTGTCAGTTGCTGATTTTTCATGTTGGTGCTCAAAGGAGCAGAAGAATGTTTGTGCCTTAGCATAAATATCAATGAAAAATATTCTTGAGCTTGTTTTTCTGAAGTCTAATAACAATTTCTTAGAAGTAGGGAATTACTTGTGGAAATTTTGTTGTGAAGACCTCAGTGACTTTTTGTGACATATGGGGTTGTTAAAAGTAAGTCTTGGTGACTGAGCATTCTCGTAGCTTGTTAGGCTCCTGTGACAGTAGTTGGGGTGGGTTGCTGAATGACTTCTGTTTTGCATAGGAAATAATGCCAAAGAAAAGGTCAGAACAAAAGCCATTTATCCTCTGAAAGCTCTTGCATGCTTTTAACATTTCATACCATGTTTTGTTTCCTGAAATCCATTCCTCCTTGGACTTTCCTGACTCAAATCTTGTCTCTAATCATTTCTTGCTTATCTTCCCTCCTCTTACTTTACAGACGAATTCTGACTTTTGTCCCTAAATTTCTAGCACTGCTGTCTTGCCCAATTCTCTTTGTACAGTCTTGATAGTAAGAGCTCAGTTGTTGGTTTGGTTTGGTTTGGTTTGGTTTGGTTTGGTTTGGTTTGGTTTGGTTTGGTTTGGTTTGGTTTGGTTTGGTTTGGTTTGTTTGTTTCTATCTGCTGTTGCGTGCTGTGTGAAGGACTCTGTCAGAGTTTGATAGCTCAGGCTCGGCACTGCAGCAGTCCCATTTCTATGACTTCTGGTTGACTCAAACTGGCAAAGTGAGTGGGCTTTTTGTAATTACATTTTCAGATAAAATCGCTCCTCTGACAGAAGAGTTAAATCTCTTAATCTTGTTCTGTCCTTCTTGACTATGGTGTCCATTGCCTCTAGTCTTCCCTAAACACATTCCTTATATAACCACTGAAAATTGTTCTGTAAATACTAGATTCCTGGCTTGTCACTTCAGCATCTCTCTCAACTCACTGTCTCTGCCTTATCAAATATAAACTGGTTGTTTTTTCTCTTCTTTAATCTCTGTGGCCTAATTCCTTGTTTCTAGCCTAGAAGAGGACAAAATTCATGCCCATATCAGCCTGTGCCAAGCTTTGTCTCTGTCTGGTGAAGTGTTTGGATCACCTTTGTCCCATTTACTCAACAATATGGTTATCCATAAATGTCTGCCAAGTTCATTATCCTCAAGTGCTTGTGTACAACTCTGCATTTGTGGTATCTCTGGAATGTTTAATACCAGTCGCTCCAGACCGTGCTCTGAGAACGCCTTTTAACCAGGATTGTCTCATTATTTGTTCCCTTTTACTTTTCCCATCTGGTTGTTGTATTCATCTGTTCTCTCCTGCCTCATTCTTGATTTGTAAACTGCTTGACTCAAATCACTTCTATTTTGCATGTGGGCAGTGTCTGCTTAGAAGAGGAGTCTTGAAGTAAGTGATGGATCTAAGGAAAAGTTAATGCTGTTTGAAGCACTTTAAGCTTCAAGTGTTTCAAGTGAACATGTGGAAAAGCTGTTCCCTGTACTCCTTTACCTTTTCCTTTTTGCCCCTTCACTCAGAATTTATGTGTGATAACATTTTTTGGAGCTTAGGGACAAGTCAGAGCATAAAACTCTTGTGACTGGCCTCTAAAGTTGTTTCTGATTTTACATGGCAGCAAAATGGAAGTGAAACATTCAGCTCCTCAGCACTAGGTATTTAAAATTTTGAAATAAGCTGTAATTGTTCAGATATTACACACACATTTACTCCATTCAAAAACATGGATAATTGAGATAGCATTTTTAATAATTGGCATCCAACTTCTGTGTATCTGAATGTAATGTTTGGGCTGCTGTCCAAGGTTGTGTTCCTGACATCAATCATTCTATAGGCCTGCAAATGGTGTCTGAGCTAATGGGCCCTTTACTTGGAGTTATGTTTTATAGTAAATCCATTCAATGAATCTTTCTTACTAGGTTAAAAGGAAATTGAAATTTGCCATGTTTCAATTTCAATTAAGAAATAACAGAAGAGTAGTAATAATTTTGTAGAGTAAAGCATGTAAGAAGCTTTTTGGTACCTGACAGACTAAAACTGAAGTGGTCTGAGTACCAAAGAGCTTAGATCCGTAACCTCCTCTGCATTTGTGAGCTCAGGGTTGTTGGCTGGTTTCTTGGCTGGGTGATACAAGTCTAAATAGACCAGCATTTGCAGTATAAATACAATACTTTGAATAGGGAGAAGTCACACTATAGAGTCTTCCTGAAATTCAGGAGGCGGAACCAAATATTGGAAGGGAAGCAAATAAGGATTCTTAGTCTTCATTTTGCGTATTTAGTAATGAGATAATGAAATAGGCTAACTGAATGTAGCAATAGGTAAGATGTATGCCAAGAGGACGAATATGTGGAGCAGTTGGATTTGTTGAATATAAGCTTTATGATTTTGTTCTAAAAAGAAACAGTGACAGACTAAAAATATTACTAGTTGTGAAAACTTGTATTAAACACCTGTCTGTAGTTCAGGGAGAAAAGCCAGGGACCTTCTGTTTTAGCTTTCTGTAAAAGTAGTCCAGCTGGGGCAGCGTAGGGCCTGTTTGCAGGGCAGAGGGCAGCAGGAGGCAATCGTTAAGGTTGGAAAAGATACTTCAAGATGATGAAGTGTACTTGTTTTTTTAACACTTCCAGGGATAGTGATTCAGCCACCTCACTGGGAAGCCTGCTGTAATGCCTAAGCACACTTTCAGTGAAGAAATTTTTCCTGATGCCCAACCCGAAACTCCCTTGGCACAGCTTGAGGCCATTTCCCTCAGTGCATGGCTAGTTGCTTGTGAGAAGAGGCCAACCCCCATCTGGTTACAGTATCCTTTTAGGGAGTTGTAGAGAGCAATAAAGTCGCTCCTGAGGCTTTTTTTCCTCCAGGTTAAACACTCTCAGCTGCTCTTCATCAGACTTGTGCTCCAGACCCTTCCCCAGCTCTGCTGCCTTTCTCTGCACCTGCTCCAGCACCTCAGTGTCTTTCTTGTCATGAGGGTTCAGAATTGAATACAGGATTTGCGGTGCAAGGAAATGGATTTCAGAAGTTCTCATCATTGTTGCCCACTAAATGGAGGTGCACGTAGAAGCCAGGACTGATTTCTTTGAGGAATGCATGTAATGCACCTCACAAGCTTAGGGACTGTTCAGGAGGCTTGGTTTCCTCAGTACTTGTTCCTGTATATATACTTGTCTTCTACATTGCAAGAGAAATTGTTTCCTGTAGGATATTCTGTACCTTTTTTTCTGCCCAATAATGTGTCAGGTTGTGATGCTTTTATAACTCTAGGCCCATACAGATGGGTTTCAATAACAGCCACTCTTGGTGGAGACTTAATTTTCTCCAGTTTTAAGGTGTATTCGAAAAGAAAGAGGAGGCTAGGAAAAAATTTTTAAAAATCAGAACTTTGAAGGCATTACCATATCCGATTCTTGTATCATATTAGTGGGAAAGATTGAACTATAGGAATATTTTTAATGGGGTGGAGGGAGTAGGAGGGAGAACAAATTTGCTTGCTGTGCGTCTAGAACTGAAACCGTGTCTGGGATTGTCAGCAGTGTATTTGATACTGAAGAAAAATACAGCTAAAATGCTTGAGACATCTTAAAAGCTGCGTTTCCTCAAATGCTAAGTGTTTCCTGCTATCTGCTTTTTCAAGCTGAATTTTTACATATGCAATAAGCTGTACTGAATTAGTGTGAACGTAGGTCCTACCTCTCTCTTCCATTCATCTCTGTACTCAAATGGAGAAAGATAAAAGCATGTGTTTACATTCCCTTTCTCTTCCAGCAGCATTGAGCAATTAGGCACAGCTCACAGCAATGCCGAGCTCTTCATTGAGAGTTTGGGAGAATGTGTATTTTTTAGTCAGGCAGCTGCGAGAAACAAAAGTGGTACCACACATCTGTAAGGTACAGTATTACAGTTTGGAAATATTTGGCACTGGCTGTATGATAGGCTTTTATCCTTAACTGTGAATTTTTGATGCTTAAGCCAGATATTTAGCTCTTTGAGTTTTATTTCTATCACTCATTAGGATTGACATTACACAACACGTTTATCTCTCAGCTGTCTTCTACCATATGGTACTGTGGGGTTTACTATTCAGCTTGCCAAACTGATGGTGAGAAATGGAGCAAAGAAGTTCTTTGAATATGTTTCAGTTAGAAGTGGTATAAGATGTGAATGGGAACTCCTTCTCTGCTGAAATTCAAAGAAACATCGCCTTGAACACATCATCTTGTTCTGACTGCTTCATCAGCCAGTGTGATTTTGTGGGGAAGCATTTTGTCACATGTCTAAATCCCAGCAGGAACATTTAGAGCTTCTAATCAATGTCGAGTTATTAAGTATACTGCTTTTAAGGACTGCTGCATTTGTAGCAGTGGATTACCATTTTTTGGACCAATTTTTTTGAAATCTGCTGAACACCCCTCTGCCCTCCCAAACATATTAATGGAAATACAAAATAAAGATAGTATTTTCCAAGCCCAAATGCAAATAAGAGTTGAAGACATTGTGGAAGGGAGAATGGTAGTTGGGTCTTACTACTGGGTGTATATTTGTCTTATTGCAGTAAAAAAAATATTTTCTTTGTTATACAGTGCATGTACAGCAGGTCTTAGGATGCAGTGTACACTTGTACTATACACAGCTTTTTTGTAGACATGCTGAATTAATTTCTTCCAGACTTTCTACTAGTTTTCCCAGTTACTAAATGCTGTTTTACTATTTTCAAGTATTAAATGTTTTCTTAACCTTAAAACTAGTCGTCGATAGTTTTTATTAAAATAATCAAATTTTGATCAGTAGGTTTTTTTAAGCATGTGTTGAAATGTAGCTAAAATACACAGTGACTAAAGAAAAGGTTCTTTAAGTATATGCTCTAAGCATTGCTGGTGAAGTCAGAAAATAACTCAGACTGGATGGGCCTGTAGGATTCACTTTGGGTCCACCAAGACCTTTCCTGGAGGTGGTCACAGCCAGTTTGGGAAAGAAGTGTGTAATACCAGGGCAGTGCTACTGGTTACTGAAAATAATGATCATTATGTACTGTTTCTTCTGCTTCTGGAGGAGAAAAGCTGAGATATTTTATCAGGATCTGACTACAAGATTAGTCCTTTTAAAGAATAAGTTTCTGGTTTACCTAGTTTGATTTACCTTATTATTTTCTTTTGTGTTCTTCTACAAAAGATTAATAGTCTGAAGGTATCATCTAGAAGGAGAGAGCAGGTGTCTCATCCATGAAATGCATGTGAAGTTACTTGTATGTACATATAAACCTACAAATATACACCTTGTGTGTAACTTCTATTAGGCAAAAATGTTTGGTGCAAGAATTCTGTGATATGTGCATGATTTTGACCTTTTTTTCTCAGAAAAAGGGTAATTTCTCAGACATTTTGACAACGTAGTGCATAAAGGACAAATAAAAATACTTTACAGATCTTTTTTCACTCCCAGTAAAATCTGAAAGAAAATCATTCAGATGGGCTATAAATACTCAGCCTGCCAGGAATCACAGAACAGGAAGAACTTCAGCATTTTTGCTTACGAACTAAGGGTTAATAGACAACAGATGCTACCTGCATTATGGGAAGTAGGGAAAAAAAGAGTATTTTTTGGTCAGTTTAATTATTAATAGTATTTTCAGCCAGCAGGCTGTTAGCTGAAATTTGCATAAGCATTTGATGTTAGCATAGTAGTGGGAGCAGTGTGAAGTCAATACCTAATGGTTTTGAAGCTCTCCCACACAAGGTCTTTCTCGCTCTTAAGTGCTTCAGTGGGCTGAATGGGGGCTGGGGAAGAGGTGACCTGGCAGGGAAGGACAGATGGAAGGGCTGAGTTCATCCTTCACCTGCTCTTGAGCCTCCCGCATGTCCGTGGATGGTGAGCTGCAGGAGCCAGGCTGCCCTTGGGGGTGCACAGAGACAGGACAAGAGGCAGCAGGCAGGATGGAATACAGGGAGATGCTGGTTAGGAAAACAGGACAGTGAATTCTTAGTGTGAAGGTTGGTGTGGACCTCGGAATGCGTTGCCTGGAAAAGTTGTAGGATCCTAGGAATGTCAAAATTTGACTGAATAAGGCTGCAGGGAACCTTGCCTACTGTTGAGTTATGCCTGCTTTGTGCATGGTGTTGGACCTCCACGAAGCCTCTTACAAGCACAACTTTTTCAGTTTTGTATTATTTTCATTGGGTTTTAATTATTTCCTTTATTTTTTTTTCAATTATTGCTTGATTTATGCACTAAAAATTGTTCTGGGAATTGTTCTGTAAGTTTTTGACAATTTTTCTGTAGGATATTGGGTTTTTTTATTAGTGACAAGCTAGCTTAATGTCTGAGGTAGGTGTTTCTATTAGCTTATAAACCATCACCCTGTGCCTACATGATTGTTTATCTGTAGGATTCTTTCCTATTCCATAAAACCTAAATGCAGTTAGTGATTTTCTTTAAAAATAATAAATACTAAATATATCACCACTAGTCATTTGTGTTGGAGCATTTCTTGCAAATATCAAAATCCACAAATATCTAAAATATCTAAATCCAAATATCTTAATCCTCTGTCCTAATCACAGTGCAGATGTAAGGAGGCTGACAGCTGCTGCTCTGTACCAGTGCTGTCCTTGAATTCCTGTGAGGAGGTTGCTGCCATGGACAGGCTGTGGCTGTGGCCACTCTGTCCCAGGGCTGGCCTTTGACTGCAGATGTGCTCGCAAATGAGCTGGGTCCCATTTGCTCCATTCACTTGTAACTTAGTGCTGTGTACAGACCTCTGCCCAGGGAGTTAACCTTAGAGATTCTCTTAATTAGAATCAGTTTAACGCCCTTCTATGTCCCATTGATGCCTGTGCTTAAAATTAGAGTCCATTTGTTCACTGAAAATTAAGAATTTGGATAAAAACGTTCAGTCAGTATCTTGACTTTGCCATATACTGATTAGACAGCAGTGCTGTGAATGAAAGGTTGTGTAAACCCCAGTCTCATTGCTTTTTTATCCTTTAGCTCGTACCAGGCACTTGAGCTAAATTTGAGCTGCTGGGCTAGAGCTGAAAGGCCTTGTTTTCTTTTTCCATGTGGCCTTAGCAGTCAAAAAAATTTATACATACTGAATGGGCTGCATTAGTTGTGCTTTTGTAAAGGAGCTAACACTGTGTGTGCTTTAATCAAAACACTGCGTTGAAAAAGGTAACATAGCTGTTATTTGGGGAGAAGGATCATAGGTATTTTCCGTGCCTTAGGAATGTATGTGTATTAAGATCGGTGTGGAAATGACGCTGGGAACAGCATTTGTTGGTAAGGATATATCTCAGCCTGGCTCTCTTCCCCATACTGAGGCAGTTACCTCAGAATACAAGAATTAGGAATTAGTCATCTTCTGACTACTGTGCAGTCTGAGAATGTCAACATTTGTTCAAAAACTTAAAAATAAGGGGAAGTAAATGCAGACCAAGGATAGAAATGGGCTCAAAGACAACCCTGTTGGTGAAGGCTATGGTTATAATTTCAAGAAATCCTCTAATAGAGGCCTGAGTCTCAGTTGGATGTGTCTGAACAGTCAAAAAAGGGTTGAAGGAAAGTTTACAAGGCCAAGAGTGTTTGTATGTTATTAAGTGGAATGAATTAATGAAAAATCAATCCCCCAGCCAGCCTTCAGCCAGCCAGTTCTGTTGCTGCTATTATGGGGTAATACATAATAGTTTGCTTATTAAACAGTGGAGCATTTCCAAAGTAATTGAAAAGCCAAGATTAATTGTTTTTGCAACCGAAATTCTGCCCAGTTCTTCCCTTTACGCCTTTAAATTTAAGCTGGAGTTACGCTTTTTTGTAAATGCAGCTTTGTATTGGACTTTCACAAATACTTGAATGGTAAAAGCAGTGTCTTAACAGCTTGGTCAAAGTCCTCGTCTGATTAAGTTCTACATTTTCGTCTTACTTTTTGCCTCTAGATTCTAAGCTGGACAGTTTTGTGTTTATTTGCTCTAACTGTTGTATGAAAACAGGTCACAATTTTTTCCCACCTAGATTCACTTAACTATTACAGGTCGACATGGTCAGTCTCTGGGATTGTGGAACAGAGTTCAGGAGGCTTGTCAGGTGTAGAAAGTTTTCCTTTTATTAGAGTGTGCCAGCATTGGCACAGACCAGACACAGCGGGGCTGATTTTCAATCAGATGAGGATTTTTGGGGGGGACAACAGGGATGTTTACTGAACTTTGAGGTTTTTAGTCTTTTATTTACTCCTTGAAAGATTTGGAAGGTTCTTTTATCATCAGCTAATTGTCAAAAAACAAATGAATTTTTGAGAGAATACTGGTATGTGTTTAATGAAAGCAATTGATCTCCCATTTTCAGGCATGCTTCCTTGCTGTTTGTTTTATTTGAAGATTACTTTGTAGTCTTGTTCAAAGACCACTAACTTACAAGAAGGTAAATTGCAAAGTTTTTCTCGTTTTTATATTGGCACCGTAACAATAATCTACGTAGCTATTGCAAACCATACACAATACTACTGAGATTTCTAGTTACCTTTGAGTGAAAACTCAGTTCAGACATTGTGATTGGGTAATTTCTATTTGCTAAGTGGTTTTGATTCAGTTTATTAATAGCCCTTTCTTAGGTCTTTCAGCCTAATTAGGTAAGATAGTAATTCATTTTATGGGAAAATATTCTGTATCTATTTGCAGATATTACACACAATGAGCTATTTTCTTCTTTTGAGTAATTGGGAAGCTGAAGGTTTGTAAACAGGACTTTGCACAGCAGCCAGTAACATCCTTGCAGTTAAGAATACTGTGTTAACAGCGTGCCAGTAACTTTTACTTAGGTTTTGACTGCACCTGGAAGCTGTAGGAAAACTTAATACGAGGAATTTTAGAAGGAACATCATATATTTACAGTTTTTTTGTCCTGCTGCAAAGATGCCAAATTACGATATTCACAGAAGATCTTTAACAAGTAAGAGATTTTCCCTTGGAAAAGATTTGAATTTGTACAGAAACAAAGATATCATTTTAATCTTTTTAAGACATTTTATACATAGTTAGGAGAGGATTTCTGTTTTATTTAGCTTACCCCTAGATATAAATTGTCACAACAGTAATCTAAGCATGTTTATGCCTTTTTGTTGATTATTCATTAACTATCAGGACGCTTTCTGATACACCGATTAAAATGTAGTAGAGTAAATGTATTTTATTTCCCTTTTATATTAACAGTTATGAGGAATTCACAGACAGTAAAATCTTGATAATTTTTTGTTTCTCTGCTTAACAGTTTAATAAGGCCTTTGCTGTTTGTTAAAATTCAACACTGTATTAATATGTATTATTCCACTGTGTTCCAGGGATCAGTGTCATGAAGATTTAGTAATTTTCCTCTTCAGGGCTTCCTGGCATAATCTCACTTTCTTATTAGAAACAAATCTGATGTGGTGGTTTTTTTCCAGCAATCTTTGTCCTTAAAGGCCTGCAGTGTTATTATTTATCCCATTACTCTTTTTTTTTTTTTCCTCATTGTACTGAAACCTAAGGCATCAGTACTAATCTCTTCCCTCCATCCCAGTTGGCTCCCTGTCTTAGCCTAGGGCTCCTTCTGGCAACAGCAGGAGACTGAGTCCTTACACTTAACAGTGGAGTTCAGGCAGCTTGCCAACAATATCCAAGCTAACCTTTCTCCATGTCATGGGGGCCAGTAGCAAATCTGAGGCATGATTTTGACATCTTCTACATCGTTCTCAAATACATTTTTATCTTTAAGGAAGAGTTCTGTCATGAAACTCTCTGCATTCGTATTCAGAGCAATGAGTCTGGTGGCTCTGCAAGGTGCTGAGTAAGTGGTCACCCACTAGAATTCCCAATTAGCTGCACTGAGGCACATAAGCTGGAGTACTGAAATGCAGGAAAAATGCCCAGCACTCCCCTGACCCTGCCATGTAGGTGAAAGGAAATTAAATGCTAAGTTCGGTTGTATGTGTCAAGTTCTTTCCAGCACCACAGCTGGAGGCAGATTAATGACAGAATCCTCTGGTGTCCGTTGTCATCACAAACTGAAAACAAACCCCATCTCCATGAATGCAGAGATACTCTGCTTTCCCAGAAAAATCTAGGATACTACTGCTTACTTTCTGTTCCTGGGTGGTAGACCAGGAGCTCTAGTTTGTTTGGTTGGGTTTTTTTTGTTTGTTTGGCGGGGGTTTTTTGAGTTATCCTACATCATGTGGGAATTAGTCAGTAGGCCTGACATGTTTTCTGGCTGCCAAGCTCTGACCAGTTGCAAAGATAACTCATCATTCCTGGCTTAGTGCTACTGCCTTTTGATTCTAGGCAAAATCTGGGGGTTGTTTTGTGTTGGTTTTTTTTATTGGCAGTTACAAGTACAGGGATGTTGAATCTGGAATAAAATAATGAGTCCCAGAAACACTGAGACCAATAAAGGCACTTGCTAAGGTTGATAAACTGAGAGAGGGAAGCCAAGACCGACCTGGAATAGTCTGCCTCCCTTTTTACCTGCTTGATTTTGTCAGGTTTCAAGGCACCAACGATTTGATTTCTACAAAGCAGTGAACACAGTCTCTATCTTAACAAAATTAAACTAGTTGCTATGGCTATAAGGCACGCACCTGAAAAATCCAAGAAAATAAGTAATTCTCACCAATCTTCTGCTTGTTTCTGACACACCTGAATTTAACAATGGATTGTGGGATAACTGGAGACTTAATCTCTCTCTCTATGCAAGGTTCTGATTGTGCCTTCCTTGCAATTTGCACTCCTTAACATACTTATCCACCAAATACTCTTGTGATGTAAAAAAGTGCTGTTATGTCAGCCTTACACCTTGAAAAGTGGTTTGTGCAAGGTCACGTGGGCAGTTAATGACTGAGCAGAGCTGAACAAGGTGTTCAAGCCCCAAGCTAGAGTGGGTATTGCGCAGCTTTTCTTAAATGAAAGAAGTCAAATGAAAACGTATTTCCAGTTCGACTGAGTAGGACAACTTTCATTGCAGAAGTAAACATTATTTCTATGCAGTTTAAACTACAGCTCAGATTATTATATGATGGACCATTTCATATTGGTTTAAAATTGGTGGAAAGTGGTACCAAAATTCCTGAATACCACCAAAATTTTCTGGTGAACAGCAACCATTCATTTTAAGTAGAATATAAAATATTGCCAGCAATCTTGGTCTGTAGGTATATATTTAATATTCTAAGCATAATATTGACTTTTTTTCATTTCTCCATAAAGCCTCTTTATCCCTTTTTGAGAATCATTAGTGCATCAGTAGCTGGTCATTGCAGACAGCCTCTGCAATGGTTTACACTTGTTTTACTTACGTGAAGCTCATGAGGTACCTTTTGGTCCATATAAACTAGAATTTGTAGATATTTGTTTTCTTGTTTGGCATAGGTTTTAGTTCTTTGTTTGAATCATGGATTTCAGGTGCATTTCTGTTGGAATTATTTTGATTTAGGTCACAGTTCCTTAGTTATCTTGTAGTTGTTGAATTTGCACAAATAACTTCTTTTTTTAAATATGTTTAATGTTAGGATTGTTGCTACAGAACAATCAGATTGTGTGGTGAAAATCATGGTACTTCAGTCTGCTTTGCAAAATGAAGATAATTACATTCAGCTCTATTTTTAAGTGTCAATGTAGTGTTACTGCAATGTCATTTGCAACACCATTTTAGAACTGCTGGATCCAGAAAACCTCCTCATGTAAAAATAATTGTGAAATAGCTCAGGATATCTGCTTAATTTCATCAGGAATCTGAAAGAGTTTTAAAGACACATTTTTGTCAACTGAGAGCATATTCTGAAAAATAAAACTCTTGAAGTGCTGTCTAGATTCTCTTTTTAGAAACCCTTCTTGGGTTTAGCTGACAAATTATGATAGATGAAATATGGTATGTCAACTGGCAACTTCCTTCCCTTCCCTAGGTAGCTTGTGGTTATCCTTACGAAAATCAGCATTTGGCACTGGCTGCCATCCAGTCATGCTTGAAATACTAGGAAATAGAAAATAACTGCTGTGGTGCAGTTGAATTATTCTGATGGCTTGTTTTGATTTTGCTGAAGAAAGAGATGAGTCAGAGATTGCTTTGAGGCTGCAAATTTCAAAAACACTGAAATAAATTCAAGTAAAGTTGACTCAAAAATGTACAGGGTCTGTTTTCTTTGCACGGTACAGCTGGAGTTGTGTGCTCCAGGGATGCTTTCAGAATCCATTTCAGGTGACATGTGAAGAATCACAAGTGATGACTTAAATACACAAAGGTATTTTTTGTTATGTGTAAACAAGCAGTATGTATTAACAGTGAGAATTCTTCCTTCCCAGCCTCATGGTTAAAATAACTACAAAATCCTAGATCAGAAAAGACTTGACCAAGAGAATGTTGTCAGGAAGGCTCAGTGTTATTTCCCTGGGTTTGGAATTTGGCGCTAGGTTCATTGTTGTGTTCTAGAAGTTGGCTACAACAAGCATTGTTCCTTCCACATTTATGGTTTTTTAGACATGATTAAATGCCTCAAGATAGTAAAGTTCCTGATGAATATACCGAGAACAAAGCTTGTTTCTCTTTGAGTTCGGGCATTTGGAAAAGCTGTTGCTGGTAGCCTTGTAAAAACAATTCAGATCCCTACCATGAGCAGTCTCTTGGAAAGCCCTGCATACACCAGGGTAAGCAAACTCCTCTGTCTCTAGTCAGATTAAACTCATAAGTGTCAAAGCATTTCAGAACTGTGAGCAGATTTCTTACTTTCTTTTTTGTCCTCTCACTGTTGTGTGCATTTATGAGATATTTGCATTATTTTTCTTTACAATTTACTCAGTGTTCTGTGTGATTCTATTTGAGCAAGCTGAAGATCAAGTTTCAAATTTTGTATTCCTCCTATAATACTTTGTTCCGCACAGGATAATAGGAAATATATGTTGTATAATAAATACTGATTTTTAGAGAAATGGGACTAGATTAAAATCTTTAAACAGTAAAATAAACTTTATTTAAATGAATTAATTTTTTGAAGTCTCTGCAGTGGATTCGAAATAGAAGTTACAAGAAACTTAATTTCATTTGAATGATAGAACTGAATATAAGTAATGGAAATTAACTTTGGTTAAGATTTGCAAATCTAAACCCATTTTCCATCTATATCTGAAACTTAGTTGTGCAGTTATCATAGATCTGTTATTTGCAAAGTTGTAACTGTTCTGTTAGAATACAAATTCAGGCCATCTGTAGCTTGTTTGAGGTAGTTACTTGCACTAGTTAGGCTTTCCTTTGCTGGGAAGAGTGTGAGAAATTGAGCTGAATTGTCCATTCAGTATTCCTTTAGTTTTTCGCTAGAATTGGCATGATATCACTCCTTTAGGAGAAAACCCGTATATACGGTTTTCTGATTCTTACAAACCAGTATTCCTGTGCCTGGAAAGATCTGTATGATGGGGAAGCATTTTTGATACTATAGTACTGTTTACTAATTAGCCCCAGACATTTGTGTTTTGCGTTCTAAGTAGCAGACGACATCCAGTACAGCAGTTAAGAATGTGATGTTACAGTTGAACTATGTTGAATGTTTGTATCTATTTATGTCCAATTCAGCTGCGTAGAAACGCAGGGGAGGTGGGGACATACATCATCTATATATTTACACACACGCACACGACCCATCATACACTCCCTGCCTGGTGCTTTCTGTGCAACACGTCCTTAGCCCATATAGCACTTGAGTTTAAAAGGGAGCTGGGGGGCTTGTGCCAGCCTGGCAACTGTCAAGTGGCACACTTGAAAACTACTGGGTTAAGATTGTTTCAGACCTATTTAAATATAATACCAGACTTTAGACAAATGCTTTCATAACAGGAAAAAAGGGATACGTGATGGATTAAATCTTTCTATAAAATTATATGTTTCTCAGAGGATAGCTGTAATTGAATTATAGAATGCCTTGAGAGTATCCTTGTCGGTGGTTAGAGAGATATGAAGGGAAGCGGAGAGGCTCTTTCGCAAACTAAATGTGGAAGAGACACCCTATAATTCAGCTATATGAAACCCCCAGCAATCATATAATTATGCTATAAATGCAGTTTGGGAGGAATGAAAAGCAGCATTTATTTAAAACATTAAGAAAAATTACTTCATTGTATGAGACAAGTATTTTCTCTTTGTTTTATTCAATCAAGTCTTTCTTGTCTGCCCATCTAACACCCTTCCCTCCATCTTTGTCACAATGCATTTGTGTGTGGGTATCAGCCTTCTAATGTGCAAGGAGGAGACCGATTTTGGGAGCTGTAGTAGAAGCCAGACTCCAAAAGGAGGACAATGCTAACAGAAGTGCCTCTATTTCTGCCAGAGACAACAGAGTTGGAGTTTTCTGTTTGTCAGATTTTGTACAGCCAGCTAAAGAGAAAACTAGGAAGTTGATCAGAACTCTCCACTTGTGTAATATAAGTGAATTACCAGAAAGGCAAGGGGAATTGTTAGTGGATATTTTGTGTTAAAAGTCACTTGAGGAATTGTTCCCTATTCTAGATTTTAGCTCAAATGATTTTATTTTCTGAAAAAGGAGTAAGAGAAATATTAATTGCATAATTGTTACCATTGTAATTGGCAACAGGAGGTCAAGGTGATTGTTATATTAAGCTCAAGATGCCAGTAAACAAATAAGTTGACAGTATTTACAATTTATATAGGGACAATGTTTATTCTTAAGATTTGGAGATATCTTAGAATATTTACAGAGTTCTTAGTGCAGTTTGAATATCCCCAAAATATTTTACGTGTGAACTGTCGCAAGAGCAAGTGGCTGGCTGAGCTTTGTGTTGGATTCCACCTGCCCTTTCCAAACCCCACTTTTGGGGCTTCTTTTATGGGCACCTCTATGACTCTTACAAGTCTAGCATCCAGAAGTTGTAAATAGTGGATGAAGTGATGCAGCCTCACTGTAGAAATAGGAAAAATATTCTGTTTAGTTGATGGAAATATGGAAGAGCTTTTCAAAGCCCAAATAGAAGGATTGTCCTGGTGATGCTGAGAACAGATGACCTGATTCCCTGTCTTTTGCTTGATCTGGACTCTTGTACAATAACAGAAATCTGATGTTATTTTTGGAAGAGATCAAGCTGTGGATTTTGAGTGGAAGGGTTCTTGTTTGGTTTTCAGTTTAACACAGCATTAGGAGGGTTGTTACTCTATAATACATACAGTATTATGGCCTTACCAAACAGTGATTGGAAATTAGATCCATATTTTTATCTTTGCAATCTCATTGCTTTACAAACAATACTAAAGCTGTAAGAAAGCAGCTGAGCTAGTGATCTCGTTTAACAGCCCAGACAGCTAACCTGGGCAGAAGGGAAATAGTCAGTAAAAACTGGAGGCTGGTAAGTGTTCCAGGGGATGGGATATCCCTGCTCCAGGGGCTGGAACACCTCTGCGGTTCTTCTAATGGAAAGGTCTCAAGATTTCTGCAACAGATACGCATGTGTTAGCATGAATGCATAATTGTGTTTGCCACAGAGAGGCATCAGATTACATGTTATGTGTAGCAAAAGGGCTGCATTCTTTTAAGAATATATTTTTTGAGAAAGGAAGAGGAAGATTTGCAAGAGAACCAAATACCACGTGACTTTCAGTGACACACTGACTTCCACAGTCTTTTTCTATTTTCTCTCTGAAAAATTATGGTTAAAGGCTACTTAGTAGCTCGACACTACATTGATTTTTAAATCAGTTTTCTAATTAGGCTTACTTTTTGGAAGGGGAGTGGTGACATTTTAGGGAGAAGTCTAAAGTGCATGCTAGCTTTGTACAGTCATAGTAATTTCAGATTGCTGGTACAAACCAAGAGAACATGGCAACTAAAGAAATGTGGAAGTTCACACGAAGGTGGAGTATATCAGCAGTGTTTTCAGTATATGCATCTCTGGGTGAGCTTAGAAAAGCAGCACCTTCCGTGTGGAGGCACTCGAAGGAAACACCCTGAAGGGTGACAGGCCCTCGGTGTTGTGTGCATGAACTGCTGTAGCGGCCCACATGTTGTAGTATCGTTTCATATCCGAAGGTGAGTGGCTTATGCCACACAGGGAGAATAAAGGAAGAGAGTAAGTGAAGGGCTAGAGCACACTCAGTCATCGTGGCTAATCTGTACTTCATGGTTAAGAGTGGAGGCTGCTGGGTATGAGTTGATGCTCTTAAGTGAGCAGTACTGAATGGCCAGGGGTGAGACTAGCCCTGCTTCGGAAAGAGATCAAAGTAGCTGAATTGAAACTATCCCACACTAATCAGGATTTTAATCCTGGGAATGAAGAGGTAGAGGAAAAACCTGAAAATCCCAGATGCATTTCTAGATAAAGTGATTTGAAATACACGCCACTTTAAATAGGACTTTTTTTCAGTGAATAAAAGGTTGTTAGAATGTTGGTTTTGGTTTTGTTGGGTTTTTTTACAATAACATCCCTGAAGTTTTCTTTTGTTGATATGTAGTGTTATTTCCAGAGTCTTTCAGATCCCCTAAAAAAGTTGTTTGTTTGTTGTTTTCTTTGCTTTTTGCCACCTGAATCCTCTGTAGGACACAGATGACGTATGACTGAAGAGTTCTAGAGAGCTCCTTGACATTATTTAATAACAATGATAAATTGGTTCAGACTAATTTTTTTTTCTGCAAACTTGACAATGACTGCAAAAATAACAGTAAAATTGTTTAGGTTTTCTCCTTCTAGAATACTGGCTGTTCTGTTAATCTGTCCATAAAATGTTGAGATGCAGATCTAGATGCCACCTACCAAGCCCTTCTCAGAATCTTTGTACCACTTACAAGCTAGAAATTTTTTTGCCTTTTACCATGAACCCTTAACACTGAGATGCCACCTTTTATATGCTTTGTGCGAGACCCCTCTGTAACTCAAAGATGGAGCGTGGCTGTTGCAATGTGCTCTCAGAATTGCATCTAGGCCATTGATTTCTCTCTGGCTTGTGTCTTAAATGCATTATTGATGTGCACCATCATCTTCAAAACGCTGCAGATGCTTGCACTGTGCACCTGTACCTGGCATATGGTGTAGTATAAGAAGGGGAAGATTTTAGGATTTTGTTTCTCTTTGGAAATACTTACAGACTTGAGAGGTTAAGCAAGGTTTGATGTTCAGCTAAGCACAGCTTCAAAACCTTGCCATTGGCCTTACTTTTGAACTTTTCATAGCTGTGTATCCTAATTCCTCATCTTCCTTTTTTAACTTGAACAGAAAATTCTTTTGAATTATTGGTCAAACCTTCTAATTATGCAGCTTTAGGGGTGAATCTTTTTTTTTACCACATCTCACTGTAGATTTTACTCTCTACAATGTATCTCATGGCTTAAAAACTAAATATAAAACAATGTAATCAAGCATTTCCTGCTTTGGGCTCTTATATTTGATAAGCTTCTTTGGCAATCCAGTTTCTATTAAAAATCTGCAGCATGCACTTAAGTGTATTCTTATTTGAACCCTAAAAGCTACCTTTTTGTGCTTGCCCAAATGTTATATGTTAAATGTATAAGAGATTTTAGAGATCCTTTTATTTCTGTCATTCTTGAATGTTTGTGCTTATTTTCTTTAATCCCAGTGAACTCAATACTTGAGTATGCCTGTTGCATATCTGTTTTTGAATGTGCAGGTTTGGGCAAATTTCTATGATCTTTACTGGAAAGGCTGTTTCAGAGAAGAGGAAATTGTAAGTCTAATGACTTAAGGATACAAAAAAAAGTTTTTATGTTCTAGATTGACAGACTGTGGTGGGTTCAGATATATTTAGAAGAAACTGAAAAGAGTGAAGTGCTCATTGAAATTACTGTCTTAAAGAAAAAGCCCTCAATTGTTTTGTAATTGTAATTCACCAGAAATAATTTTGTACTCTGAACTCACAGAAGGCTCCAGCCTCATCATGCTCAGGGTTTCTATGGTAAAATGTTACTGCAGTTGACATAATGATGAAGGGAGCTATTCTGGCCTGTTTTGAAGATGCAGATTTTGAATTCTCAGTAGCAATTAATACAGATCAGCAGTGGCCACAGGCTCTTAAAGGATCAGTGAGAGAGAAATGAGTTAGAGTTTCCCTTGTGGTAATATACACAAAAAGAAAAAAAAGAAAAGATATATGAATCTTAATGAGGTTTTACATTTGTAATAGATCAGAGAAGCTTTATGAAAAGGATTAATACCAAAAGAGGTAGTATTAGTCATTGTTGCATTGTTGAAAAGTTTGCTCATGCAAATGCTGAAAGCATTTTGCTCATTGAAAACAAAACCCAGCCCATGGAGGTGCTCCTGTGCAGTGATGTGACAAATTCAGCTGCGAGTGTGACTTAAACCCAGGGATGAGCTCAATGACTGATCAGTCTGAGAGCGTTGTGTTGGCTGCCCTTAGTGAGGGGGGAGAGGGAGGTTAAAGCAGTTCATACATAATTCATTGCAGGAAAATGAATTTGCCAAAGCATTCAGTATTTATATATAACACAGCACATGCGATAACAGACTTCTAAGCTGAAGCCAAGCCTTTCAACATTTTTTCGCTTAAGATCCCAAGAGATACTTCATTTACTTTGTTCTTTATAGATGTTCTAAATGAGAGTATGTGATTCACATTCTACATCTTGGTTTGCAAAAGAGACAGTTATGAACTATGAAATTCAGATCTGGATGGAAATCTGCCATCATCTGTTAGATGTATAGTATAAACTTCCATTTAACTTCTTACTTGCTTTTTGGGAGTCTTGTGTCAAGTTTATGGCTCAATGGAGAAGTGAATCAGCTTGTAATGATTAATAGTCCAGTAAATCAATAAATGAGAATCCTCACTTGATAGCACCAGATAAGACATCCACATGGCATTTAAAACCTGAAGGGTATTTATTTTAATAATAACTTTAATTGCCCATTTCTGAGACTCTGTTACTTTCACTATAAACAGTGTAACTATGGTATGACAAGAGAAAGCTTAGCTTTGGTCGCATGCCACATCACTCAGCGTATTTAATGATCCCCTTTGTATTTCAATTTTTTAATGCAGCTTAATATTTTTATTTTGTGTTATTTTCCAGTGTAGGGATATGATAGCAGTGACACATTCATTAAACTGTCCAGGGTAATAGTGGGGTTTTTCTGTTGAGTAAATGAATTCAGCTTAGATCCCAGGGGTGTATATGATGCAATGAATGCATTGCCTGGCATTTGTCTACAGTGATATTAATCTGAATATCCTGACAGCTTCCCTCTCCTCCAAATGTAATATGTACCACATCCATAAAAGTATTTCTGTTGCCAAAAGCATCTGCCCTTGTAAGCATAAACCAGCAAATATATTCATATGTTGCTTTTATCTTAATAATGAAGTTTTGCATTGTGGGTTTTTTTTCTGAAATACATGGAGGTAGCAAGCACTTTGAGAAATATCCAAGCAGAAAATGCAAGGTGAAGATGTATTCTAATGTATTTCAACGTCAGCAAGAAAGATGTAGGTCTAAAGTTGTCATGTGTGTGTCCACTAAAAACAGGTTCAATATCTGGGTTTATGTTTAGCATCCACAGTAACTCAATTGGAACAGATTTTATAATCATAGATAGTGAAGGTGAGAGCATTATCATACCTGTAGGAAATTTTTTTATGTGTGGAAGCTAATTCTGTGAATGAAATGGGTCTGGTTTGTATGATATTTTAGTTTTTAAAGAAAAGTAACTTACTTTAGTTTCTGCTGTAGCCTTCATACATTAAGGAACTGAAAGAGCTTAAAGTAAGACCAACAAATTCGGCATTTTTTCCTTCATCTGAAATACACAATTTTATATTTTAAGTGCAGGTAAAAGACTACTTTTTCCTTTTTCTATCCTTTGGTAAAATAAGCTACCTTGACAGATAGAGATATGGGGGGGAATTTATTAATCTTTACTTAATTAACATGTTTTAAAATATATAAGATTATTCTTATGTGTTTTGTTACACTATTTTCCAAATATGAGGAAAAAAGGAGTGTATGCCCCTTGCCCTCCTTGTATTCTTAATGACAAAGGCCAAGATCATGAGCTTAGAAAAGTAACTACTTCTTCAAATCAGGAAACTGAGAGGTAAAATTAAATTGTTTGATGCCTAGTTTAATAGGTGCTGACTTTTCTGGTGCTCTTCCTGGAAGGTTTCCTACCCTGTCTGAAATTGGACTGGCTTTAGTGATTTATGGAAGATACACTATGTTGCTAAGTGATGAGACTAAGAGAACTAGAAACATTCCTTTAAAATAGTCCCCACTGGTAATAAGAGATCATGAGGAATGCAGAAACTGTGAACTGCATTGGCCAAGCATCAGTGCCTGTGCCTGAAATTTGCCCTCAGTTGTAGGGCTGACGTTTGCATATTCTTCAGTGTTTCATCTTTGCCTAAGCCTGGGTTCACATTCAGTCTCTGTTTTGATTTCAGCTAAATATTACAAACTTGGGGGTTGAGATGTCTTTATGCTTACATGAGAGAAGTACCACTTTGGCTTCAATGCCATTTGTCTGTTGTTGCTTGTCTATATTGTTGTGAATACAAATGGAGAGACTGTGTCTTTGTCAGTCCTCTGAGGAGAGGTTTGCGCTGCTGAGATGGCCTTTTGCATCCTTGCTTTCTGTGTGTGCCTTCAAAAAGGACTTAAATGACTTTAGTACAGTTTTTTTGGATCTTTGCCATCTCTCTGATCCACAATGCTAAATGCTGTAGGGAAGTCTAGGAGTATGGGCACAGATGTGTGCTTACTATTCATCACTCGAGAGAGAGTTGTGCATCAGTGTTGTTGAGGCTATTTCTTCATGCCTTGAGCAGAATCTTGACCTTACTGGGGTCTAGGAGAGTAGCTGGTCATCAGGCTGTGGCTACACTTTCTGAATAGCAGACTGCTGTCAGGCACTAGTTAGAAACATTCAGAATACATCGATGCTGTCTCCATTATCAGTTTGTCTGAGATATGCCTGAAAAACAAGGGAAAGGAGGTTTGCCCCTGCTCCCATCTATTTGAGGCAGTGATCATTTCAGTCATGAGAGACAAGGCAGTCATTACTCTTCCATCAGCTCAAAAATGCATTGATCATGTTCAGGTGACTTTGCACATTTTTTTTGTGTGTGGAAGGATTCTGTGCTTTTGAGAACCTTTTTCAAATTTTTTGTAATCAGTGGAGTTCAGCTGCAGCTCTCACTGCACAACGACAGGTTGAGTTGGGATGGAATTGAGGTGCTGCAGCTCTGCCATCCTCTCCAGACACCACCATGGTGAGATCTCAGGGGCAGCCTTTAATTCACCCACGTCCTGTGAAACCCAGGCCAGGCTGTCACTCTGGTACCTGAAAATTTCTTCATCTCAGTATCTGTGCTTCAGAGCACCTTGGTGATTAAACTGTGGTGAGGAGAACTGGAGTATCTTTCAAAGCTGGCTTCTCTTCCAGCCATCAATGAGAATGAATGGATAGAAAAAAGGGTTGAGTGTTAAGTCTTACTTTTGCTTGTCTAAATCAAGCTGGTTGTTAACTAGGACCAAAGCTGCTTTGATGGGGAGGGTGAATAGAGGAGAATTCTGAACTTATGGGTGGTGATTCCTTTTTGTGTGCTCTGTTGTAGCTCTTTTGCTCTATGGTAGCAAACAGTAATCACATTTCCAGTCCGGTGGTACTTGTAAGTCAACAGTGCCTCTGGGATCCTTCAGTGTGAAAGGGGCCTTATAAATGTAAGGCAATGATATTATCTTTATTATCAATTAAACTTTTAGTGCCGTTGACAATCTGGCATGCAAGGTGCATCAAATGAACTCTAGCTGTGATTATTTCTAAACACCATGTAAAAGCAGACCTTGCTATACTAATCAAATTGAAAAGGACTAAGAGGGCAAGTCAGTTATGTCAGGATGGAATCACTTCAGCATATTACGAACTGCACAGAAATACTGCTACTTTCTTTTTTTTCAACACCCCCTGCTCCCCCTTCCCCTCAAGAGATTTGTCTCTGCAAAAACTGAGCTGCTACATCCTTTAACTCCAGGGAGTTACTATAGCAGGATTGTTGATGGCATTTTTGTAAGGAATTATACTGGAGTTAGCACTGGAAATACTGTGTGCTATTGCAAGATATACTCATTTTTATAGAGAAATTCTGTCCCTTCCCCCCACCCCCCAGGATGTGTTATTTTAGGATGATTATAATTCACACTGCTATTTCTGTTCAAGGTTTATAATTAATTTTCTATTTCCAGACCAGTTCTCTAAGCCTGCCCTTGCACATATGCATGTGAGTGTTATATGCATATTTTTAGGATTTCTGTGTATTTTACGTGATCATTGTCTATGTCACAGTCTTTGTTAGAAGCGTTCAGAAAACACACTGTGGTTTCTACAACATTAATATATTTTGCATTAACTAAGCTTACTTACTGGGTATGTTGTCCTTCCTCTTCACTTTTAAATGGAGGGAGGTGTTTTTACCCACTGTTAAGCAAAAATGCCTTTCCAGTTAGAGATGGCTGTGCATCAGTGAAGGATGAAGCATTTCTGAGGTGTCTGGCAAGGCTTTTGGAGGAAAACAGATTTTACATTTTTCAGTGTAGCAGTGTAGCCAAGATGTATTTACTAGAATTGTTTTGCCGGGGCTTCCCTTTGGGGGAAGTTTCTTCTATACTTCATAACAGAGTATATTTGAAGAAAGTTTTCAATTTTTCTCCTTACTAAGTCAGCTTAAAAATGGCAGTGCAAATCAGGATTTTCCCCTGCAAGGCTGTTTGGTAAGCCAAATTCTGTTAGGGAGTTCTGTATTTCTGAACTACCTAACAACTGTCCTGTCTATAAAATTAATAGCAGACTTGCAGAATTATTTTCCCATCTTCTCCCCACTCCAAAATGTGTGGGCAACCTGCAGAAATGGAGACACAGGAGATCCAATCAGTTCCTGGAACACTCTGGGAAAAAAAATCAACTACGGAGCTTCGGTGNCTTGGTTTTTTTTGTTTTTTTTTTTTTTTTTTTTTTTTTTAATGAGTGTAAATTACTGCCATCTTTGTTTCTAGAATAACTCTCAGGAGCATCTTCAGGTGGATTGCCAATAAAGAGCTGTCTAATGATACAATGTTTTGTACATTTTTGGGTAAATGAAAGCTAGAAAGCAACAGCTAGCATTTGAGACATTGTGTAGGTTTATAGCACACTTAAAATTCAGGTTCTTCTGTAAACTAATGACCAGATTACAGTCAGCACATGTGTGTGGTTCTTTCTCTGTGAAGATTTTGTCTACTGGAATATTTTTATTTGATCTGTGATGCTGCTGAATTACATGTAGTTCTTTGAGCATTTCTGCATGGATACTAGCAATCTTTTTTTTTTTGTCTTTTATCACTGGATTATGATAATTCTTACTCTGCAGGCAAGAAATAAAACAGAGAGGATGGGGCAAATATTTTTAAACATATGGTGAATTTAGTAGGCTTTCATGAATGATAAACCTGTTAGAGTTACCTTAATAAGTAGTTACTACATGTTTTTCATAAATCACCACTTACAGCTCTCTGGGAAGGTGTAAATAGATATGTTGATCTGCCTGTACTGTGAGGGTGAGATACATGAGTAGAACACAAATATGTGTGGAAAATGTACACGAGTCTCATTCTGCATACTGATTCCTGGCACAGTGGTTTGCCTAGGAGGCAGTAAATAAACAAATGGCCAGCCTAAAACTGTATAAATCTGAATTGATTCCACAAGGAATAGGAGGAATTTTGCAGCCTTTCTGACTGCAAGAAATCCCGTGGTTTCCCTGTGACAAATGTATTTTCCCAAAGCTTACTGCAGTACCAAGGCTATGTGTTTGCCTATCCTAAGTAGTGTGGATTGCAGTCCTAGAGACATCATTTTTCATCATCTGCAAACATGAAAATAACTTCAGTAAGCACAGCAGCCTGATTTACTGTTATTGAAATGCTGCCATCTCAGGATGTGCATTGTGTATAGCCATGTTTAAAAAACAAGTGAATAAGGAGAAAGCAGAGAGAGAGGGAGGAAAAACTTAAATCTGAAAGTGGTTTGTTTTTTTTAATAAACCAAATATTTCCCACTAGCTGGAAATGTAATTGACAAGATAATTGATGGCTACTGTTTTAAATCTAACTATTGCTGCCACATGTACATATGCATATTTTGAGTTCAGTTTGTTTAACCTGGAGATGGTTATGTTATGCTATCAATAAAAACATATATTCAGTTTGTTTACTGAGTTCTCTTGGAATAACACTGCTATGCCCACACAAGTTTGGTGGCAGTGCAGCGACAGTGCTTCCAATAAGAATAACTGTGCTGTGTCTACATGTGTGTGTATTAAATCACAACAGTGTTTATGTATGTAAATTTATAGACGAGTTTGTGCAGTTTTTTAGATGTTAGTCCTGATGGATTTTAACTCTCCTCAAAACACTTGGAGTAGTTTAAATTATGATATCACTTTCAATGTTATCCAAGTAATCTGTAAATTGCTTTTATGATATCTGAACCCTCCCCAGCATGTGACATTGCTGTTAAACTGAAAATTCATGGAGTATCCAAAGAGGTAACACAGGAAGCCTTCTCTTGGCAGCTGTAACCATGGTACCTGAAATATTGTCCGACATAACCTTTTTGATGCCTTTTTTTTCCCCACCAGAAAGAGCTTTTATCAAAATTCCTGCAGATTTCCTGTTGCATTGACACCCAAATTCATTTCTTATCAGTTGGGAATACACAGTTGGATTTTTCTTTAGTTAAAAAAAAAGCTCCTGCTGAAAATGGAGATGAATGTACTTCAGAAAATAACAAAAGCCTATCTGCGTGTTTTGAGCTGCTATCTCATTGTATAATCCTGCCTCTTTGAACGTTTAGCTTTTCTCTGTAGACTAACAGCATATATATAAATGTAGGTTTAGTAGCACTAGGCCTTCTAGAGCTATTCTTGTTCAGTGTGATAGAAGCTTAAAAAAAAACATATTTGGAAAGTGATTTAATTATTCCATTGTGCTTTGAGCTGGTGTGAAGATACCTCAGCTTTAACGGAGCTCTGGCTTCACTGACTGTGGTGAATACAATGTGATCATCCAGGGAACACCTGCTCATGGCTAAAGCTCACGATGGGGCAGGAGGGGCAGATTCTGTTTCTGATTACCTGTGGCAGCTCCTCTGACCTCGAGTGAATCTCATGCCCTGACTGTAGCTCAGGAGCTTCTGCGAAGTAGCAAGTTTAAATCACCGGCCAGAACCCTTTTTTCCCCTGCACACGTCCAACACGTTTGGGATGTGAGATTCAACATAAGACACACTAAACAGATGACCGTGTTTAAAGTTTCGTGTTCAAAAATTGGAATTTTTCTGCTGCACATTGCAATATAAAATTTGTTTGTGATGACAAATGAGCAAAAGGTTCAACACCCCTAAAATTCCGTAAGTGCCCTGGCAGCCATGTGGGCTTCACAAAGGGCAAGAGCAACTCTTCAGTCTTCCTGAAAAATCTATTGGTCCCCAAGGAGCAACCATGGTATCCTATCGATCATACACCAAATATTAGCCTCCTAATCCAGCTGGCACAGTTTGCAGTCTGTCAGGGAGAATTACTAAAATAATTTAAAATGTCCTGTTAATCCATGCATATGTTCTATAAAAATCACATGAACCAGATTGGTTTTACTTGTACGTTGTTGGAAAATGGTGTCAGGTGACATGTAAAACAAAATGAAGCAACATGTGGCAAAATGTGCTGGAGGGGTATAGAAATTGTCTGGGCGCATGCACGTACATAAACACGTGTGCTTCATATGTTACACATAACAGTGTTGCCACCTATTGATAGAAATTTAAACTTCATGTAGATATATTTATTATATATTTTTCCAAACACAGCGAAGGTCTCCTCCTTCTGATGAGACTGGCATGAAAAATGTGTATTATTTGTGGCAGAATAGCTCTTATAGGCTTTGATAATACCTTGGTGTTATAAAGTAATGGGTGCTGTTCAGAAACCAACAAAGGATAAATGTTATCAAAGGAATCTAAAGCTGCTGATGCTTTTATATTACTTAGATGTATGATCCCATTGTCAGTGGCAGCCCTTTGATGAACGAAGGAGTGAGTGTGTCTGGTCTGCACATTTCAAGTTTATCTCTAATTTTCATGGAGATAGAATGAACAGTGGAAAATTGAGGCAATATTTATACATGTCCGACTGCTTAAACCATTCTTCAAAAATATGTTCAGAATCAAGGAGCTCCCTATTGATTGTACTGGAGAGGTAATACACTTTTATTTAGAAATTAAACATATACTCATTGGCATTAAATCTGTTACTTATGGTGAAATAGGAGTATTATTGGAGAATAAAAAGCTGTCTAGTTTACAGTTTTTTGTTTAGGCAGCTGTTTTTTTCTGAAGAAAAATGGTTTTGTCCTTGTCTTAGAAGACAAGTGAAAATGAGTTAGAAGTTATCCAACATATTTTCAGAGTATTTCCATGAAAAACTAATGGATAAATGTGAGTGCTGCTTTATAGATGGGGAAAAAATGACTAGTGAAATATTGTTTGCATAGCCATAAAGTCACATATACATGTGTTCAGTTGTGTGTCATTCTTCTAAGCAGTCAACGTTTGTTCTAAATTAGGGTTCTTTTCAGTATTTATCAGTATTAGCTCTTGGATAAACTCTCATATTCTGGAGGTGTGCAGTAAAATGGATGAGCACGTTTTATCTTCCATGAAAAACACAGTTTAATTTCCTGCATATTGCTTTGCTGCAAATTAATCCAGCCTGGGATGTCTCGGCTGAGAGTGCTGTTCTGCAGAGGGCTGAGGTAAATCTCGGGGTGAGTGCAGAAGAGTTCCTGTCACTCTTTTTTCCTTCAGTGTCCGGAGAAGGGCACTGGAGCTGGGGAAGAGTCTGGAGCACAAGTCTGATGAGGAGCAGCTGAGGGGGCTGTGGGGACTCAGCCTAGAGAAAAGGAGGCTCAGGGAGAACCTTATCTCTCTCGACAAACTGCCACCTGGAGCCACGTGGAGTTTGATTTCTTCACCCAAGTAATAAGTAATGGGCCAAGGGGCCTGAAGTGGCACCAGTGAAGGTTTAAATTGGATATTAGGAAAAATTTCTTAACTGAAACGGTGGTTAGTCATTGAAACAGGCTGCCCAGGGAAGTTATGGAATCACAATCCTGGGAAGTGTTCAGAAAATGTGTAGATGTGGCATTTGGGGGGCCATGGTTTAGTGGTGAACATGTCAGTGTTGGGTTAATGGATGGACAGGATGATCTGAGAACTTTTTCCAGCCTTGACAATGCTGTGAATCAGATGAAGCAGGAATAGAAATTGCCCTCTAGTACAGACTGTGAGGGCTGAAATGTGGAACATTATCACATGTTCCAAACACTGAGTTTGGCTGGGGGTAAACAAGAAGGCACTGCATGTTAAGCTGCATGTAGAAGTGAAGCAACAGAAAATTCAGAGGTTATTCAGAGGTGTAGAAAGCCAAACAAGGATCATGATCTTAGAAAAGATTTGTACTTATAAATTCAAGGATCTGTAATTTTATGTATTTATTGTAAAATAAATAGATACATCAATTTGGACTACTTAGGTGGCCCTGAAACTTTATGGCAAATGCCATGTATTAATGGCTTATTATTTGTGAAAGGAAAGTGCTCTTTCTTAGCTGCAAGCTAAGTTGAATTCCATGTCAGACTTAATTTCTGCTTGTAGTTGTGAAGAATATGTCCTTACCTATCTCTCATTTGTCAGGAGTTGATAGGAAACATCTGCACAACTTGTTCAATCTGTTAACTGTATGTGTTCATCCAAGCTTAACTGACAAATAAAATGTACGAAATAATACTGGACTATGAGGACGACCTTTGCTAATAAGGCAGTTACACCATACGTGGTGTGAACCAAGCCACTTCTAATGAAATGGTTTTTTGAAATGGCTCTGTGCTATTTAGTCCTGTTACTGTTGGTATAGATAAAGGAGAAGGCACATTGTCTTGAAATATATTGAATATTTTCTTGGAAATGTCTCATAAAAAGTAATTCAAAGAATAGGTAATATGGGAAGAATTTTTTGATGGGCACTAATGTTATTTTTAAATGCAGCCTTGATAGCTCACTTAAAGATCTGGGTTAAATATCATACTAGATTTAGCAGAGATTTTTGTTTCCTTTACCAAAATAATAGGTTTAGTGTCTTGCAAGGAAATATTTGATAGAAATGCTTTGTACTGAGTTATCCATTTGTGGATTAAGCACGCCAAGCTGCTGGAAAACACTGTGGTAGTCCAGAGTTCACAACCTTAATCTGATTAGGCTGTTTCTGATGATTAACTTGGACTCCTTTATTTATTTATTTTAAATCTAGGAGACCTTAACTTCTCAGGAATCTGTGCATTTCTGCTGAGATCAACCTAATCCTGCTAAAAGAACTCTGAATTACCAAATCTAAACCAACTGTGGAGTTCACTGCTTAATGTGGCTCAATCAGAAATAATCTTCCATGGGCTGGGAATATAAAGGTCTGGATACTGAACTGAAAAACCTGGCAGTCAGGAGTGCTGTTCTTTACTTCTTCAGTTACGTTTTTGGGAAAATACGGACCTGATAAAAAGGACCACATGATACAGGCTGTGCAGTACCAATATCCCAGTGCTGCTGACCCTGTCAGTGGGAATTGGCAGAGAAATTTCTTCATATTTTGCCATCATTACTCAGGCTTTTTCTCAATCAATCCATGTTTTCTGAGCAGGATATGTCTCATGGGCAGAATGCTTCACTTTTTACATGAATGTTTAATGTTTCAGATGACTTTTCACAATTATATTTATTATTGAATTTTGAAGATTTTTTTTGATATGAGTATTAGTATCCATTAGCTAAAATCTGAACTAGTATTTTGAAATTCAGCCACACGAATCATTAAATGTGTTGCATTCTTATCCTGTCATTGCAGGAAATGCACACATTTATCCTAATGGGTTACTTTTTATTATGAACACCAGTATCTCTGGCAGATCTGTTTCCTATTTTCATGTGCTACTGAAAATGTATTCTGTGTTAAGTTTGGGTTGTTTGTTTTGCTGTAAAAAGTCATTTGATCATTATTAAACATTCAATGAGCATTTCTCATGACCATTTGAATTGGAAAATGATGATCAGACTAGATTAGCAAGTTGAAATTTGGTAGATAAACACATGGTACTCATTAATTTAAGTCATTAACGTTCAGTAAATATGATAATGTTGATTACATTCCAAATTCAGCCAAGATATAGATGGTATAAGAATTCAGTTTCTCATGTTTTCTTTTATGTTTAAATTCATCAGGGAGATAAATTTACCTGGTGTTTTGGTCAACTGATTAATTTGTGATCAGTGTACACCGATATTTGAATGTTACCAAGAAAAAGTAATGAATACTTAAATCACTTTGTAACATTTTGTGTGCTGTGCACTTTCGCTGAAGTATTCCCTTGTCTCTTACTTACATTCTACTGAATGGATAAAGGAGGATTTTTAATTCCAAACTCACCTAATACAATTCGTTATCTGAATTACTTCTGAACTGTAATACGGCTTAAGATGATTTAAAGCCAAGTTATTGAAATAGTTTAGCCTCAAAACATCTGTGGTTGTAAAATGGACCTTCTCAAGCTGCTAATAAGACTTTTTTTTTCAGTGTTTCTCCCAGTGTAATGGTTCTTTTAGTTCTCTTATTTGAACTGCAGAGCAGAAATCACTGGATTACATTGCTAAATCCATGAAGTTTGTGTTTAAACTCATTTATGCCACTGTGTGTCGGTGCAGCTCCCATCAAGTTTTAGAGGAATGCATGTAAATTTTTAGAAGTAATGCACATTTAGAAGAATGTCTGTTCTGACCCCAGAAAAAAAAAATCAGAAAAGTATTTCTAATTTTAAAAGTCAATGAAGTGGTGAGGATTGCAGCTCCAGCAGTTTCACTCTATTTGCTCAGAATTCATGTTGAAACATATAAGAGGATAATATTGAAGATGACCTTAATTCTGTAACTTTTAATTTTTTTAATCTTAATGAGCTGATTTTTCCAGTAATAAATTACAAAACTCTAAGACAGCATTCACATTCCTACAGAGTGGTGTCTGGTTAGTGCAGCTGCAATTTGTGTTTTCTCTTTTCTTTAATGTATAAAAATTTCTCTTGTTCCCCACTAAAGTAGAAAATAGTTTATTTGTTCATTTCTTGGTTTTGCCTAGGTACTGGTGTTGCAATATTCTGAACACCTACCATCTTCCTCGACGCTGTATTTAAGCAAGAGACTTAGTTAGGATTGTCAGTTTAAAGAACAAAAGACCTTTGTCCTTTACAAGATTTTACAAGACTCCTGGTACTTCACTTGACAAAAAATGTTTCACAAGTGCTACGGGGAAATCCTGCTTTGATCTCTCCAGTTTTAGGTGTTAAACAAGAAGATTTCACAGAAAGTCACGTACATAGATGTGTGGTTGAGGCATGGCTTTTCAAATGTAGGATTTCAGTAAAAAAGAAATGCCTGGGCTATGGAACTGACCTTGGAGAGCAGTTGAAATAAAAGTGTTTAAGAATAATAAATGTGTTAGGAATTAAAGGCAAAGCAACTTTTTAAAAGTCCTGATTAAGCTGGGGGAAATCAAAATAGAAATACTTACGTGTCCTTCTGTCAGAGAGAGCAGACTGGCCATCATGGTATTGAATGTAGTAATAACTGGAAATGGTTCTGGTGAGCCTTGCAATTCTTGGTCCAGTTCTATACGTGTGCTCATCCTTAAATTTATTTAAAGGAATTGAGTGGTGTATTTGAATTACTAGGCAATAATATTTGTTACATAAAACTTGGTGTAGTGATAGCTTACATTTTTTGTTTGATTGGTTTTGTCTTTCTTTTTTTTTTTTAATATTCCACTAACTGCAGAAATAAAATTGAAACTAATTCTCTTTTCTCTTAGTCTACTCATTACATTTTTTTCCTGCCTCCAGCTGTTCAGCAATGTCCAGTAACAAGTTCACTGTTTGCTTTCTTTTTTTAAAACAATGCTCGCTCTGTCATGCTCATTCAATGACCCACTCCCTAAAATGGGAATGGCTCGGCTAATATAGATCAGCTGAAGCCACTGATGATTGTTTCCCCTGTCAAGTGCTCCAGCTGGGATGTCACCCTGCAACCAGATTCTGCTGGTCTCAGGAAAGCCCCCATGGAACAGTGCATGGACCAGAGCCACTTCATTTCTATCCTGGTTTTCTGGCAGCAGCATCACCACATGTAATTCAAGGTTGACTGCTCTAAGAATTATGTGTAGGAGTAGGAACAAGAGTTTGATTTTTATTTAACTGTGATTAGGTCTTCAATCCTGATGAAAACAGCTGAAAGTCTGTTTAATAATGAGTTCGGGAATTTTTGGAGCTGAAATGAGGAATAGGCCTTTTGTTGATGATTTTAGTATTAATTTCCCTGGTAGTGTTTGTGGTTCAGACTACAGATTTGAGTTCATTGTAATTTTATAAGGATATGATATAAAAATATAAGTAGATTCTATGTGTGTAAGGAATTTCTGTGTTTTTTCTGGAGCTAAAAATTTGCATAGTTTAAATCTCTTCTACTTGCAGTAGTTTTGAAGCCAGAAGATTTACATGTGTTTGTAAAAACCACAAAAAAATACCACCACATGAGAGCCAGGTGCTTAATAAGTGATTGTGTCAGAATTTGTGCTCTGGGAGTATCTGCACACTTGTCCTTGTGTGAAGAGGATCACACTGTGCAGCTACAGTGATTTGGGGTGGGGTTGGGGGGTTGTTTTTAATTTAGTTTGCTTGTGGTTTTTTGTTGTGGTTGGTCGGTTAGCTGGGGTTTTTTTATTTGTTTTATCTTGAACAATGCACTTTTGTTCCTCAATTTCACAGGCTGCTGTCGGTGCACATGAAGCTGTATTTCATTTGGTCTGCTTCAGAGGAATTAGTGCAGACATTTCTCGTGGTTTTTTACCACTATTGGTAATGGAGATCCTATCCTTACTTCACAGTGAATTCCTAAAAGGTCTTAAACTGGTCTTTGACTGTGTACAGAGATTTCTTTAACTACAGAACAAGAAATGACTATTTCATTTTGTTTTGAATGTTTGGTACTTTCCATTTTCAGTGTAATGTAATAGCAGAAAATCAGACATAAGCTTTTAAAGAACAATGATCTTCACAAGGTTAATGTATGTTTCCAGCCTGTCTCTGGTGCACGTCTGCAGTTACAACAGAGTGCTGCTAAAATGGTAGCATTTAGGAAGGTATCCTTAGGCTGCACAACTTCACTTCTTAGAGCAGTTATATTAATATGAGTCATCTTTAATAACAGTTGACATAAACCTTGTCACATAACAAATTGCTGAACCTTAGAACTCTTCTACACCTAAAAGCACTGAAATGCATATTTAGAGTTGCCTCCAGATCAGCAGTGATGCCAAATGTTTTCTAGGGGAGCTTATTTAGGTGACTACTTGAGATATGAGTTATGTGTGTAAGTAATGATTTGCGTGGTCTTCTTTTGTCTCTTAACTTTCTTAATTTTGAAAATAAACTAAATGCTCTGTGAAGCTGTATGGCACAATTTTCTTCAGCAATAATATTTGTCATTTAGCATCATGTTCACAAATCCTCCCCTGCTGACTTGTTCTCTCGTGCGGATCAGTACTGGGTTACTTTGTTAATGTCACAGCTGCATGTTTCTGCTTCCCCCAGCATCGTGTGCATATAAACCAAAGCACAGTTGAGATACCTGTGCTGAGAATGTCTCTCTCCTTTCATTACCAACCTGCCCATAAGTGAAGACAGACCAGAAATGCAGGTTGCTTCACAGAATGGGGAAGAAATATGGGGATTGTTTCAAGGCATTGTCGTTCTGCACAGGGTCAGAGTGTGTGAGTGAGTGTCGGTGGCATATTTCTTCCTGACCTTTTACATGATCATGTCATGGGGCAAAATGCAGCAGCCAATAACCAAATTCTGCTGGCAGAGTGTCCTTGAAGCTTTGAGTATTTTCCAGTATTTACAAATGCTGCAAACTAGGATATGAAATGGGAGATGAGAGTTAACATCTCTCCTCAGTTGAAAGTAAGTTTTTGGAAAAAATCTAATCACTGGCAGATGTGAAAGGCAGGTGCCCATTTCATAACCTCAGTATGGATCTGTTTGTTATGGGAGAATATAAAAAAGGATATCCACTGAACCAAACATAATGCAATTCGGGCATAGGTTAAAGAAAGGTCATTTTCTTGCCTTGTTGGCTGGAAGGAGACAGCAGAGCTCTAACATATAATTGTGTTCTGTGACAGTAAAAGGAGTCTTTTTGGTGCTTTGGGAAAGGAAAGTGATATTTTCCTTGCTCATGAGAGAAACACAGCTTCACATTAAATGTACACTACAGTGCTCCCAATGTGAATAGAATTAGCATGGGCAGAATTTTCATCCACAAGGATAATGATTGCATTTTTTTAAATGCAGCTAGTATAGATAGATATGTGTGCATGTATGTGTACACATACAGAAAGCAACATACAAGAGTCACATTTCAGTTTCATCCTTCTCTCTCTGCTTGCCATGATTTCTCAGCTGAAGGAAGGGAGCTGGGCTAAAAGGAGTTATTGTACAAGTGCTAAGAAGACTGTGTTCTTGCCAAGTAGGGTGGTCATAGTGATAGTAATGTATTAGATATATAAGAGCTCAAGTAGCTGAGAATTTTGAGCACTTATGTGAAAAATTGAAGTGTGGCATGGTTTAATTTTTCCTATTTTATGTACCCATGGTGTGGTTTTAGGCCATTCTTGCTTGGCAGCCACTGGGGTTCAGAGGCATTGATTTCTTTGTGAAGAAACTGAAGAACTGCCTGCCAACTCTCGAACAGAAGAATAGGACCGCTTGACTTTTACACACCTGTATTTAGCTTCCTGCTTAGTGGGAAGAAGCAGTTGCAGCAAAGTCCCATTTACTTTTGAACTGGAATTGGTTATTGGAGAATACTAGTTTCCAAAAACAAAGGTCTGCTTCAGTCCCTCTTGAAAAGGATATTGGGGACAGTGCAGCTTAAATTAGCACAATGTCTGTACCAGAAGCACTTACACTGAAAGAAGACATGGGCAAACAGCTCTACCAACAGTAAAAAAACCATAAAAACTCATATTTCAGAGACTGATGGTAAGAATGGGAAGATTATTTCAACTTCAATTTACCATGTTAGAATTGTTTAAATGTAAAATCATTGCCTCCCTGTTAGTGTATTTCTGCAGAAGACACTATTTCCCTACTTTTTTGGGAAAACAGCTCACAAAGATGTAGTCAAGAAGCTACTTGTAATGAGTGCAAAAACTGTCTGTGATGCTAACAAGCAGAATAAGTACAAATGTGAATAATACTTAAACAATAGATACTCTTTTCTGTTCTAAAGTCTAGATAAAAGAAGGCCGCAGCATAAAAGGCAGTAGTCTTCCACAAACACACTAGAGGCAAGTCTGTATGTTTTTAGTCTTTTACATTCCCAGATGTAGCTGAGCCTTCGGGAATACAGCTGGGAAATATTCCCATTCTTTAGTGCCAGCACTACCTGCATTTTCTTTGTAGAGTACTAAAGGAAATGGTATAATCAATTTGCAAAAACTGTGAAGTTTTGGATGGACAACTTAAAATAATCTCTGCCAAGAAGGCTTCACAGACTGGTGAAAATGGATGGATGCATAATATACTTCCAGTTTGCACTACAGAAGACTCTTGGTACTTGCAGGAGAAATTTCTAGCAAACATTCATTACAAAGGATTCTCTATTGAAATGAGAACAAAGGTTCCACTAAAAAGATCTCTAAGGATTCAAATGTACCTTTTCATAGGTGACATGCTGATACAAGCCAGTTCTCAAGGGGTTGCATCAAGGCATAAATCAGCAGTAATTTCAACCCTGCAAGATCATAGCACTATCATGAACAGAAAGAAAATCAATCTGACACCAGCTCAAATAATAGCGGTTCTGGGAGTCTCAGTAGATAGTACAAGTCCACTGGGAGGGTCTGCTTGTCAGAACAATGGCACTTGAAGACACTGAATACTTTGACAGACATCAAAGCAAGAAGAAAAGGAACAGAAAGATCACTTCTCAGGCATGATGGTGTCAATCACACAAATAGCAACCTGAATGATGCTTCAGATGAAGGTGAAGCAGCTGTTGGTCCTGTGGTCAGGCAGTAGTCAGGTCTTCTTGAAGAAAGTACTTCAAATACGTGAAAAGCTTTTCAAGTTTTAACTTAGTGGATGATGTCAGACTGCATAATACTTGATGGTATTTCTTCCCAGAGTTAGAAGGGCAGAAGTTAAGAAAACTATTTAGGAAAAGCCTGAAAAGTTCACTTTCTATGTGCAGTAAATAATGGTGGTTTCATTAAAGTTCTTTGCACTGCTGTGATAACTGAGAATCTGAATACTTGCAAGACATTAAACTATCGATCCTATGCCTACTGTAAATGCACCAACATTGTGAGCCTCTGCTGGAAATAAAACAAGTTGCTGAATCAGTGCTGCTTCTAGAAATCCTAAAATGTAACAAAAATAAGTCACCCCAAAAAGGCCATCAGTCTAAATATGAACAAGCCACATGGAATCTGAGAAGTGGACAATACTAAAGAGATGCTGATAATATTTAAGATAACGTGTCCCATTAGCAAACTTCAACTGAATGTGGGGAGCTGGTTTTGAAACAAAACCATTTTGTTTCAGAGATTTTTAGTAGGTGGGTTTTTTGATATTGCAGAGGGAAATGAAAATTGCTAAGGCCCCCCGAGATCTACCACAACTCCTAATGCTGGGGGGTGGTGGGGAAGCTACCAGGAAAATTGTGTCTTTGTTTACTATGATGTCAACTGATGAAATCTTTTGTCTCATCAAATGTGATGATAATTAGACTTGTTCATATGCTTTGATAGTCCATAAATACTCTGGTGAATGTCTAGTTTGCTTAAAGAAGACTTCCGTTATTCTAATTAAAAACAGGGAAAGTGAACATGAAGAAAAAGTTGTCAGCTGAATGTTTTTAAACACCATTGCCAAGGCATGCTGGTATCAGTGAAAATCTAATACTTGAACTGTAGGTTAGATGTTCCACGGTATCCATGCGTTGTAAATTATTCTCGTGCTAAGCTTATTGTGATACAAAATTTAAATTGGTGTCTCAAAAAATTAATAGTATCTACACATAACATGTAATTTTCAATTTTTGTAATCTCTGAGCAGCTAAACCTGATTTTAACAATTACTTTTTTGCTAATTAAGCCTTACTGGGTCTTCTTAATTAAGCACGCAGTTGGAAAAGAGACATAGCAATAATTATCTCAATTTGATGGCTATGCCAATTTGCATTATCAAAAAATAACAAAGCACGATTCAATTTTCTTGTCACATACAAATGATACTACTTGCCGAGTGCCGGTGTATTTTAAAACAGTTTACCTTCCAAAGTTACTCCTAGATGAATCAAAGAATCCGTTTTTCCTACCTGCATATGCACAAGTGCATGTACGCCTCAGTATTGTATTATATTGTTAGATAAATTGGAGCAGTGTTGATATACATACACACGCATGCAGATATAGATATAAATAGTTTGATAGTATTTGCCTCTTTAGTTCAAAAGAGCACCGACATTCAACTGTATTTTCATAGAACTCAACTACTAAGTGGAATATTCTAATTTTAGGTCTTTACAATGCAAAAATAAGTTCTTGTCAACAGAGCAGTAATCACAACAGCAGAGAACAACCTGAGCTTCCACTGGCAAGCATTTTAACACTTCATGTGGATGTATTTAGTATAAGGAAGTGCCTGGGGTGTTTTGGGAATGTCCTGTACAGCATGAGGAAGCTTAGTTGTCCCAGGCGTTCTTGAATGTGAGGGGGAATGTTCCTCTTCTTCAGTTGTATTATCTTCTTAAAATGTCTTTTACTAAGAAATTAACAGCTTTGACCACACATGTAGATGCTGAAGGTTTGGTCACGGAAAGATTTTCCAGCTTTCTGCCAGCGTCCATGTGAAAGTCCTTGCTTTCGCACGGATGCTGGCCGAAAGCAGTTAGAAGTTTTTGTAAACTAGTCCCTTTATCTTGCAGATGCAAAGCTGTTACGCAGTTTGTTGTGATACTGACTGGAGAAATATTTTGAAATGGGCGTTGTGGTGTTTAGCCAATCATTCTAAGAGGTGGATGGTCAAGGACCAATAACCTTATGCCATTCAAGCGAACTAAGATATATAAACCAGTCTGTAAATTAATAAATAATTCCATGTCTTCCTGAATTGGCCTATCTCGTTTCTTGCTGTCCCCGGTACAGCAGCGACACACACATCCTTCTTGGAGTAAAAAAATTGTTCTGGGAGATCCATATTGGAATATCTATTCCTGTAGTCTCAAATTACACTCTCATATAGGCCAGACTTCCTTTATCTCTTTCCCTATATTGTCCCTGCCATACAGTTAGGGATTAAGTTGAAAAGGCAGTAGATGACTTGACCATGTGTTAGGGACCAAATCTGTAGATACCAAACACTTGGCTACTTTCACTTAAGCCAAGACTTTGTTCACGTTCTTTAGGATTCCTAGTTGAAGTGTTGAGATGGTGGGAGACTGTGTACAGTGTTTCCATTTTTTTTAATGAAAAAATGTTCACACTATGAATTATTCTGCAATATAATTAGGAATTGTATTTCCTAAAGTACAACTTTTCAGAAAGACTTTGTGTTCAGGAGATATTCTGAACCTCTCCAGGATATATCACCCTGAATCATGAATGTGCTTTGTCCCACAGCAGAACTTGAGCTTTTGTCCTTGAATCTCAGTAACATCAAATGATGAGTTTCCAAAAGAAAACATTAGGGACTTGTGTGATTCTTATAGTCGGTGGCAATTCTCCAAGCAAAGTGAAGGGCACGTGTTGGCCAAGAATTCTGTATCACAGTTGAGTAGCTGACATAACGTATGTTTCTAAGATCACTTTCAGTCTTGCCATATGCCACAAAATACTGCAGCAGCCTGACTTTCTTTGCAATTTTATTCTGCAGTGTTTTCTCTCTGAAACTTCAGATATAATGGACAACACTTTGAATTACTTTGTTAACTAGAATTAAATTAGACTTTGACTAATTTTAAATGAAGATCATTAAATGTGAAAATGAACCTAATTCCGCTTGCATCTATCACAATGACATGTAAATGTATGAGCCAGTGCAATCCATCCAAAAGTTAAAAGAGCACATTCTCTAGGGAGTGTGTTAAACCCATAGCATGGCCCTGAAAACTCTGGTTTGCGTCTACATATCTGATTTAGAAAGATATGTGAAAAAATATATTCTAGGATTGTCATCTTTTATCTGTGCATCTGTTCTTGTTAAGAGGTGCTATGTAGTCCACCTGCAGGAATAACACAATGTCTCAACATTCCACAGTCTCACTCATTCCCTGATAAATACTGGACATGTTGTACCTACTGATCCATACATCCTTATGTCATTTTCAGACATCTTTTGATGTGTTAATACTTTATGATCCACAGAAAATGTTCATATGAATTTTGGAAGATTTTTTTTTTAATTCTATTTCTTCAGTCCATCTTCTAGCGACTGCATTCTGCTACTCTTTCTTGATTTTTAATATAAGATTTTTCCTTCCATTGAAAAGTATTATCTGCTTCCATCCTCCAGACTTAGGCAGATTTTCCATATTTCTTCATAGTATCTAATTCCGTGTGTCACATAGAAACATAATTTCTTCCTGCTCTGATGCTGCTCAACTCCTTTAGCTGGCGTCTTCCTTGCTGTGTTCTGTAAGACAGACCTTAAAGGGACTTCCTTTGTTTATAATCTCTAGACAAATATTTGAGGGATATATTTCTTGAAGGTATGTACAAGGTCAGAATGTTTTTACTTTTTTCTTGGTATTGCATTTTGCAAAGGTTTAAATCAAGAGTGTTTTCTCTGTTTTGCCTTTCATATTTTACAGTTTTGTATTTCAGAAAGACCTGCAGAATAAAGGTGCTGTTCTTTTTGCCTTCAGCAGTCCAGAGCTGATATTGCTGCTTAGCTGTTCATTTTCAGAAACTACTGGGCTGAAAAGGCAATAAGCAAACGGTAGCTTTCAGATAAGGGTATGTGTTGAAAGAAAAGAAATATAGGGGAGAAGGAGCACAGTTCCCTGGTTATATTTTAGCATTACAACTGCACTTACATTTTAATTCTAAATAGTCTGGAATATCTGAGTATTAAACATAATGATTAGCTGAGGCCAACAAAGGTTACACTTTTTCATGTTTTTGATCTTCTACGCTTCTGGAGGACCCTGTTCAGCTACATGATACTCATTAGCAACCATAACCTGACCTCTCTAAATAATTCTAGACTTACTGGAAACCAGCTGGGTATGCCACTGGTGATTTGATGGGCCTGATGGTGGGTAATCACTATGGAAATTTTTTCATTAAATGGGCACCCTATCAGAGCAGCCTATTAAGAATTTATAAAAAGCACTATTAAAGTAACGTGATCTCTGTGGCACCGCTGCATTTGAGTGCCGAGCCTCTGTGCAGTGTAAATGCATACAGTGAGTTTTGTGTAAAATACCTATTGATGGGCACTGCAAACAGCCTCGGCACAGCCTTTCTCATAACCAGTTACCCTGACCTTACTGAGCTCCTGAGCAAGAAGGCTGATCTGAGCAGAACAGGGAAGTAGGGTGGCTGAGGGGAGAGGATCTTGCTGTAAGTGAAAGGTGAAAATAGTTTCTAATAACATGTACAATGTGCACTTAGAAGGTTGCATAACTCATACATAAAAATCCTACATATGTCTGTATTAGTTCTATTACTTCAAGGATGGTATTTTCCTATCCTATAGAACTTTTTGACTTCTTTGAATTTGCAAAAGTATTTTATTGTGAGTTGAAGTTATTATTTGTTCATTCTTCTTCAAAATTGACTGTAAGATGCATATGATATCTGTTCTAAAATATGGTTCAGAATTACCTGCTGTTCAGTGCCTAAATATATATTTCACATATTTATATGTGTATAACAAACACATAATATTTTTCTATTGTATTTTTATTACATATTTTGTGAAACCTTTCAATAACAGAACAGTGATGGAAAGGGCAAAAAAGTGTTACTTGTGAGGAGGAGAGCATTAAGACACTTATAGAAAGGTCACTTACAGGAACGGTAAGCTTTTATGAGACTTTATCATTTTGCTGACAAGGTCAACTTGATATTGATTGGCTGGGTGTTTTGTTTAGTTACTTGAGGGCCAGTTATTTGAAGAAACCTGTGTAAACATGCAGGCAATATTCTTTATACTCCTGCCCTATTTCAGCATTTTGAGTTGCTTACTGTGTTGTATTTTTCCAAACAAAATATAAAATAAGGTTAAAGTATTTGATTGCCAGCATTTAAATTCAGGTAATTGTACAATACCATCATTTTTTAAATTTAACTGAATCTCTTACTGTAGAAAAGCTTGAAGATTTGATCTGTTTTAAATCATGTGTTTCTGATGCATAAAAGCATTTTTTGATGAAAAATTTTATGAAGTATCTTTCCAGTTCTTGGAAATTATTTATCACCTGCTCTCATGTCAGACCAAGGTTGCTGTGAGTTTATGAGACACTAATGCCCTAAGCAAAATTAAAGGAAGCACAAGCTTGGTCCCTGTGTGAAAGGAAGCTGAAGTTTCATGTGACATTCCAGGCTCTGGTGCTGTATCTTCAGTCCTTGTGTGAGCCTTTAGCACTGCTGAGTTTTCGATGATTGTGGTAAAATGGGGTTGGTGTGGGGAGGGAAGAGTTAGGCAGGTGAGTTGGGATGTGTCTGCATTACACCTGAGTCCATATCCTTCCACCACAAAGGGTATAAAATCTCATGCTGGGTCTTCCTGGTCTGTGCAGAGTGCACTGAAGATGATGGGGATTCCAGCCTGGTGCTGACGTGGCTTGGCGGTCAGAACTACGGTGGGAAGAGTTGTGCTGTGGCTTCCCACACGTGTGCCAGGGCTTTGCACCCCTGCTGCTGCAAATGTGGGCACGTATGGCAATGGCAGCAGCAGCATCCCTGAGCAGGTGCAGTGGGATGTTGTGATATTTAGAAGTTGGTCATCTTTTTTAATCATCCTTGTCCTTGTATAACAAGGAATATTAAAATCATAGCTTTTAAGGGCATACTTCATTAATTTTGAATTGAAAAAATGCACATCCTTTACATGAGAAAGCAGCACATATTAAAGTACCACAGTGAAAGAAAAGACATGGAATATGTAAGTAATATTAATTGCTTACATTAAATGATTTCATCTGTCTGCTGCCTTGGTTAACATCATTAAATATATTCCTGCTACAAACAGTCCGCAAAAACTACGGACTTTGGTTATTAAACCTCGTTTTAAAAGAATAAAAATAAATCTTCCTTAAGTAGTTGTTTACTGGAACTTAAGTTTTACGGGTCTCTGTGCATCCTAATAATTTTTTATTACTTGTTTAAAAAAAAAAAATCACTTGAAACCTCCCACAAAATAGATGCACAGTATCTTGCAGGGGGAACTTCTGTGTTTTGGTTTGGGGTGGGGGGAGGTATTTGCTTGTTTCAGGAATGAGCTAAATTTGTCAGATTCATGGTTTTGCGCTTTTGAAAGCAGGATGCACTGCCCGCGTCCAAGGCTGCTTGCACTTGCTACCTTCATGGCAAAATTTATTTCTTCTCTACTGCATCTTCTTAATAGAGGTCCTTAATTTCTCCTTGTTTTCCTCTGCCTTCTGTAGCTTTGTCTCCATTTATTCTGTCAGACAGAATATATTGGAAGGCTTTTTCCTGTCAGTAACCATTTCTACAGAGTCGTCAGTTCATCTTTTAAGCCAGCTCCGTGCTTGTAAGTCACGGCCCCTTTGCGTTCTTCTGTCGCTATTAAAGCAACTCACAGAATGAATACTGAACTTAGGCAATAATAGGCAGTCTTGGCAAATAACAGCAAATTATTTACGCAGATAGCTTTGGAGAAGCAGGTATTACTTAGTAGTAACGTCTACAGAAGCATCTTATCACCAACTGGGTACAGTGCAATCAACCCAAAGCACAGTCCCTGTTCAGGGCTGCAGCCCCATGACACACTGTCAGCTGGCTTTGCTCTCTGGCAGCTCCTTGGTTCATCTTTTTGGTTCTGTCTCTCTCTTGAAGAGTTTTTTATTGACTTAGATGCTCTCAAGCCCACTTTGCTGAGTAGGAGATGCGAGTTGTTTTCTGTTTCGGTTTGTTTGGGTTTTTTTTTTTGATACTAGAGCTCTTTATCCACGTGCCGTTAGTTTCTGAAGGGCTATTCCATGTCAGGTTAAGGGACTGGACATAACTCCCTGAGATTTAGTGTTTCAAGCAAAGACATGTCTTTAACCTGTTTCTCCAGATAACCTCCTGAAACCTGGAGAAAGCAAAGAAAGCAAGGCATACACTCCACAGTGTTACTCCTGCTGTAATGGTCTGTCTCACTTCTTCCCTCCAGGGGTTCTGAGGGTCTGGATTTTGTTTTTCTGTTACAAAGTTAGAACACATCATGTGTAGTGTTTTCCACTCCTGCTCAGGAAAGTGATTGTTTCAAAAGTATTGGGAGGACACATAAGCAGGAGATGAAGTTTTGCTGTTCTGGAACACCATGGCAGTACCACCAGTTGTGTCTCAGTATTCAGACAGTTTCAGAAGCTGGTCATCTCTTTAGCTCTCTTGAAAGTGCTTTCTGGGGGGTTTTTATGTTTACCTTTTGTGTGTTTTCACTTTTTATGTTTTGCTTTTGGAGATTCTGTTTTTATGCCCGCAGCTGGCAATATGTGGGGTTAAAAGCCCTTGTTGCAGATGGGAAATGGGCTGATACCAAACTGAGTATTAAACTTACTTCCATCTACTGCTGACCTTAAAATTGTTAAGAGGCTGTGAGAAATTGCTTTCTAATTAAGCAAAATCTCTTTGAACTTCCATGGGATTTTTTTGTCTTCTAGCAATAATGTTTACAGGCACCTTTTTATTGTTACATTTGTTTTTCTAGGTTAATAATATCTGCTAATCTAAAAAGAAAACAACAAAAATGAGCAAACCAAACAGAACTCCCTGTTTGTGAGCCATGCTGTTGTAAAAGCTGTGCTATAATCCCTGTTATTTCATCCCAGAGTTTGTCTTAAAATTCGTGATGGAAACAGCTTAATGAAGGCAAAGATACAGGACAAGTGCACCAGTTGCATGTGCAGCTGCAATGCACTTGATTTTAAGGATACTGGATTTGAACATCATTATACAAATACATACACGAAACTCAAGCTGCAGTTTGGAAGCTTCCGTTGAGGATTTGTATAGTCCCCGTGTGGGCAGGAGTTCAGATGGGAGATGGAGAGGAAGAAAAGGGGTTGTACTTCAGGGTAGAAGCTTCTTCTTGTTGAAATGTCCTCAAAATCTAAAAGAAAATGTCCTTTTCTGAAGCATTGCATGCTCTTCTAGAGTAACAATGTGATATATTTTTATTTTTAAAAAGTTTGGTGGTTTTCGAATGTCTGAAGTCTCTTATTCTTGATTAAATGTAATTTACAGGAGAATACTGAGAAAGAGTGAACTTTCTGCTTTCTAGGCTTCATATTTTAAAAGACATAAAATGTTGTTTTCATTTAAGATGAATATGCATCCCTTTAGAGAAATAGTAACTGTTCCATCTTAGCTTTGATATCAAATACAAGTTGTTGTAATATATTTTATACATAAGGATACAGTTGCTTGGTCTAATAGGATAGTGCTTAAGATTAGGTTTTAAATTTTTCCTTCAAGTAGCTGTTATTTTAATTCTATTTAAAAAAAAAACAAAACAGTAAAATATGACATGTTCAGTTTCTTTCCTGGATTATAGTGATATGAATGGAATTTAATTGGTTTATATAAATAAAAAAAAATTGGGCCTTTGTGACCTAAAAGTATATATTATGTCTGAAATTAGTTATTGTTGTTGTTTTTTTCCCAGGACTGTTTCCTTAAGACATTCCAGTTGCTTGTTTTCATGACTTTGAGCCTATTTAATCAGAGATGGAGCAGATGGACTGCAAACCCTACCAGCCACTGTCAAAAGTTAAACATGAAGTGGATTTAACTTACACGAGTTCTTCAGATGAAAGTGAAGATGGTGGAAAGCAAAGGCAATCTTATGACTCAAGAGAAACTCTGAATGAATATAGCCAAGAGCTAAGACTTAACTATAACAGTCACAGCAGAAAAAGAAAAGCCATTGACCAGTCCACACAAGGTAAATAATTTATCTACTAATTACGATTATTACTTCCTGATTGCGCACAATGAAACAATATCAGGAGTTCAGCAAACATTTTGTTCTCAAAGGCTTATAGTATCAACCCACATTTTACCTAGGTTTAATCATACTGTAATATCAGAAATTCGGATTTTTTTTTTAATTGAAGAAAAAGCGCTTTTTTGGCAGGATGGACTGGCTGGTGTTCTGGAAGTCATCACATGCTAGCCATAGACAAATATTTCCTTTAGTAGGAGCTACTCTTCTTACTAATGTTGACTGATTAATTATTTACTACCTTTGCATATGTTGGGTGTGTTTTTGCTATAAAATCAACATTGAGGCTACAGGCTATCTCTGCATGTGCTTACAAAGCCTGTGAATTTATTCAACTATTCTCTTAACATTTCTAATCATATAAATAATCAACTCTAAAACTGAAGTTAATTAGTGTATTGTAAGGAAAAAACCCAAGAGTTAAGTTTCTATTTTAGCCTTTTGCATGATTAGGACAAATATTTGAACAGTGATGATAGTTGAACTAAGGTTAGGAAAAGCTACTGTTTGATTAGAGACAGAAGCTAAAAAGACTAAAGAAATGGAAGGAATGAGCAGAATTTACTGCAGCATTTCCTGACAGACTCTGTAAACCCACGTGCTGCTTTTATACACAATGAACAGAGAAGGGTCTTATCTGCTGCTTTCAGCAGCATAGAAATAATTCCTCAGTATTGACTAATAATGAAATAGACAAACTGTTCATAACAAAAATCTTCACAGAAATGGCTGAGATATATCAGTATTTTGTGCAATAAATAACATTTTACTCTGAAGCTATTTACTAAATTCAGATGACTGCCCAGTCTAATTTATATAACCTACCTTGCTTAAGTAGCCAATACAAATTCTTTCAATTTTCATAAACATCTGAACTGCTGATTCTTCTCACAAAACTAACTAGATCAGTACTCACTGATACTTGGTTGCCTCAATCTATGTGCATATATTCCCTCCATAGAGTTGCAAAACTGCTGGTTTTGGGAAGAAGAAGTCATGAACATAGATTTCAACAGAGGATTGTTTAGAAAACAGATTTGTTGTTGTTTGTGACTTTATCTTCAATGTGCTATGAGAGTTTAATTAACTGAGATATGGCTGTATTGTTGTACCTGGGGATGGTGTAAATGTTCTTGTAGATCTCCTTAGAGAAACTCCCTCATTGTTTGTACCTGTGGCTGTGAAAGCAAAACCTCAGCATGGACCTGGGCCTTGAAGAACGCTGGGCCTGCAGTGCTTTGCTGCTATTGATATTCCTGTCAGCTGCAGCATCACTGGCTTGGGCACTTCTAAAAGGGTGGCAGTCACTACTGTAGGTGTAAGGAACCAGCCTCTGTGTCATGTTGAATTTATTCTTCCAGAACATTGCCTCTGAAAGCAATCACATTAATAGTTTTGGAGAAATGGCCAAATTAGTGTGCATTTCTGTAAGAAGTTGGCAGGCATGAACTTAGCTCAGTTATTCAGGACTGACCTGTAAGGAATCAGTTATGTGCATGTGCAGACCAGCAAGTATTTTACACTCATGTTGTGTGATGATTTTATTGGAATTATATGCCCCAAGATTTTTCCATTCAAATTAATTTTTATGAGATACTGTGTGGATTTTCAGATGTTCTATTTTTCAAACATTGTTATTTTTCTTCTTGGACAAAAGACAGTCTTTTACTGCTTCAAACTGCAGGATGAGCCTTGATGTCCATGTTTGTAGAAAATTTACTTAAGCTTCTAAGAGTAGTTTGCAAATATGCAGGGCAGCTCTTAAATATTTCCTTATCTCTAGGCACCTTCTTTCCTGAATTGTGTAGGTCCATATATTATTATTATTAATATTGTGTTATTCACCTTAAAACTTTTTTTAAATCCTATTCATGTGCACTGATTTGTAAAGATGGAGTTGAACTTGTACTAGGAATCATAGTTTTCTCTTGTCTTATGTAACAACTTCAGTTTGGAATGACTGATGTAGTAATTGCACTGCTAAGTATATCCATTTGGCTTCCCAGGAACTCACCCTGACATCTTTCTAGTCATTTAAATCATGTTTTTTCTCTGCCACAAATTGAACCTAAATATTTGGCCTGGCAAGCAGCACAGATTTGAAATATAAAACTGGCGGCACTCAAAATTCAAAGAGCAAAGAAGTTTGTAAAGCTGAGTGGAAAATTTCAGACTTCAGGCAGATTTGATTGCAGTTCTAGTGCAATCAATCGATTTCCAAAAAGATCCCAGGTTTCACAACTGGGAGTTCTTGGTGGTTCTTGGTAGTTGGTCAGTCAACACCAGGAAAAATCAGGATCAGGTTTGAACTATGAATCTGAATGAATCCATAAAACTGTACGCTGATGGATTTTTTAAATCCATTCTTTTCTAAAATGCCTCATCAGAATCTTCAACAAGGTTTTTCTTCATGTTTGGCAGATCTTCGGAATGTAAAAGAAAAGAGAAACAGAAATTAAAAAAGCAAAAACAAAACTCCCACAGCACATCCTTTTCAAAGGGGACTGTTCTGCAAGGAGTGCTGTATCATGCCAGTGCTGGACACCTGCATAAAATTCTACGTATAAAGACTGCTGGGCCATCAAAAGTTGTATCCCCAGTGAGTGCCATAATGCTCTTGTTAGTGGCATAATGTTCCTCTCTAGTTACAGCTGAAGTAGTACGCTGTGTGTGGTGAATTAACAGGGTGCACAGTGAGGATAATACCCATGAACTTCATCCTGGAAAGGTGTGAGAATAGGTGAGAAACACACCCAGTAACAGTGCTGCATGGAGTGATAATGATGACTGTGAGATGGCATTCCAAGGAGCTCTAATGATGGAATGTGAGAAGAAACAATGTCAGAATAAAATCATTAGTACGGAGAAACTTTTAACAGGAACAAGTGTAGGGGTGTGAGTACTGATCTAGTTAGTTTTGTGAGAAGAATCAGCAGTTCAGATGTTTATGAAAATTGAAAGAATTTGTATTGGCTACTTAAGCAAGGTAGGTTATATAAATTAGACTGGGCAGTCATCTGAATTTAGTAAATAGCTTCAGAGTAAAATGTTATTTATTGCACAAAATACTGATATATCTCAGCCATTTCTGTGAAGATTTTTGTTATGAACAGTTTGTCTATTTCATTATTAGTCAATACTGAGGAATTATTTCTATGAAAAGTTTCAATAGAAGTCTGAGATTATGTAAAATCATAATGCATGGGTATTATATGTTTATATATATGGACAATCTCTATTAAACCAGAACTTGAAATGACATGAACTTAAAGGAAGCATTTCAAGAGTTCATCCTGCAGAAATGAACAGCACTGTTAGTGTTTTGCAAAACATTTTTTGTGTCAAAATTTGAAAGGCCATGTGATAATATAAATAGCAAAAACTGAAAGCAGTATCCAAATATAGAATACTTGTGTCAGTATTTCTTACTCCTTAAGATTCCTGAAATTGTACCTCAAATGTTACACTTCAAAGATATTAATTGGTTGGTTTTGCAGGTCCTATAGGAAAAAATATAAAAGGGGAAAAAAAACAAATAAGTACGGAATTGATCTATTGATTAAGCAATTTTTTTACATGCTGTTCTTCAGGTTTAGTACTGGTGCCCATTATATAGAGTCCAGTGCCAGTTGAATTCTGTGTCTGGTGTTACTTGCATCAGAAACTTGCAATTATCTGACAATTTGAGATTTAAAAAATAACACCATAGACTGTTTCAAGCCCAACTAAATTTTACTGGCCTAACAACTCCATGTGACCAGGTACAAAAATCTCTGACAAAGCATCACTGACTCCTGAAGAGTCAGTGCTAAACACATAATGTGTATATCTAAAAATGCATTCTCTTAGTCACTGGAAGGTTCAGAATCCTGCTTGTCTGAAGATATGTAAATCTGCAATATCTCATCCTGGCAAGATCATCTTACAAAGTAAATTCCTGGCAGACCCAGTGTCATATAGTTTGGAGATACTGGCAAACAGAGTAAATTAATTCTTGGAAGAATTGGTAAACATACTGTTTTGTCCTTGAAAGAGATGGAGTAGAATTGGCAGAAGTTGTCAGAAATGTTGCTCTTGCTAGGAAAATCACTGATGGACCTGGCTGTGAGGAAAAAAAGTTCTTTTTAGATGCACCATACATGGATTTCATCTCAAGCTTATTTGTGACATGTTTACATAATCAGGACTGTTTTCTCCCACAGTTTTCTCTGTTTCCACCAAAGCAAACATGAAAGGAGCTGAACTCTACAAATACTGGCAGTACAGAAAAGCTTTCTGGCTTTTAGGTTAATTATAGATTTGTAAGAAAACACTAGTTAGAGGAATGAATTCCTGATAGGATAATCATCTGGGATCGAATCATTGGCGTGATGAAGTTTATTGATTCTTAACAATATGAGCATATGGCAGTAAATTTCTGATTAGACAAACGTTTATTTCCTGGCAAGATAAATATATTGAACTGCATTATGGGCATGGCAAAATGGAGTTATTCCTCACAGGAGAATCCAACAGCAAATAATTCCTGGTAAATCCGTGTGAGAAAATCAGCATTGCTAGTATTGTAGGAAATGACAGATTGCCTCACAGAGAATTGGCCTATTCTGCTTTTAGCCCATTAAAAAGTCAGGAAAACCTTTTTGTGGACAAAAGCTCCAGATTGCTGACATAATTAATGTTTTCTAAAAAGTGCATATAAAATTATCTTCAGGAGCAATAGGTAAATAGATCCAGCTAAATGTTCAAAGTCTCCCTCAAATGAACTCCATTGACTTCGCAGAGAGGCCTGGGTCACAGTGTGAGAAAGCTCTGCAGCTGTCTCATCCTTTCTTTTTTGGATTTCTGCTGTTGCCATCCAGTTCCCTTTTCTGCCCTCTGATACATCCTAGCAATAGTGAGGATACAGAGGGAATAGAAATGTTTCAGTGCTGAAAAGCATTTTCATTCCCTAGAAGGGAGAAACTACTTGTGCAATGCAGGTATAGGAGGTCTGTTCTGCTATGCATTAAAGTTCAGCAATTTTCAGCTTACTAGGAAGGAAGATTTAAACACATGTAACTCTTAACATCATATGACCAGTCAACACCAGTTTTACTGATCATCCTAGACATAAATAAAAGGCACACTGACAAGCACTGGTAGGAAATTGTCCTGTCAGGAAAATGTCATGGTGGTGTTTTGTCATCTGTGAAGTAGCAAAAGCTTTTCACATAATAACCAAATTCTACTCTGATTCCAGTATTATGTAAATCCGTTCAGGACAGCAGATCTGCTTTGTGTACCAGGGCCATGGAGTTGAATTCGGGCTGTATGTGCTTTTAGTTACAATTACCTTATTTTTAAATGATGTGTAGAGGTAAGGAAGCCTTTATTAGATTCTCCCCTTAATCTGTTATGTATAACACTAGAATAATAATCTAACAAACCACAAGTTTGTGGTCTTGTGAGCTCTCCCAGAGGAAACCAATGCCAGTANCAATACTGAGGAATTATTTCTATGAAAAGTTTCAATAGAAGTCTGAGATTATGTAAAATCATAATGCATGGGTATTATATGTTTATATATATGGACAATCTCTATTAAACCAGAACTTGAAATGACATGAACTTAAAGGAAGCATTTCAAGAGTTCATCCTGCAGAAATGAACAGCACTGTTAGTGTTTTGCAAAACATTTTTTGTGTCAAAATTTGAAAGGCCATGTGATAATATAAATAGCAAAAACTGAAAGCAGTATCCAAATATAGAATACTTGTGTCAGTATTTCTTACTCCTTAAGATTCCTGAAATTGTACCTCAAATGTTACACTTCAAAGATATTAATTGGTTGGTTTTGCAGGTCCTATAGGAAAAAATATAAAAGGGGAAAAAAAACAAATAAGTACGGAATTGATCTATTGATTAAGCAATTTTTTTACATGCTGTTCTTCAGGTTTAGTACTGGTGCCCATTATATAGAGTCCAGTGCCAGTTGAATTCTGTGTCTGGTGTTACTTGCATCAGAAACTTGCAATTATCTGACAATTTGAGATTTAAAAAATAACACCATAGACTGTTTCAAGCCCAACTAAATTTTACTGGCCTAACAACTCCATGTGACCAGGTACAAAAATCTCTGACAAAGCATCACTGACTCCTGAAGAGTCAGTGCTAAACACATAATGTGTATATCTAAAAATGCATTCTCTTAGTCACTGGAAGGTTCAGAATCCTGCTTGTCTGAAGATATGTAAATCTGCAATATCTCATCCTGGCAAGATCATCTTACAAAGTAAATTCCTGGCAGACCCAGTGTCATATAGTTTGGAGATACTGGCAAACAGAGTAAATTAATTCTTGGAAGAATTGGTAAACATACTGTTTTGTCCTTGAAAGAGATGGAGTAGAATTGGCAGAAGTTGTCAGAAATGTTGCTCTTGCTAGGAAAATCACTGATGGACCTGGCTGTGAGGAAAAAAAGTTCTTTTTAGATGCACCATACATGGATTTCATCTCAAGCTTATTTGTGACATGTTTACATAATCAGGACTGTTTTCTCCCACAGTTTTCTCTGTTTCCACCAAAGCAAACATGAAAGGAGCTGAACTCTACAAATACTGGCAGTACAGAAAAGCTTTCTGGCTTTTAGGTTAATTATAGATTTGTAAGAAAACACTAGTTAGAGGAATGAATTCCTGATAGGATAATCATCTGGGATCGAATCACTGGTGTGATGAAGTTTATTGATTCTTAACAATATGAGCATATGGCAGTAAATTTCTGATTAGACAAACGTTTATTTCCTGGCAAGATAAATATATTGAACTGCATTATGGGCATGGCAAAATGGAGTTATTCCTCACAGGAGAATCCAACAGCAAATAATTCCTGGTAAATCCGTGTGAGAAAATCAGCATTGCTAGTATTGTAGGAAATGACAGATTGCCTCACAGAGAATTGGCCTATTCTGCTTTTAGCCCATTAAAAAGTCAGGAAAACCTTTTTGTGGACAAAAGCTCCAGATTGCTGACATAATTAATGTTTTCTAAAAAGTGCATATAAAATTATCTTCAGGAGCAATAGGTAAATAGATCCAGCTAAATGTTCAAAGTCTCCCTCAAATGAACTCCATTGACTTCGCAGAGAGGCCTGGGTCACAGCGTGAGAAAGCTCTGCAGCTGTCTCATCCTTTCTTTTTTGGATTTCTGCTGTTGCCATCCAGTTCCCTTTTCTGCCCTCTGATACATCCTAGCAATAGTGAGGATACAGAGGGAATAGAAATGTTTCAGTGCTGAAAAGCATTTTCATTCCCTAGAAGGGAGAAACTACTTGTGCAATGCAGGTATAGGAGGTCTGTTCTGCTATGCATTAAAGTTCAGCAATTTTCAGCTTACTAGGAAGGAAGATTTAAACACATGTAACTCTTAACATCATATGACCAGTCAACACCAGTTTTACTGATCATCCTAGACATAAATAAAAGGCACACTGACAAGCACTGGTAGGAAATTGTCCTGTCAGGAAAATGTCATGGTGGTGTTTTGTCATCTGTGAAGTAGCAAAAGCTTTTCACATAATAACCAAATTCTACTCTGATTCCAGTATTATGTAAATCCGTTCAGGACAGCAGATCTGCTTTGTGTACCAGGGCCATGGAGTTGAATTCGGGCTGTATGTGCTTTTAGTTACAATTACCTTATTTTTAAATGATGTGTAGAGGTAAGGAAGCCTTTATTAGATTCTCCCCTTAATCTGTTATGTATAACACTAGAATAATAATCTAACAAACCACAAGTTTGTGGTCTTGTGAGCTCTCCCAGAGGAAACCAATGCCAGTAGAATGATTTTTCATTGTTTTAATAGAGATTTGGAGCACCTATCTGGGTGAACGTAGGACTCTATGCTCATAAACTTCCACAAATAGCAGTTAGTGAAGGGAAAAATTTTACTGGGGGCACCCCAAGTCCCTTTTTATTAAGAAGGTGGAGCTCCAGTACTATCAGTGGTTGCCTGGTGGCCAGTGGAACAGGGTGTGGCACTTCACTATCACTCTACCTGCCAGTTACATATTTGGGAGCCATTTAGTACTCATGTGATAAAGACTATCAAATATACATATAGCCATATTACAATGGCTATTTATTGACATGTAACCAGTACATGGTAAAATGAATTTTTTATGTTTGTAGCTGGAAGGGAGATCATTTGTTTGGAGAAGGACAGGAAAAAGAATGTCAAAAGAAAAAAAAATACACTCTTAAGCAAACGACTGCTATGCAGCCTTTTAGAAATATGGTAGTTTGGAACTCTTCAGCTGGGTAGTTACTTCTCTTGTTCACTGTCTTTTGTTTATGATGAGATTTGTTGGTTAATGAAGGAAGGGATTTTTTTTCAACCTTTAAGCTGCATCATTTGTTCAGAACTGTGCCTTGAGCTGTTGTGGAAGGTAATTGTAGGACAGTGGAATGAAGCATTCTTGAGTACTATAAGAGGAAGTTAAGAACAGGCTGATTACAAATGAAACCAATTATTTTTGCAAGCACTTCGCTTGAAATTCTATGATTTAAGGAAGAAAATATTAAAAAAAAAAAAAGACTTTTGTAATATGCTATTACTAGATAGGGTTAGTATAAAAACAGTTGAGATATTTTGTATTATTAGGATCTTCTTTCTCTTTTTTTTTTTTTACAAATGCCAGATGCTTAGACTTTTAATGTTGTTTATTTGTTTTGCTAATTTTAGAAAATCTTCTGAGAACTTAAGCATGTTCTGTACCTGTGTGCTTTGGAGCAGAGACTTGAAGCATAATGAAGTGATGTCTGTGTAAGGGCACACAGTTTATCCCTTGTACTGTCTCCTGAAAGGGACTCAGCTCAGTAGAGGGTGATTTAAAGGTCCTTCAGATTTCTGGGCTGTGGACTAGCGGAAGGAAGCGACAGCTAATAAGCTCCATCTCCTGCTGCTGTATGTTACACCATCTGCTCTGAGTGTTTATGAGCTTCATGTTGTCCAAAAAAAAATTACATACGAGGCAAAGTAAAAGACTCCACACTCCTAAAGCTTTAGTGTATTGTCTCCTGCTATATTCCCTTGCACAAATAGGGATTCCTGGTGTGCTGTGCTTTGTTTGGCTGGCTGTGTTCTAATCATGGTGGTGTTACCGTCTCCCGGAGAAAAACAGTGCCATGAGCAGTTCCCTGTGGCTTCCTGGACTGCAGCCTTCTGCTCCGTGGGGAGTATCTGCAAACTCTAAGGCAAGGAAAAGCAGCACTTAGGTTCAGACCCCCTCCAGATATTCTTTCTTGATTTTCCAAGTAATTGGAAATTTCTCTCCCTGGAGTAACTGGGGTGAGAAAACTGTATGTTTGTGCCTTCATTTGAAATCTCATGGGGGAATACTTTTCCTTCACTTCATCAAATCAAAATATGTGAGCAAACTGAATGTGCAAAGACACTTTTTTCCCCATGAGGCTGAAGTGGGTGCTCCCTTCTTAGATCACAAAAGTGTTACAGAAGCTTGTAACCTGCTGTCACCATTCCTATAATGCTGCTTCCAATCCTGTCTCAGCTGCCATCATCTCAGTGAAGAAAAAAAATGCCTCATATGATCAAAAATAGTTCCGTTCTCATAAGTAGTTCTTCTGATTTAAAAAGTGAATATCCGAGAGAGGGGGAAAAGTGAGAAAAAAAAACCCACAGAGAGAGGAAATAAACTAGCAAAGGATCACAGTGCATTTCCAATCCCCTGCTAACAAATCTCATCTAAAGAATAAAAAAAGCATTCTCCAAATGTTACACAAGCTTAACAATCCATTTGTCAGTGCACAGATACAAGCTATGCTAATTTCCATTCTCTTCTCTGAATCACCAGTTTTCCATGGTGTCAAATGCCAGAAATCATAGAAGTAAAAATCAGAAGGGCAGAGTAACACAGCCAGTGCAACAGAAACCAAAGTATTTGTGGAGGACTCATCCATGGAAGTGTTCAAGGCCAGGTTGGATGGAGCCCTAAGCCACCCGATGTAGTGAGTGCCCTCCCAGCCCATGGCAGGGGAATTGGAGCTATATGATCATAAAGGTCCCTTCCAGCCCAAACCATTCTATGATTCTATGAGACATAGCAACCTTTATAGTAACCTGTGCCAAATAGTAATGGAATATCTACAGGAGAGGCATAAACTTTTGAGTTAATGTTTTGGAATTCTGTTTGTCAAAACCTGGAATTTTATTTGTTAAATGTCATTGCTGTATTAGTAGAACCTGTTCCAATAACATTTAAGAATGTCCAAGAAGATGTCAAGAGTTAAAGCAAGATAGGAACAAGCATCAAGGCAGAGTGAGGAAGTGGGTGTCAGAGCAGGGGAACCAGCACAAGGCTCTGCCCCTGCCCTACAGGCTGGTTTAATGTACATTCTCTTGCTGTGTCTTTCATGTCACTCTCTTTGAAACAAAGAAGAGCTGTCATTTTCTGGAACTAGAAATCTGGTTTGCTTATCTTCATTTGTAGAGCAGATGCTGAAACAAAATAACATTTCTTCGCAGGGTTTCTCATTTATGTATCTGTCAGAAGGTTTTGTACCTCTCAAAATAAAGAACTGTCAAGAAGCAGCTCAGTGAGTCAATGACATTGCTGCATATCTGGATAAACAGTAGGGTGGGTGTACCCTAACCGATACAGAGCTTGAATTAGTTTTCCTTTTGAGAGTGAGGCTCAAATACTTCTGGTCTTTATGTGAAATAAATTGTGAATGTGATTTAAAATCTAAGGTTCCCTTTTCAGTTTCAGTTTTATTGGAAGCTGTTTAAATTCACTTTCCTGCTGACTGTCACTCTTTAGGAAGGCTTTGCAACTGGATGAAGTATCTTTAGCTCAGATGGCTAAAACAGCATGGAAAGAATAAGGTAATGTTTAACACCAGCAGAACAATTCTTTCACTGTGCCCACCCCCCCAAGCACCAGTTATATAACAAAACACGTGAATACTGAGTAATGTTGATATAGTCACTTCCAGCTGTAACCCCAGGAAAAAGAAGTCTGAGGACCTAGGAAAGTCAGATACCAAAATATAAATGGTTGCTGTGAAAGTCACCAAAAGAATATTAGGAAGCCAGCAAATTCAAATTATAATGTTAGCTCTGTGGCTAATCAGATGTAAATGGTAAGTTTTGTAAAAACCCTTTGCTTTATCCAGTACTAATGTCCTGGAATTGATGACCATTACAGAAGTTGCATCTGGAAGGAAAAAAATTAGCAACTGGACTGTCAAAATACTGTACTCAGAAATGGGCTATTACAGAAATCCTTCTCTTTCTCTCTCATAACTGAAAGCAGTAGTATCTGACAAGCTGAATTCAGTGTTGCCATTGACTTAATGATGTGAGGTGCTTAGCTCCACGCTTGATTTTTGAAGTGCCAAGGAAAGCCCAATCCTGTGAGCCAGGACTGTCCCCTTTGCTTTACAGACAATGGAGGGCTGTTGAGGAAACTGTTATTCGTTCCAGAGATCAGCATCAGATTATGCTGCCTGGGGCCTCTGGAAGTGAGACGAGTCTGAGAGTGAAGTGCCAAAAGCACCCTTCCTGCATGCCTGGGAAGGGGGAGGAATCTGGACCTCCTGCTGTTGGCACTTTGTGAGCACAGAAGTGTGGTGTGAACTGTGGTGATCTTTCATTGCAAAGAAACTAAATAATAAAATTAGTTATTCTATTCAGGTAGAGACAGGAATTGTTTTTAAAATTTCTTACTAAGGTTTTCCTTCCATTATTTCTGCTAGAGTTTTCATATTTGTTGCTACTGGTATTTGTTACTACTACTGTTACTACTAAGCATGTTTGTAGTATTGACATAGTACAAGTTCTACCTGCATTACTTTAAGGTGCAGTCTTGTACCTTACACTGTTTAGTCCAGAAAAATAACCAGTAAATGTTTTGTGAGATTTTTTTTGTATGCATGGAGATGCAGAACATTAAAGGAAAGGCAGAAATCAGAAGTGTGTGTGCGCGTGCTTGTGAACTTTGAATGAATTTGGGGTTGCTCTTTGTAATTGGAGTCAATTACTAATAATTTAAATAGATAAGTGTTAGAAATGTTGGCTGATAGTTGATCCCAGAGGTATTCACCTCTGCTGCTTGCAAAATGCGTTAGTAATTTCCTCTTGCTGATGTTCCTTTCCTCATTTTGTACTTGGGGACAGATTATGAAATTCATTTGTCTTTTACTCTCTCTGGAAGGAAATACAGAGTTCTTGAAGACAAGGGCATGATATGAAAAAATCCTTGCATTTCAACTGAGAAAGGAAAAAGGAAAATAACTGCCTATTCTTACTGGATAAATCTTCATTCATGTGAGCATATCTTGGATGACCATCGTGTCTGTTACCTATTGTAAAAACACAGTTTCCACCTGCATGAACAGCATTCCTCCTCCCATTGTGGCTGCAACCACATAAAGAATATCTTGGTTGCTTTAAATGTATTTCATTTCTACTCCTGTGTATCCAGATTTTCTGAGCCAGTTCTATATTCAGTAATACTTAGTGAGTTCTAGTGAAAAACGTAAAATAAACAAAGGAGTAGTAAATTGACTGCAGTATCTGTTTGCATGATGTCATTGAGCACAGCATAGTTTAATGTCAGAACACCCCGTACTCCTGTCTGTGATGAAGGGCACAGTGTGCCCTTCAACTGCCCAGTCAGCACAGGCAGAACTTTCAGCTTTACACTATTTCTGCAGGTAAAGCTAAAACTGAACATAGTAACTTCAACATCTTTATTCAAGAATGCTTTATGCCAAGGTGGTGTTCTGATACCTTGATGATGGTTTGCGTTGCTTCCTCAACATTTAAACTTAGCTTGAGGAATTTTCTCAGATATTTTGGGATTTTTAAATTGATTTTAAAAATTAATTTCCTAATTATTCAATTCCTTAATAAACTAATCCATTAATTTTTATAGGTTTTTGGTTTTAGTCATAGGAGAAACTATCTGACACACAGTTTTGTATTTTGATGTGGTCTTTGGATTAAGACTTTCTTTTCTGTAGAATTTTGCTGTGAAGATACAGGACAAAATTAATTTCCTATGTCTGTTTATGGATTACAATATGAAAAACCATGTGCCTGGTTTTAATAGTAGTTCTATATGAAAATAGTCCTTTGCCTTCACTAGTCTCACTATTGTAAATCACAAAATAATATTTCTTCTTTAACAACAAACGAGTACATTACAAACTATGTATTGTAGCATGTGTCAGTACATAACCTTGAGTAGTGTTTTGTCAGAAGTGTGTAATTAGTGGCTTTGGAAAGGAAATATTTGTAGGATTTATTTAGTTGGTTTGGTTTCCATACAGGTTCTCAAAGGATTAATTGAGCTGTTGATTCTAGGGATATGATTCTTCCTGGTAACAGTGAGAATTATGCCTAAAGGTGTGAGTTTAAGGTGATACTGTAGGAGCAATTACTTAAAAGTTTGCAGTTAATTGTTGAATTGTTGGCTATTGATCTGTAGAGTTTCAGTGTTCAGGGATGGATGCTAATAGTTTATTTTTATTGTATGCTTAGGAAACTAATCTGCTGTCAGAAAATTAAAAGAAAAAGCCTTACTTACTGAATCATTTGTCCATCTTTATGCCCTAGCTGCTGGATCAGACTATTGAAGATTCCACTGGTACATGTTTTTAAAGTATTTCTCAGCTCCTCCCCACACTTTTACTATTTCATTGGTAGCATTTGAGGACTTCTGGCACACATTTTTTGGGGGTTTTTTGAGATTTGGATTGGCTGGTTGGTTGGTTGGTTGGTTTTCCCCCAGTCTGATAACATCTATTAAAAAAAGAAGAAAAAAATTAAAAATTCATTTCACGAAAAAAGTGAAACTGTCCTACTTTGGTCCCACTGTGGTGGCTGTTGTGCTTTTGGGACAGTTGCCAGGTGTTCAGCTGGCTGGAGGCTTGTGCCACTCACAAAGAAGTTGGCAGAGACAGACTGTACCTTTAGAAATGGTTGCCTCTGAAAAATTTTGTTACTCTAAAGAAGGAAGGCGTTCTCTGACAGAGATTTTGGAGTTGTGCAGGAAAGGAAGGGCTGGCATTGGGTACCTCAATGCTATTTACTGCTTGCAGAAATAATAGCAGTAATTTATTTCTTGGAGTAGGAGTGGGCATACATTCAGGAATAAAAAAGCTATTTAGCTGATTTTCAGCTCGTATTTACAAAGTATCACAGGGGATAGCTCTGCCTGCTGCAGGCCGCGTCTCCAGTCCGTGAATTCCTGGCACCCATCTGTGTGTCATACAGCTGCGCTAGACCTCTGTGCAAAGTGAGCTGTGTCAGCTTTGGCCAACTTCTCCCTGACATTATCCCAACTCTCCGGTGAAATATTATTCAGCCTTGAATTCACCCATGTGATGAATATTCATTTCACAGGTAATTATCATCATCCCCAAACAGCTCCACTCACATAAACCAAACTTCTCACGCAACCCATCACTGCTGTCACTGTTTTGGCAGCACGAAGCTTATGATTCCTCATGCTTTAATAATGCTCCATCATCTGTGCTATCAGATTTGGGTCAAATGACCATCATAACAGCTAGAAAACTCACCCCGTATACAATGCTTTAGGAAAATAAGGAGGCACCTGCCACTCATCTTTGCATGTATTGCCCTAAATCCCTCACCTGAGCTAACAGCACAGTGGCCACAAACAAGGAACTTGTTTGCTGTAACTTGGTGCTCAAATTTAGATACCTAATGTGATCAAGTGAGTGTTCAGACATTATATTTCAGTTTTTTCAAGTTTTTCTCCAAGACTGTAGTTACTGTAAGAAATCTCAGTCCTTAAATTGGATGTAGTAATGGCTTTATCTCAGCTGTCAATTGAGTGGAATAATGTTGCTAGCAAGTACCTATATTTCAGTTTAATTTTATGATCCTTTTGAAAGAATTATATGTGTAAAATATATTTTAATGGCTAAAAAGTGCTACTAAAGGATAAAAACTAAATACTGTTTTCTTTCAATTCTCTAAGTATTATTATTATTGTTATTGTTATTATTAAATTGAATAAAAGTGCTAAATAGCTACAGTTATAGTGGTAAGAGATCAGTGTCTGAACTGGTTAGCGTTCAGTAGCAGATTGTTTGCAAATGAGGCGTTTACAAACTTGATGTCTTTGACAACATTCAGTGCAATTTTACAACGTTTGTGTCATTATTTTTTTAAATTAGCCTCAAAACACAGTCAGCAACTCTGTCCATTAAAATTTCAGCAAGCTAGTCTAAGCAAGAAGACAGTTGTATTAAAGAGTGTATTAAACAGGAAAATACTGGCTTGTTACATTTTCTGGCCAGTGTGTCTCCAGTTTTTCAGCAGCAGAGCATCAACAGGCTTCTCACTCCGTGTTTAGTTGTCTGTCCCAGCATCTGTCCACTGATTCCTTATTTTGAACTGAAGAAAAGCAGGGCGATGTGGGAAGGGGACAGCAGTGAGGGGTGTACATACTCTTCTGAATGAGTATGTTGATGACAAGACAGTTCAAATAAATACTTTTTATTAGCCTGTTAAAAATAGTTCTTTGTCCTATGTTCACTTTCTCCATTGCTACATGGCAGGTCGCTGTTCATCCTGCTTGGGTTTGAGTTATCCCCATATTCAGACCCCCTGAGTTCAAGCCCATTCTTCCCTCCTCCCTCCACTGGGAGTTCCAGCACTGAAAAATGTCTGCTCCTAATTCAGTGCTCAGTTCATGTGCTCTCTGGAATAAGGCTCAGACTGGTTTCTCAGAGCTCTGTCTGTTGGAGTCAAGTCAGCAAGGATCTTGCTGTGTTTTTAAAGATCAGTGGTTTAAGCTCCTACAACCAAATGTTTTGGGGGTTTTTCACTCATTATCTCTTCTGGATGTGCTGCTTGCATCCTTTGCCAGTTGTCCTGATCAGCTGTGCTGTTTATTTCCCATTTGCTCTGTCACTGCTGTGTCTAATATTGGACACAGCAAGAGATGGTGCAGCTCAGGAAACGGTGAAGCAGCTGGTAGGGAAATGAGACAATACTAAATGAAGAAAATGTGAAAAAAGGCGAAATCCACATGTGACTTGTACATTCTGTGGGGAACTGGTTTTTGTGAAGACTCTGCACTCAGCATATTTGCATGAAACAAATTTAATAGGAAAAAACAATGGAAAATGATTTTAAGGTCTGGTTAACACATAGAACTGTCTGCTAGAAGAAACCTTTTTACAAAGGTTCCTATTTTTTTAATCTGAAAAAAAAATCCTTGCATAACTGGATATTTGCTTGGGGTTTTTTCTGATACATTTTCTTCCTGTAAAATACTTAAACTGAGTGAAAAGTAGACAATTCTTTAGACTGTCACTAAGTATCTCTAGAATGCAGTGTTTATTGCAAAGAGAATATCCTATATATGTTAAGATTGTAAGTTTATAGTTACATGTTTTGAGTCTTTTAGGTTTGGGTTCTCTTCCCCCTCCTTGATATAGTGAGTGCATTAATATAGGGTGAGCTGGGCTTTTCAGTAGATGAAACAGTTGCTGCTGCAGTCCTTCCAGAACAGCCAACAGTAGAGTTGAAGTGTTTCTAGAGGATAAAACCAAAGGAATTGAGATGCTGAATGCTCCTAAAGCATTCCTGTCCTTAGATCTCCAGCATGACTGAGAATTGCTCAAGTGAGGGTAGGACCCTCTTCCTCTCAAAACACCTGTCCCCTTGGTGTGCATTAAAGTACATGAAGGTTATCTAAGCCAAATGTACAGTGGCTTTTCCTGGTTATCTGTGGCCTTAGTGTTCGAATTCTGCGCAGATGCTTTTAGTAATACATATAAATGTTGTTGAACATGGTTTATTACACAATTGCTCTCATTTTTTGCTTGAATCTACTATTTTCTCTGGAATCTCTGTTTTCAATGCTTTCTCCCGTATGTGTCCCTTTTCTGATCATGGCTTAATTACATTTTAAGTGCCTTCTGTGTTACTGTCTCCACTGCCTCAATTAGTTCACCTCCAACTGTGTGAATTTTTTGATAACAAGGCACAAAGTATTTCTGGCAATACAGAGTGTGGGCTCTGCTTATCAGCCTATGGCAAGCTTTCCTTCAGGGCATGGCAGAGTTTGTGGAGGCACTGTAGGTTAATATGTTAGTGCCATTTGGGTTTGATTTATTTTCCTTGGGTTAGTCTCATCTGCTGTGCAGGCTCTTAACTTTGACTCTTCCTGAGTCTCGTTGATCGAGCACCTTTGCAGAACCAAGAGTTATGCAGAGCTCACGGGCTCTCAGTTGCCAACGGCTGTAGAACCCAAGGTATGTTAGCTATGAAGAAAGTCACCAGTGTGCAGCTTCTGTTCCGCAAATAAAATGTCTGAAAGGCAGATGTTGGAAAACTTCAGAAGCAGTTTTTATGGGCAGTGTAATAGTGTGGGTAATTCCTCCAGTGTCTTTCAGTTTGTTAAGTTCCAAACAAATTACTTCATTTTCTGATTTCCCTTTTCAGGATTTGTCTAGCAAAGTTGGTAACAACTTTGAGCTCTCTCACCTTAGGTAGTCAGCCTCCCAACCATCTCTCTACACATTAGCAATACATATGTATCCATTTATTTGATGATGGAGGGGATTTGGTTTTACTTGTGGATAGTCCGCACTACCTGTGATTTGCATTAGAAAGAGCGGGTGCCTGCCTGCTAATTGTAAAGAGTGAGAAATCACATTTCAGTATCAGTCAGTGAGTTGTCGTTTCCCAAGTATGAATTATATGGCTGTGTCTTTGTGAAAGATTAAAACACTATGTGGTTAAATCTCAGGCTGGAGGTTTCAAAGTCAGAGACTAGAACACCTGCTAAAATGAGTGTCTCGTGTCCAAAGAAGCGATTTAGTATTTTAAAACAACTACAGCTCTCAGTAAGAAAGGGCAAGGAAATTAAAGCGCTCTAGAGCTGTAAAAATTGTAGCCAAGTGCTCCTAAAGATAATGGAGTCATTTCATCGTGTCCTGACTGTGTTCCCAAAGTTTGGGTAAGTTTTGATGCCAGATCATGGGATCTCACACTTGTTTAAACTTCATGACAATGTACAAAGGTCTTTTGATTTGCTTTGGAATTCTCCTCATACTTAGTTTTGGTGCAGCACAGGAATGATGATGGCACTTCCCTCTTTGGGAGCTCTATATCAAATCTTGAGATAGAAAATCTTGTAGATACCAGCACCATATTGTATGCTTAGAAACTTTGTTATGCTGACAAAAATACCTCAGATTTTCATCTTTCCTTGGTAATCATGATGTGCATTTTAGGATAGTATATGTTTTAAGAAGTATTTATTTAACTTAATTAATAATGGTGTTGTGTGATAGTGATGTAAGATTACCACAAAATTATTTTCTGGGGATACACAGCTGGAATGGTGCCACCATTTTCAGCTGAATTTCTTGGATGCATTTTGGTGGTATAAACCCCAAAATTTTTGTTTTGGAGCTGCTGATACAGGATGTAGTAGTCTTTATAACTTACATAATTACCTTTAGAAATACAGAGTAGAAGAACTAATGTCTGGAAATATCAGAAAATCTAATAAAGGTCTTGTAAGAAAGTTAGTTAAACAGTTGAAAAAAGTCACTGTGATTGTTTGTGTAAAAATACGATATGCAAACCCAGTGATTTCCATTCAGTTGTCTTAATATTAAACTGCAGCAGAGCTGACCTTTGAGTTTGAGCTGCTGTTACTGAAATTTCAGTGGTAAACCGAGCACTTGAGGAAAGGAGGGAGCAGAAGTGGTCAGAATTACATGAAGGCAGTTAAATCTCCCATCTCCTGATCAGATGGAATATTTGATGACAAACCCCTCAAGAGATTTTGGGGGAAGAGGGGCTGTTTGACTGACAAGCTGTGTCCCAGTCGGCTGATCAAATGGAACGGACGTGCCAAGTTGTCTTCCATGTGTTCTCACTGATGTCAGATTGACAGCAGGATATAATTGGATGTGAATGGAAGCACTGAAGAGCTTGTGCACATGCTCATACTTTCTCCTTCTTCTTCCAAGAGTAATCTGAAGGGTGAATTTGTTGTTCTAAAAGTTATTTAGTGGTTCAATCTAAAGTAAAAAATACACTGCTTTCATAGTAGATGCTAATTTATGAAGTTCATGCCCCTCATGTAAATTTTTGCATGATCTGAAAAAAAAAGAGGAAAAAGAAGTGCACATACCTGCATCCCTAATCCAAAATTAGTCAGAGTCAAACTGTTTAGCTGCCCCAAGTTCTATTAGGGGGCATCTTGCAGTCTGACCTGAGGTTTTTTCTCAGTGGAAAAGGTGATTAGGCACTAAAAAGCTGATAGTAAATTTATGGGGAAAATGGAATATTTTAACAGTGAAAAATCAATTCATGGATTGGATTTTCAAAATCACAGAACAAAGCGGGATTTCCAGTTTAATTGTTGGGGCATAACCCAGTATCTCTTGAAAACCTCACCTAAGAGATAGTTTTAAAATGCTTCATAGTCTGGTAGTCTGGCCAGCAGTCATTGCTCTGTAGGATTCTGATTCTCTTAATTAAGAGCCCTGGGCACCCTGATCTAATTTGGCCCTTCTTTGAGCTGGGGATGTGCTATTGACTGCCAAAACTGGTTCCAATTTCAGTTATTTAAAGAGAAAAAAATGATAAAATTAGGTGCAGTATTCTGCAGGTGTTAGACATCCCACCAAGAATTCAATGGATAAAATTCCAAATTTTGACTTCATTAGACAGTCTTTTTAGCTGGATGCTTGGGAGGGGTATCAGATGTACTTTCAGGATGGACAGCGTTTGTGGGGTTGATCCCCAAGACCTGAAGAGGTTGGCTGCCAGAATGTGTGTGTCTTCTTGCTGTGCCAGCAGACCTGGCAGCTCTGGAAGCTTGCAGACTGGGATTTGTCAAGCTTGAATTGGACATGGAAGGCAAGAGCCTCCTGCTGGGTACATCTTGTGCCCCAGGGCAGGGTGTTGCTTCTGTTTTCCTTGCTTCTGGGATGGCAGCACAGTGGCGCAGCTACTGCTCCTTGTGCTCTTGTGCACAAGTTCTGTCCTGTTCTCGTTGTCGCCACACACACAAGGTGTTGCTGGTGGCTGCCTGTGCGTCACCCCTTCCTTTAAGGGACTTTGTTTCTAGGTGCTTAGACCTCTTTGTGATACCTGCTCCCTTGCAAATACTTCTTCCTAATTTTCAGCATTTTTAACAGTTAGTTGGAATGTGCAGAAAGGGGACTTGGTCCGTGCAGCCTTGCTGAAGCCTTTCTCTCACTTGTGCTGAAATAACTCATTCACTGATCATTCACTGAAACTGGCCCAGGGGGATCAAAACCACCTTCCTCTGCTCCAGCCTGTATCCGTTGGCTGCCTGCCTTCCATTCATGTCACTTCAAAGGAACATGGCTAGTAGTACCCTTGATACTCTCTTAAGCTACTTTAAAATTATGTTAGAGCTTTGTAGTTTCTGGTGAAAGTTAAGGTGGGGAGCTGAGTTACTCTGATGATTCTTTTTGAGCATTGTCTGTGATCTGAGTGCCTCAGGTCTGCTGAATATCCCATCAGTAAAGGAGAAGATTTCTGGTAAATCTTTGTTGATAGCAGCTCTCTAAAAGTCTTTCCACCATCACAAAGTTAGGCACTTAACAGGTCCTTACTCTGAGACAGTCACAATGACCTAAAGCCTAAGTGCTACCCTGGCCCACTGGCTGCTTAGAATTAACTTCTGGATTTACAGCACTGAAAATTAAATCGGATTTTATACTTACGTGTTTTTGCATATGTAGCCTTCTAAAACTAAGTTAGTGAAATTTATAAAGATACCTGCTTTGCACATCTTTTATTTAAAAGATATTTTGGTGCTCATGTATCTAAAGTTATTGGGTCAACTAGAATTTTAAAAGAGAAGAAATTTCAGTATTTTGGGAAACAAACAATATATGTTAAATGTATTTCATAAACCAGAATCAAAACAGTTGATAGAAAATATTTTCATATCTTTGTCTCACGTTTTGTTAGAAAGTGATAGCTGTCATGCTTAGGCATCACAGACATCTAAGACTGGGGTTTGAATGAAAGGGATTCTGGTTTAAATTGAACTGCACTCAGAAATTACTACCAGAAAAGCATGGCAGAGCTGAATCCAAGTTTGTAGGGACAGAGCAACAATCTGAGGGTAATTTCACTTTGAAGAATGTTGGTACTCTGTTTGCACTCTAATAATTTCGTCAGCCTTTCTTCTCTGAAGTGCCATACAGACTTGGAAACAAGATAGAATCACAACATTAACTTTGCCTGTTGAGAGCTGTGAATGCACTGGACTAGAGGCAGCAGTACAGAAGTGCTGTTTCACACCCTTGGTTAATCTTGAGGAAAACTATTTGTTCATGTGAAACTCCTTCGAAGAGAAAAGCTAGTTAATCTGCTCAAGATCGTTTGATTTATAGTTCTAGTGCCATTCATGAAATTCTTAGTTATGGCTAGCTTTAATTTTAAAAATTTAATCACAAGAAGAAAGGATTCATTATCTATTGCCTTCCTCAAACACATACGCAAATGCCAAAACTTGTAATAGAAAAATTATTTTAGAGCCAAGGAACCTTTAAAATACTTGAAAGAAAATTGGAATGCTTTTCTCTTATGACAGAGTTTTTGGAAACAGAAAATACTTTTTTCTTGAAAATTCTTAACTTCTTAATAGATTTTTGCATATGAATAATGGAATTATAAGTGAACCTATTGTAAGACAAGCTTTTCCAAACTCTATTTCAACTGTAATATTAGAAGAATTTAATTTATCCCCACAAATGAAATTGAGGTTCTTTCTCATCTGTGATAATTATATTTTTTACCCTTTTTTCTTTAATAGGGTAGAGTTAGTGTGGTCATTATTTGAGATTAAGTTGGTTTCCTTTATCTGAAATTTAGGTTAAATGCTAATTCCTGGCATTTGCTATGGTTTTATAACTCTAAAATTCATTAAAGGAGAGATATTTATGAGTACCTGTGGTAGAAATTTCTCTTTAACAGAATACTGTGATTGGAAGTGCTTTACCTCATAAAGCCACACTTTGGAGTAGGAAAGACCATAGCCAGCAATAGTTCAGATGTATTTGAAGTTCAAGGATTAAATTTCTAATCAATCTTGTGCGGAGAGTGTTTCTTCCTAAATTAAGAGGAGATCTGCTGCATCCACACTGTAGCTCCAAAGATGCCTCCTCTGGCATCTTGTTAGTCGAGAAACTTGAAAAACAAAACCTCTAACATTAAAAATTTCCAGTGATCTCCAAAAGAATATTCTGCTTTTGGGGACTGAGAAGGTTCATCTATTTTCCCATAGGATCAGGATGATTTCTGTGCAAAAATTCCTTATTTATGTTGATTTTAGTAGTAGTAAAAATAAAAATTAATATCTGAGAACTCCAGGAAAATATTTAAAAATAGGTTCAGTCTATTTCTGTGCTCTTTCTTTAAGCTTGAAGCATTAGTCTGAAGAAGAGAGTAGAAAGATATTTGCCATGAGGCATGGGTTGGAACCACACTGGTACCTCTAGGGAAGGATGTGAAGATTAAAGACTTTTTCTTCCTTATAAATTTCACAAGCCAAAGAGCTTCCTGCAAGTGCAGCTTCCTTTCCTAATCCCTTAGCTGCCTAACCTGCAAATTTCACTCCTTGGTGTTGTAGCAGACTCTGATTCCTCTTTTATTCCTCCTTTAATTGTTATTACTGATATTTTTAACTTTCTATCATCCCTGCTGGTAACTGGAGGTTAACGTAAGAAAGTAAGCTACATAAATAAGGGAATGCAAGGAAAAGTTGAAATACAGTAGAATAAAATGTACAAAAAAATTTGCTACATAAGTATAAAAATTCAAATGGTTTATTTTATGTGGTTGTTATGTGTAATATGTATATAGGTTTTTATTTATTTAAATATATGTATGTGAGAATCAGTTTGGGGCTGTGGCAATAATATAATTGATGACAAACATGAGATTTCTAAAACAAATTAATAGTGTAATGCGCTTTTGAAAATTAATTGATTTTTGGCTTCTTCCTCAATGATTTTTGTACGGATGGTTACTGGAGCTTAATGTCTTTGAATTATATTGTCCTAGGAAAGATATGATATATTCTCAACATGGAAACAAGATTTTTGACTAAATTAAAAGCGTATACAAAAGCATTCAAAAATGTATGTAGCAGGTTGTGTTTCATGAATGCCTTTACAAAGCAGCTTAAGATCTCTGCACATTTAATTCTCAAGTCCGGCAACCAGCCAGGAAACCACAGTCCTCAGGTGAGAAATGAGAAATTTTAAGGGCCGTTGAACACATGAAATTTAGCAGAGTGCTCAACAGCCCTCAAAATTTCTCATTTAGGAGAATGCATATGTATTGCTTCCAAAAATGAAGGCGAACTTCGCTTTCCCCACTTGATTTACATTTCTTCCTCTCTCCTTCCCTCCCTCCCTATGTCTCTGAGTCTTCTTATACCACGAGTAGCTGGTCTGCCTTTCTGCTTGTTTGGCAGCACATACCATACACCTGCCGATTAAAGCACTGGAGTAAGTTCGGTGTGAAAAAATATACACCAAGATGTACACTAAAATCCCAAGTCATAAACAAAAGTGCATGTTTGGGATATTTTCTCCCTTGTATTCCCATTATACTCTGTCAGACACAAGCATAAACATGACACTTTTTAGGTTAATGTGTATTATTTGCCTTTCTGGAGTTCCTTCATTGTTGTTCTCTTCCCCAGACTCTGATATTTCTAGTGTTCTCAAAAACCCTCCAGTCTGAAAGAGGAGACTAGGCCAAAATAAGTATCATGGATTTAAAATTCCAAGACTGATGTTTTCTCCTTGCCTTTGAGCTACTTAGGCTCTTTTATAATTTTATATTTGCAGAAACAGCAGTTCGTATTTGTTCGTCCAGAGAATTGATTTTGTGTGTGTTTGGGCAGGGAGCATCCTCAGAGTAAGAACCACATACCAAGAGTCAAGAATAAAATTAATCTGTGAATCAGTGACGTTTAAAGACTTTTAGAATCAGTAAGTTGCAATTGCTTAATTAGGTGATGGGATTCATAAAAGGCACCTAATAGCAAGATGTCGAACTGTTCCAGTTTATAAATAAATTGTATTTTTCTGTAAGCTCTTTCTCTAGTTGAACACATAAGCCAGTCAAGTGATTTAAATGAATATTATTTGTCATTCTGTTATTAATACAAAATAATATTTTTCCATAAGAGAATAGGGAGACTGGAAATGTTCTTCATGCTCATCTCTATTTATACACTAGTTTTATGTTTCTTTTCTTTGTTTGGATAGTCTCTTCTGTATTTTAAATATTTATTTATTGAAATAAATATTTATTTACACTCCCAGTTAGTTGGTAGAAATTAGCAGAATTCTTGGCAAATGGCAACAGTGAGGAGATTTCACAAGTCCTGCAAGTCCAAGTTTGCAGAATTACTAGGTTGGAGAGAGGGGCCTCCATGGGCTTTCATGTGGGTATTTTTTTTTTTTTTTTTTTTACCTGAGCCAGACAAATAAAAGAGTTGCAGAAAGAGTAGCAGGCACACAGTTACTCCTGACCATACTAAGGACAAGGAAATAGTCCTGAAGATGCACTAGGATAAGTGTTTTATATCTGCATGAAAATCCTAACTGTCAGTTCCTAACTTTACTGGTGGCTAAATTGATGCCATAGTAGATAAATCCTTGGCGAGTTGTCTGGAGTTTTCAGTAGCTTTGTCTGTGAGCAAAGCTGGAGCTGTGTTAGAACTGCCAGGTCAGCTGCCCAGTTCTCATATCAGCCTTAAATGGCAGAGGCGCCACTGCCCAGTCGGGTCAAACTTCTCTTCAACTGCTTACCTCTGAGGATTTGTTTTATTAATAGAAAATTGTATTTAGAAGTAGAAAGAAAGGGGTGTGTTAACTGAAATGCTGATTTTTATTTTTTCTAACAAAGCCTTCTTTCCTTTCCTTGATCATTAGATATTTTATATTTCTTCATACAGTACTTTTTCAAAAAATAAATTAGTATCAATGTGAGATAAAGTACTTGTTTTTCTAACAATTGTGTTACAACAGGCTCCACGAGGGTCCAGAGGTGAAAATCCTTTCATCATCCTCATAACTGCCACTTTTTTTTCTCTGTCCACTATTCATGCAAAAACTTGAATTTTGTATTGATGTTCTCTTTTTTCTCTTGTAACTATGTCTTTGTGGTAATACTGAATCTATCATAAATCTACTTGAACCTCTTCTCCTTGTGGAAAGAAGTAGTATTTTAGGTAGAAAGGTTAGATAGGCAGACTAAAAGCAGCCACTTCTGCCATTGTAAAAGCTTTTCAGAAAATGCATCCCGTGGGAGTTAAAATACTGCAAAGGTTTGTATACTTAAGAAATAGACTATTAAGGCAATAGATTATGTTAAACTTGACTTGAACATGAGTTATAGTATAAAAGTCACTTTCTTTCACTTCCCAAAAAAAAAAAAGAAAAGGAATTAACATATAGACTGAAGGGTAAATTCTGTCTTTCTTAAACATGTGTAATCTAATTAGCATTTTGTGGGATTTGCTGGTCTGAATATTCCCCTTGGCATATGCAAATGCAAACAGGGAGAACATGGGCCCCAGGCTGCTAATGGCAGACATCTGCCTGGAGGGACAGACATGTCAAGAAATGCCCGCATCCTTGCCCCCTGAGGACCTGGCATCAGCTGACGTGATTCTTCAAGTTAGGGGAAGATTTTTAATTATGGGGAAGTTCCTCAGATGGTGAAAATAAGCAAAGATCTCCTTTAAAGGGGAAGAAGTATCAGGTGATGTTTCTTGAAATCATACCTCTTGTAAGGTAGACAAAGTTCAAATGCCAAATATTCCCTACACAACTGCTTCCAAATATTTTGGCTGTTTTCTCTTAGACATCTCCATCAAACCTTGGAGTCAGCCTCAGTGCATTTGAGAGACTTGGAGGACAGGGCTCATGAAGGTGGCACGTTTCAGCTTCTCAAGGGTAGGGCTGAGACCACGTCCTCCTCCTATGAACAAGAGGAAAAGATCAGAGTGGTGATGGAGGACTTGGGATCATCCCAGCATCTGTCTTGCTGCTCCAGAAGGAGCAGGAGCAGTGATGGCTGGTGCTGCTGGGATGGGCCACCCAGTGCATTGACAGCACCAGACAGACAGGATGACTTTCCACGATTCCTGCATAGGAAAGTGAGGCCATGGCCACGCTTTTCTGTTTGCTGCCTACCTTCTTCCCTTGCCCTCCACAAATGAGGTTGCCATTCCCTGAGCTCAAAGCCAAGACTACAACCAAGATCTTCAGGAATTTTTGGATGGCAAAAGAAAAATACATAGAGACAGATGACTTATAAATTGAACCACCTGAGGAAATTGTATCTTAGCATTTGGTTTGTAGGTTTTGGTTGATACCTTCAAGAAAATACTAGGGCTTTTTGTCATTTCAGAGAGAGTGCTTAAAATCAGAATCATTCCTCTCACTACCTGGTAAGTGGATTAGTTTGGCAAATTAAAGCTTTAGTTAGGATGACAGTGGAAAAGAGTATTTGTCCTTAGTCTCGATCAATGACTCTCTAATGTTTCTTTTCTAGAAATTGAAATAATACTGTATGCATATTTGATATTGTATTTAGTCTCTCAAGATGGCATCCCAGGTCTGATGTTCAATTAGGGAGTGCAGTTCTGTAATCCTTATTTAATTAGAACTCCCTGTCACAGTCCCTGTGAGTTGCATTTGTAATTGGATTCTCACAATTGAGAATATGCAGAGGCTACCTCAAAGGGAAGTTGCAATTTGCTGATGTGTGTTACTTACCTGTAGTTCTTCGAGAATGTTTCCTCTGCATATTCACATTATGGGTCCTGTCCACCTTCTGTTTGTCCTCAGTTTTCTACTGCCCAACAGCTGCAGTATTTAGTAAGAATAACTTGTAGCACTGTACAATTCTCAAATCTCAGATGGCTTGGTGTCATGAGATGGCCCTTGTACAGTCCTAGTAGTCACTGCTCTTCTAGGAAGTTCCGGTAGGCCACCAGCACTGGAGAACCCAGACCCACTGGTGTGAATATGCAAGGACAGCACTCTCAAAGAGCAAGCCAATGGTAAGTACCCTTTCTTTGTCTTCTGTGAGAAACCAAATATTTTAACTGTTATTTTGTAAGTTCCCTATTGGCAAATTTGCTACACTTTCCCTATGATAAAAACATACTGAGATTAATTTAGAGCTGTTGCCTTCCTGGCAAAACATGAGAAAGTGTCTGTGTTTGCAGATGCTCACTTCAGTTGTAAATTGATGTGCAACTATCAGTGTGTGGGTGTGTACACGTTTGAGCTATAATACATATTTTTGTCAGACAAAAAGGCACAATTACAGTGCAGCACTATACATGTTACTATATATTCTAGTTGTATTACACTTAGAGTAGATTAGATAGCAGAGTGAGTCCCTGACCAAAAAAAGTCTTCTAATAGTATGAACAGTGTTAATTCTTAAAACATTCTCCAGAAGAAAATCAAAGTTATATTGCTTTTCACTGCTACATTTTTTTTCTGAACTTTTGTTTTTTCCAGACATGGAATTTTGCGAGACTCCCCATATCCTGTGCTCTGGCTATCAAACTGATTTACACGGTGTAGCTGAGCACAGTTACCCGCTGGAGGTGGGCTCGGATGTGGACACCGAAACAGAAGGTGGTGCATCCCCGGACCACGCCCTGAGGATGTGGATGAGGGGGATCAAATCGGAACACAGCTCCTGTTTGTCAAGCCGGGCAAACTCAGCATTGTCCCTCACTGACACTGACCATGAAAGGAAGTCTGATGGGGAGAATGGTAATAAAGAAATGCATCTAATGTACTCAATAGTAGTAGTAATTTGTTCAAAACTATCTTTTTCTGCTTCTCTTATTTTCCTTGTTTCTTTTCTTTTCTCTTTCGTTTTCTTTCTTTTTTTCCCCTTCCTTCCTAGATCTCTGTACTGTATGTAGGGTGAAAGGATTGTTTTCTGTGTGTATTGTATTTATAGTTTAGATAGAAAAGACAAAAAAAAAGAAACACTGATTTTTTTAAAACATCATCTCTCTAGAGACTAATAACTTTCCCACCTTCTTCATTTTTATGTCATAGGACATTTATCATTTGAATTTGCTGGCCTATGAATTAGGTTCTAAAATAAATCTATATATGTACATTTGTATCACATAAAGTTATATAAATACAGTTATTTTGCATACAGTTGTTCCTGTGGCTTCTGGCTTTAAAGCTCTTCAGCCAGGTGACTTGAGAAAGACAACCTGGAGTCCTGAATGCTCTATGTACCTCTAATCTTATGCTACACCTGAAGACACGTCTTTATCAGTAGGACAGACTGAACTGGTCTTTGTCCTATCTCTGCATATGGAGAGTGGGCTTGTGGGTCACATGGGTTTGGTTTTTGAGTGTGTGTTTTAAATATTCATTCTCATTCAGGATTTTTTTACTCTTTGCTTCTCTTACGATTTACTGTGTCACAGAAGGGAAAAATGTGTATTTAATTAAGTAACACGTGGGGAATTAGTATTTTTTTATCTCTGCATTAAAATTGATTAAAAATCTACTCCATTTCCTTACAGAGTATAGTAAGTAAACAAATTTATCATGCTTAAGATCAACAAGCTTAGTTGATATTTTAATTTCTGTGTTTAATAGCTGCATGTTATGGCAGGTCTAGATGTTATTAAATATTGACACTTCAGTGTTGACAGCGACACATTTTAGTGCCTCTGTAGGCATAAGGTGAAAGAGATTTCAGTTATAAATGACATTGCTATACTTACATGTTTGAATTTGTCAACTATGCAGCTTGTAATTATATAATTTTACCTGGCTGTCTGCCAGTACCAATGATAATGTCCAATATAGGCTCAAAAAACAATACATTATCTGCTTGAGTTTAAAAAAGAGATTTTAGTGCATGGCTTGTTTCTAATTAAATACTCCTTTGAGGATTAAGCATTCTGCTCTATCACATTTTATTGTGCTGCTGGAATCACTTAATTTTTAGGTGCCACCCCATTTCCACCATGCAGTGGCTGCCTGTCTTTCAGCTTCCTGCTTCTGTGGGATCCATCCTCTGTAAAGGGTTTGTTGCACAGGGTGTTTTGTTTGGGCTTGAGGGAGGGTGTGTGTTGGTGTGTTTTCCTAAGACACTGGGTTTTAGACGGTGGCTGAAGGAATTGAATCTGGTCTGCCTGGCATTGGTTGGCCCTTAACTAAGAAAGTGGTTGAAAGGGAAGCTACAGGGAAAGGAATGTGCATACTTGTGCCATTCAGACTACAAAATATACATTTCTGTTGTAAGGTGCGTGGAAAGCCGATTAAGCATATAACAGAATTCTGTATTTCAGTCTGGAGTGCAGTGGTGCAGCGGGGCGTTGATGATATTTTGCTAGTTGTACATGTTGCACTAAATAAGTAATCTTCTGTAGATGAAAATTACTGTAAGTAGTGCACCTTCATCATCTTGCACAGATGTAGCAAGAACCATAGGTTAAGTGTCATTAAGATAGGGACACATAATCACTGTGCCTCACCACGAAAAAATTGAGTGGTTTCTTCTAAAGGTTTGTCTCTGATAATGATTTTAATCAATTTAAACTGCTGTAGGCAGAGTAGTCTTTTTGCATGTGGCTTTAATATTTCATTCCTTGTAAGCCTTGAAACAATTTTTTAATCACGGATTCATGTTTGAGGTGCTTGAGTACCAATTTTAACTAAATTGTTGGGAGAGGAAAGCAAGGACAAGAGCAAGTTGGAAGAAACTGAGAGCACAAGTTCATTTGAACTCTTTAGCTGGCTCCAGGCAGGGCCAAATAAACAGGTATCAGTGCTTCCTGTGGTGTTGTGTCATTATAATAATTACAGTCTTGAAAGGGAATGTCTGAATAAATTTGAACACCATGGTTCAAGCTATATTCATTTATATTATCTATTATTTCACAGGTAAGTTCATAGCCAAGATTCCTGATCCAGAGAGCAGTGTGTTTTTCACCTGGGTTGGCACTCAGCAACAAAGCACTCTTTGAATACAGGAGTTCATAAATCTCTATTTAAATTATGTCACAGATGGCACATCTTCCTGTTTCTATGCAGTCCTGTGTGCCAGGGGCTTTATCAGAGAGCCACAAGTGTTGCATTTATCCTTGTCAATTCCTGCCATGGAAATGTTTTTTTTTTTGCGCCAGCCAGTAACTTCTCTGGTGAAAACAGGAGAGTGCATAAGATCTGCTGCTGGAAGTACATGAAATATTAGTTTCCATGATACTTTTTAATTGCTGTAAAAATATTCAGCAATTCTGGATTTCAAGGGATTGACCAAATTGTATGTGAATGCAGCTATTTGTAACTGGAGTAAAATTAATGAGAAAGGTACAGTTGTTGCAGGGTTTGAGAAAACATTGTTATTGTTGTGCATATTTTGAAAGGGTCAGTAGGGTTTCAGGTTTGGGTTTATTTTTTTTCTTCCTCTCTGAGCACAATTTTTGCTACAAATGCAGAACAGCTTTTTGTGGTAACATTGGGACAATGAAGCGTGTGGACTCCAGCAGATGTGCTTTCAAGGCAGTTTTTTGCCTTACATTGATCTGAAGCTAATATACTTCTTAAAATTTTCTTCTTTTTAGCTATTTCTTGACATTCTCCTATTCGTTCTAAGCTCTAGATTGAAGTTCCCTGGCACAGGATATATACTTCTCTGTTAATTCTGGGTAGTCCAATTTGAGAATTTATTTGAGGATTGTTTTCCTTCATAGACACACCAAGTCTGTCATAATCACTGTTTAAACACACTCTGGTTGTTTTGGCAGCATTGAACAGATTGTATGAAACACCAGCGTTCCCATTTAGTGTTGTCAACATTAATGGCAACTAATAATAGCCTATTAGAGCACAGACTGCCTTCAGCTTTGCCTGAGGCTAAGCAAAATATATATTAACTGCACGAAATGAATGACCAATTTCTTGGGGATCATTGCTTATCTCTGGGATAGTATAAATAGCTCCATTTAAACACAGTGTTACTCTACAGTATGTGAATGTAAATTTCAGACAGCAACACCACAGAATAACCATATCAAAAATAGTTCCTTTATGCCATTGGAGAAGAGTGCCCTTACCCTCAGTTCACTGGTACAATGGTATCTGTCAATGCAGCACATCAGAACATCGAGTTCAATGCTTTTGTCTGCCAGATTACTGAGCTGGAAAATTTATTTATGTGTTTGTTTGTTTATTTTTCTGGAGTATGTGGTCCAGGAGAGGATACGAACCTCATCTACAGAAAGGGAGATCTCCAGATATATCCCTAAAATTACATGGCTTTACATGGATCTGCCTCCCACACTCGGTAGTTTACTGTAAAGCAGCCCACAGTCCATTTTGTGTCCGTATAACCTTCCTCATTGTTGTTCATTCAGTTCTTATGTTTTCCTTTACAGGATGTCTGTGCAGCTGTGACATGATGAATTTGACCTCAAGTGCATTTATGCCGTGCCATAATCCATTCTTGAGTCACATTTGACACATCTGCACAGCCATCAACTCTTTTGCTCTTAGCTGCTACATCTCAGCTGAGAGCTAGTGTGGAACTTCAGCCATTCCTACAATAACACCATCTTTAACCTTTTTTATTTTGTCAGAACACTTTGACGAACTTTAAGTCTGACTTGTTTGGCTTATTCCTGACATCTACTAAGATGTTTTTATGCAATTAGTTACTCTTTCTCTACACCATAGTGACAACCAGTAGGAGAGTACAGGATTCCCAGTGCTGGAGGAGTGTACTGTGAAACGCATGCTCGTCTTGGAGCCAAATTCCTGCGCAATTTCTTTGGCTGAATTATTTTATGACAACTGGGTTAGCTGTAGTTCACAGTGACTTCTTCGAGATTTGTAGGCAAGAAATTAGGGTGTTAGTACAGGCTGAAATACCACTGGTCATGCAATGTAGCATTAGAGTGCTTGAGATCTGGTATGGGGATTTTTTTTAATAACATACTTGTCTTTTCAGAAACAAAGCAAGAGGGGGGAAGAAAACCAGCTGTGGAAAAATGTAATTTTTCCTTTTTGCCCTCATAAATTGTTGGGGAAATTCTTTCTTAATATCAGTGTATGGGATCAGATTCTATTTGAAACAATACTTTCAATAATAAACATTTTAAACAACAGACTGCAAAGGTGGGATAATAATATTAGCCATATATTAATAAGTAGATGTAGTAGAGAAATTAGTAGGTTACAGATCAAAGCTGAGTTTAATGAGCTAGAAACATGTAAGATTATTCTTGTGTAATTCATCTAAGTATTTGGTTTATAGCCTGGGAGCAGTGATCCATTTAACAGAGCTTTTGACTGTCCCTGAATCTCTGGGGATTTTTCATTTTGCTTGCTAGGCAGATGAGTGAGTTTTGGACAAGTCACCTTAGTTCTTTGCACTTCAGATTCAGTATCTTAACAGTATCTGTTAAAGGGATAAAGATAGTTAGTAAAAGAAATACTGGAATAGCTGATGCTGTCTGAGAAGCACAGCTTTGTGAATGCTGTAGTTATGCAGACATGGAGAGGATTTAGCTAAGGACAAGGCTCTGATTTAATTTATGGTGTGTGTCAATAGACCTACTGTGAATTCACACCTGTTTAAATTAGACTTGAATTTGGCTCTTCATAAAAGTCTTGTGTTTAATGTAAGGCAGTGAGAGCATTGCAATTAATGTTGCTGTTATTTACTGTTATTTTGTAAACAAGTCAGGCATTAAGCTGATCTCTGGCTTTCTCATTTCTCCAGGAAATTATTACCAACAGCTACATTTCAATAACAATACATGCTCTGAGAAGTGGGCATGTGACTGCCTCTCTATGCAGGATTGTGCTTGTAATAATGATGGCTGAAGTATACCCATTAGCTCCTGTCCTGTCACTCTCTATTTACAGTGGTGCAATTAAGAAATTGAATTAGTAATTTGCAAGTAGACCCATTAGGTCAAATATGTGTAAGTAGCCTTGAAAATATAAAGGTAAATATTGGTCTTAATCCCATTCCCACTGTGTCATTTAATATTTTTCTCTTCGTTCCTTGTATGCTTTATTTTGCCTTTTTGTTGTGGCATGGATTGCATTCTGCTTGTACAGTCCTGCCTCTCAGATCATTTAAGGCACCTAATAGATCAAGGCAACCTCATCAATAAAATGCAAAAGCCCCAATGGTGAAATTCCTTCAACTTCCGTAGTTTACTGTAGCTTGTCAGATATTTGATTTATGATACTTTCAGATATTTGACAGAAAAGGGCCACTTACCTTCCCTTAATAAAAGACCTCTTTTTTGCTTCTGTTGTGGAGATTTTTTGATCTTTAAGTGTTTAGATGGTATTTATGTTGGTTGCTTCTGCTGTTGTTTCAAAAAAGGCTCCTCAGTGTGAAAGGAAGTGTGTGAATCCCTGCAGTAACATAGCAATGCCTTTTGGGGAGCATTGGCGTATTCACTGACATGGTAACTGCTCTGCTGGAGTTGTTAAGAGTGTAAGATGCTTTTGTTGACCTTAGAGTGGTTCCTTTGGAAATGTTACTGTCTCAAAGGGAGCATGTAAGTTATCGGAATTGCTTTGGATAAGTGTGAGATGCTTCTGTAAGCACTGTAGCATCACCTCAGCTGTGATATCATGCAAGTCTTGAGCTTGTGCCCCCAGTATTTAAGCCATTTATGAAATTGTTTATGTATGGAAATTCAGCTAATGACTTTTTTGTCAGTATTGTGGGGGAAATTCTGCCTTTTAAAATTACCGTCTTTATTACTTTTTCTGACTAACAAGGGCATTGTATCTGCATGTCTGCTATTGTAAAATTCACAATTTTCATGTGGTGTATTAAAATCAGTACATAGTATTAAAACATTCCCTTTTTTGTGGTTCTCTTTTAAGCACAGTGAACACTAATTTAAAGACAAATATCAATATTTAGTATCCTACATTAAAGATAATGAAAGAGCATTTAGAATGTAGCAGAAATACTTTATATATTCTAGAATCCAAATTACCTTTGCCCACAGCATAGTAAAAACTATCAGTGCATTTGCACAAGGTTGTGTAATATTTTTGTCCCTGCAGTTTTGTTTTCTTTCCTGGGGGGTGGGGAAGGAGGGGGGGTGGGAGGAAAGCTTGGGGAGAAGGGTCAGGTCTAATTTTTATTCCAGAAATCAGTAAATTGGCATTAGAGCACAGAAAAAAATCTCTTAGCTTTCCTCCCCTATGTGATAAAGCAAGTATAGTGGATGTGGCTTAAGGAGACAGCAGCAATATAAAGTATCACTCCTTCTTTCATTTAAATCCTTTTTATTTTCTCAGCATTCTGGATATGAATGTAAAGGAAAATTAGCTCCAGAAGTATTTTACAGTGCAAAAATATGTTGCAGTGATTCTGCAATTCTTGGGACCTCAGTTTATGTGGGCTGCCACAGGAGGGAAAACTGAGATGGGATAGACAGATAAGTGTCTGCTTTCTGTCAAGGGTGCTGCAGTGCAGAAGGGTGAGGATTATCTGACTCCTCATTTCACAGTCTTTATGAGACCAGGAAAACACTGAACAAAATACTTTTTCTCTTGTTAAGTACTTACTGTGAATTCCATGGGAGGACATCTCTGGACAAGTGTGTTGCTGGGAACAGTTCCATTCTAAACAGTCAGCATATCTATCCTGCTGGTTTTATTTATGTTGTTTTACTAAGTTTGGAGTATTCTTTATTTCTCATCTCTTTTGGTTAAATTTTAAAATGTTTTAGAAGATCAGCAGTCTGATTTACAGAAACAGCCTATAGTGACATTTTATATGTATGTCCTTCGGAATTATTTAGTTTAGTTTCATAGTGATTTTGCAATACAATCAATTTTCCTTATATGTCTTAAAATGTAGATGTTTCTACCAGTTGGAACTTGTTTTCATCAAAGTTTTGGATGTTCTGCTTAAAGCTGAAAGTTGAATATCATTAGTGCAAAATAAGGCTAAGGGAAAACTTGTGAACTCTGATCATGGAAGGTTGTAGTTAAGGCTGCTAGATAAATGAGATCAAGTTACTCTCATTGGTTCCTTACACTGTCAGCCAGTTTAAATACAAAGAGAACTGGAGCTTTTTTCATCCCATAGCAAAATGCTTTACAGCTGCCACATCACAGAATGGTTTGGGTTGGAGGCAACCTTGAAGATCACCTTGTTCCACCCCCTGCCATGGGCAGGGACACCTTCCACTATCCCAGGTTGCTCCAAGCCCCATCCAGCCCAGCCTTGGACACTTCCAGGGATGGAGCAGCCACAGTTTCTCTGGGCAGCTTGTGCCAGGGCTTCTCCACCCTCACAGGGAAATAATTCTTCCCAAATCTCCTCTAAACCCATCCTCTGTCCATTTAAAGCCATTTCCCCTTGTCCTATCATTCCATGCCCTTGTCAAAAGTCCCTCTCCATCTGTCTTGCAGCCCTTTTAGGTACTAGGAGGTGCTCTGAGGTCTCCCCAGAGCCTTTTCTTCTCCAGCCCAAGCCTGTCTCCTTAGCTCCAGCTCTCTGAGCATCTTCGTGGTCTCCTCCGGACTTGCCCAAACTGTTATAAGTGAAATAAAAAGAAGGGATCTAGCAAATGAGTACAGGATAGATACAGAAGTGACAAATACTGACAGATTATCATTTTAGTGTCTAGTGAGGTTTAATCTAAATATTATTTCTTCTTGATGATGTGAGATCTAAGAATTTATTGTTGTCCTATGGATGAGAAAGGTTGTTCATTCTTCCTTTCCAACCTTTTCTAATTTTTACCCATTTAATTAATTGTGTGTTAAATTACATGAGAAAATATTATCTTATATTTTCAAATTTGTTAGTATTTCATTTCCTCTTGGGTTTGGAAGGAAGATGAAGATCACCATAAATCTGTATTATTCAGGGTTACGAATATTAGCATATCCTCATCTTACAGAAGGGGCCATTAATAGTAGCAAGTAGCTTTCACCTAGAAGAAATGTAGTGACTGCTTCCCATGGCTGCAGTCTTCATAGTCTTATAAAAGTGAAAGGTAAACTAAATGTATTAGCCTAATTTCTGCAATAGAAAATAGGTTAAGACTGAGAAGCTGTATATGAAATTGAAGTTCATTTTTTCAGAATAAAGCAGATTTGAATGCTGCTTGTTTCAACTTGCTTTTATATACAGGGCTTATAAAATGAAATTCAGTATTTTCTATATTAATTTTGTTTATTCAATCATATCTAGCTCTATACCCTTACTTTATACTTTGTAACATGAGCATAAGAGGAAATGTGTATAATTAGCTCTTCTAGAATATGGGTCCAGGAGCACTGAATAATTCCTGCAGGCTGCTTTGTTTCCCTAACAGATGTTTTTGAGTTATATTGTAATCAGATTCACATATTCTGATGACCAATTATATCGCCAGTGGTTTTTTCTTTGTCTTAAATTTCTACCCCAAATGATTTGCAATGTAGATTTTGTACCATGTTCCCAGCACTGACTTTCAGCTGAGCAGCACATGTCGGCTTCTGATCGTGAGCTGCTGGCCAGGAGCTGCTCTGGCAGCACAGAGGGGCAGCCCTTGGGACATCACAAACCACCTGTTCTAGAGTAACCATATTCCTTTGCCTTGGGTGATCCAGAAAGGGAGCTGGGGATGGTCTTTGATTCCATGAAACCACATATGCTACAAGATGTCTGTGTGGGATACCTGCAAGTGTGGGATACCTGCAAGTGAGGGATACCTGCAAGTGAGGATGGCTTAGGACATCAGGTTAGAGTTGTTCAGCTCTAGTTCTGGAAACTTTGTTAAAAGATCTCAAAAGGAGGTAACAAAGGGACAAAAGGGTATTTCTAGACTGCGTACTGTATTAATTACAGTTCATAGCACTCCTCCCTTCCATTTAATTGAAAGGGTTTTACATCTTTCAGTGTAGCTTTTAAACTTTTTCCCTCTCTTCCTACAATTATTTTTGAGTAAATGTATATTATGAACTATTACATACCTTTTATACATACCAAAGTCACAGTAAGTGTTGTTTAGACTTGTCTGCCCTTCTCTGCTTTGTTCAGTGTCAATGTCAAGTGGCACTTTGGGTTTGAGAACATCCTATTTGATTAATTTTTCCCCAAACAGTGCTTTTGAGACAGAAAACTTACTTTTTTATTGCCCAGTCATGCTAAATTCTTTTAGAGCAAGTATTTTTACTGTGGCAGAAGTGGCAGGATCATAATGCCTGCTTGGAATTTATGTTTTTCTGCATAATTTAGTATAAACATACCTCCAGCTGCACAATCAGAAAGTACCTGATGTAATTTGCTTGAATTGAATCTTACTTGAGTCTGCTTGAATTGTTGAGTAAGAGCGCTGCTTGTGAGCTGTGCACTGTCAGTGGGACCTGATGAGTGATGCAGGATTTACAGCTCAGCACTAGAGACTTCTCAGTTATTTTCTTTATGACAAAACAACTTGTGGATGCTTGCAGCTTTTGATTACCGTGGAAAGGTTTAGGTTGTGCTGCTGATCACAGATAGGGTGGAACTTTTGCTATAAAGCGATAAAGCTCCTCGTGAAGGGAAAATCTCCACATTTATTTTTATGTACTTGTAAATTTTTGTTGAGGCCAAAAAGTTTCCCAGAATATTACATAGTTTCCTTTTATAAGGAAGATTATAGTGATATATATTTATAAAAGTGTATGTGACTAGAAATGACACTTCACATTTTGTGCCTTTTTCAAAAATTCTCAGCCCTTTTCTCTCCCAGCTCAGAAGTTGTTCCAGTGCTTTTCCATTGCTTTGATAAAGGAAGGCCTTCCTTCCCATTTTGTGTGGGTTTGTGAGCAGCTTGTGCTGGTGAGCATTTGTGAAGGTGAGCACAGGGGCTGCAGGGGCCAGGGCTGCTCTGCCAAAGGCACCAGAGCCCAAATGTATTTCTTCCAGAGCGTCTGTAGTTACTCACTGTTTAGAACTGCAGTTCTTCCTCTGTAACAAGGGGCACTGCCCAAATGCTTTTCTGTGATGTGCTCAATGTGTCTACAACTATCTTTTATGTCTTTGCCTGTGGGGAAAAACATAATTGAGTCATTCTTCCTGAAGCCTGCGTGGTTGTGTGTTCAGCCAGTACAGTGTTCATTTCAACATTCCTATTGATGGTTGGATTGATTATTTTTATTTTAGCCTGTAATTCTGTCTCCAATCTATCTTTTTAATTTTTATAGTTCACTACCTATTGAACAGCAAATTCAGCTATGTTTGGTTGTGTGCATATTTTTTTAGAAATATAATCTCCTGAATCCAGATTTCTCAGTAGTAGCTAATAGCCTACAGTACTTGAAAGCTCCTTTTTCTTTTTATAACCTATCTCTTTTCCAATACATTTTCTGATTACTGCACTACAGTTCGATTTTTATTGGATCATTTTAGAGCATAATAATTCATTTCTGATCCCTAGTACCTCTTGTCCATGTCTGAAGTACTCCACATTATTTCAGTCACTCATTTTTGTTGACATCTTTTCTCTAAAGGCAGTCTTCTGCAATTTCTCTCAAAATATCTTTCTGGCATCACCATTTTAGACTTGTGATATCCAATTTATTTTAATACAAAATCAAATAGAAAGCATTTTCTGTACTTCACCAGCCAGCTCTAGTGTAATTTTTTGAGCTTTCTTCTAGCTATCTTATACATTGCTTGGTGGCTAATAATGGCAAAAACAATACTAGAGCTGTACATGCAATAAAGTAAATGCATTTATTTGCAATTGCTTTGCAACTCAAACAGTGCTTATTGATGTTAAATAAAGAGCTCTAATAAGTAGAGTCTAAATCAACTGAGTTTTTGCATGAATCTGTATAGAATTATTTGTTCATTTGTTGCTTCTATAACGTTTAGATTGAATTATCTACCTCCTGTTTGGGAAAAAGAAAAAAGAACCAACACATGTCCCTTCAGGTTTTGCAGAAAGCTGCAGTTTCAGTTGAGTTTCTGTTTTGGGCTCAGTAAGAGCTCTTGAGATACTGAATCATGGCTACTCTTACGGCAAGAAGCCGCTGGTAAGAGAAATGGCAGTGAGTTGCCATTTTCAAATGGTTTCAGATTATTTTCTTCCAAAGCTTCAGATTTGTGCAGTCATGAAAAAAAAATAGTTCCTGTCCATGGACTCATGTGGGTGGATCTGGGCTCTGGACAGCTGGCAGGGCTCCGGTTGTAGGTTCCCACTGGGGAAATTTGCATTAGGAGTCAGAATGTGGAAAAAGACCCTCAGCCAGTTTGGAAGCAGGAAGGGCACTCCACAGAGTGGCGATGTGTGACTGTTGGCTTTGCCAGCGCAGATCATGTTTGGATGATAATCTTCGACAGAAGTTTTCTGTATCACAGAAAACCCACCCACAGTCTCCTGCTCCGCTATGCCTCTTGTTGCTGCCCTTTCAGTATGTAATGATGGAATCTGAAGTTTTAATGCCCATGGAAGACAAATGAAAACAGCAATCGAGTACTCTTTGGAGTGTAGTTGTCTAGCTCAGGTGTACAACATAGCAGCCGAAACATACATGGCAGAACCTTTCCATCCTGCTGCTTTCCCTCCTTCCTGCTGTTATCTTCTCTGGTTGCTTGCCTGTCTTAAAGATTCCTTATGTCCTTTGAGGACACCAACATATTTTGGTGATGGTGCTAGTAAAGTCCTTGACTGGTACTATTCTGAAGCTTGAATCCTGAATATCAGTGTACTGATAAAGCTGAAAACCCAAGCTTAGTCAAGTGAAGAAGTGGAAACCCAAGGTGTCAAATGAATTTTAAAATACATGTATAATTTTGCAAAGCAGTTATTCCTTGAGAACTGGAGGACTTTCTGATAGTCCTGAGATGTGGAGAAAGATCTTTTAAAGATGCGTGTCAACCTGTTCTAGGTGGCATTGCTTATTCTTGTAGGTGGCAAATGCACACCTGCTCTGTCTCGATAAAGCTGCTTATTGTATCACCTTAAACAGTTTGAGTTTAAGTGTGAGTGGTTGTGCTGAAAGCCATCACTACACAAATTAAAAAGGTAAGCAGGTAAAAAGTGTGGAATTTGTTTATCTCTATAAATTTGTTTGTTGGCTTTTGGATTGATTTGTACAACTATTACATCAAAATTTCAGTTAATTTGAAAAGTGTTGCAAAATTCCTCAGATTAGAGAATTCCTTCTCTTGGTTTCATGTATTGATCGATGTGCAAATACAAGAAAAGCAAACATCTCAAAAAGCAGCTGACTGGGCAGTCAAGCATTTCCTCATTTTCATATGAATAATAATTGTATTTGGAGGAGTTCTTCAACTGGCTTCTGCCCAGCAGCTTGTGTTGGTAATTTCAAATGTGGGCCCTTCTTTGGATGCTTCCAATGAGTCACCAGAACAGGAAGAAGACAAACAGGGACAATTCTCTACTACAAGTAGGTGTTTTTTATGGGCTCACTGTTTGGCTGATTTAATTACTTGTAAAAATATTTTCTCTACATGTGTTTTAGACATAGTGATCTGAAAACAGATGACAAATATTTTAATGTTGGTTTGGGGTTTTTTTCTTACTGGCTATTTTATTCCCTTAAGACTAGCAGAACAGGAAATAACCTTCCACTCATCTAACCTGGTTGACTTTAAATACCTACCCAATTTAGTGGCATTTCTTAACTCGTCATCTTTGAATTAGTTTCTTGACTTTTCTCTTGAATGTAGCTTGTTCTGCTAACATGAGGGCACCCAGGGGATTTGTTAGAGACATGCTTCTGGCATGCTTCTGGGTCACCTCAGTTCTGTGATAAACTGGTAACTGTGACTGAAATTTATAATCATCCTAAAAGAAAATATCCAAGAAGCAGAAAACCTGGTTTCATCGAGCTGTTATTTCAGAGACTGAAACATGACAAACTGCAGTGAAATTATAGAGAAAGCCATAGTAACTCCCATTCTGCTGGGTGGAATTTAAAGCATTTGGAAATACTCTGTGTTCATTACACCAGATTGCCTCATCTTTGTAGGTTGTCTAGTTTTACTAGAAATGCTTACCTATGTTCAATATGTGCAATGAAGTTTTATCAGTTAATGAAATAGTAGGAAAAATGAAAAAAATAAGCCTAATAATAATAACACACTGTCATAGAGACAGGACATAAGCAAAGACCTAGTTAACTGTGTTAACCTTATCAACTGGCAGTTTTCTGATCTCCCAAACAATGCTTCCAGGCAGTGATTTTTATTATTTGCATTAGAAGAAAGCTAATAGATTCTCATCAGAATCAAGACTGTTATTTCACATTATACAGATACAGTTAAAAGATGAGCCAGTCCTCTGAAGAGCCCAAATTATATAGCTATATTTTTATATATTGATTATTTTATCTCTTATCTTCCACAGGTTCATTCTAAACCTCATGTAATATGCATAAAGCTCTTCAATAAAGAATTTTGTTATTAACTGGGAAGAACTTCTTTATTATTCTCATCTGTTTTTCAGGTGGTATCAGGTCAGACTTTGCACAACTGTTTAGTTTCTGCAGAAGAAAGCTTTTATTGTGTCAAGGATAATTGTTTTACATTTTTAATTTATTGAAAGCTTTGTTTCCCACATGGTATTGTATAGCATAGAAATAGTAGCAGTTGAAACAGGGAAGTGGAACAGATCATTAAAAGGGATACTTGCTGCCCTTATTGCTATTGCCTATGTTTTGAAACATTGACTACCAAATATACTTAAATATAGTATTTTCAATTTTTAAATTATAAAAAATGTAGGTGTTTATTACAGTATTAAAATTTAGCTGGTTGCACTTTTAATATCTGAAATGTGGGGATGATAGCACGACACAGTGTTAGGGACATAAAAATCTTTATGAGAAAATTGTCATGAAAGGTGTCAGGAATGTGATTCTTATCTGATATTTAAACTGCAGACATTAAAACATCATCCCTGACACACAAGTCGATACTGAACATTTAAAAGATCCAGACGGATACACAGCAAATTGAATGAAAGTCAGTGTGGGGGATAGTAACCAAATAGAAAATACTTAATAGGAGCTACTTTGGAAAAGCTGTAATGCTGAAAGGGACCTAAGGGCCAGTAAATTAGATAAATGGAGCCAACAAGTCAAATGCTACTTTGGGCTGCATGTGTACATGTGTCTTGTCAAGGAACTATGAAATACAGCAGCTGTCACTAAGACTTCTCTGACGAGTCACTTCTGAGCATTTCAACACCAGGGATGTATAAAATCAAAGAATCTGAGTAGTGCAAAATGCAATTGTGTCTTTGGGACTTGTTATTCAAGGAAAGGTTTTTTTTTAAAGGCCTGAATCTGTAAAGAAAGTCTAAATTGTTACTCAGATAATTGAAACAAGTATGGGGTGCAGGGAGGGAGGAGCTCTGTAAGTTTCTAACATCCCGGGTGATGCTGTCATCACCAGGGGTGCAGTGCAGAATATACAGCAGAACTGTCTGCTGGCAGACACCGCCCCAGCAGTGCTGATTCAGGAGCTATAACTGGCAGTCTGAGGAGTTTAAATATGTAATCAGAGACAGTTCCTAAACAGTGTAGTCATTCAACATGGGAATAATTTGCCGAGGGACTGTAAATCCTTAGTTCTTGGAGCCCTTGTGCTGTGAGGGTTAATGTGAGTGTCACTGGTTGAAACTTGTTCTGACTGTGAAGGTGTTCAGACTGGATGGGTGCATTGGCTCTTTCTTTGCTTCTGTAAACCTCTTATGTTTCTACTGACCATTACATTTTTCCAGCTTGCCTGTTTTAGAGTAGTATGAAGCAATAAATGAAGTGGTAGAGGTTTTGCGGCTGCAGTTGTTTAAAATCAGCCAACACATTTGAGTATATAGTACAGAGGACGTGACAAGCATGTGATTATTGATTGCTGTTCTTCATCAGTTTGTAGTCAAAGGAAATAACCCAATAGATCTTTCCATCTCTGACTTGTGTGTATTGTCTATAGATGTAGCAGCTGCCCTAAACATTTGGCAACTGGCCCAAGCCCAAAAATTAACACTAAAAAATTAATTTTTTATAAGCTAATAAGGACAAAGGCCATTCAATTTCTTGTTTGTGCAGAAAGATTATTGAATCTGAAGATGATACATCTGGGAACAAACTGGTGGAATCCATTTGTAAAATAATAATGCCTACACATCACAGAAGGACTTGTGCAATAATCAGTTAGTCATTAAATAAAAGGGATTTTTGGTAGAATACAGGTCAAGATATTTATCTATGGTGACCCAAACAGACAAATGTTTATTAAAGATTTAAGCAAAGAAATTGAAGAAATATACATCTAATCAAACTGTGCCAAGATTAATGAGAACCTTCCTTTTATTATCCTACTGCATTGCTGCCGTCCCCTGACAATGTGTTAATCACAGCTTCTTTGTCTCCTGTATAGTTTGCACTTCAGATTCCAGGTGTAGCAGGATCTGTTTCTTTTAAAGTTTTTCATCTAGTCCAGTGCGTTGGCTTTTCTGCCTCAGTTGGAGTTTGTAGTCTTTTGATGGGCCCAGACAGATCTAATTTTTCGGTTCCTAGAGCTCTTGATTAAGGGTGGACACTGCTAATTAATCCACTTTGCATTTTGAGTGGGTGATCTGCAAAGTCTCTGTCAGTGCAGTGTGTCTCACCTGTAAGTATATTTCATCTCCTCTGTTAGAAGCAGGCTTTGCTGAATACTACCTCTGGAAAATTTTGAACTGAGGATGTGGTGTATCTCTTGAGCACTGTCTGTATGTCTTGCCAAATGTTTGACATGGAAATTGAAGTAAGACCTGGGGAACTACTGGCTGGTCAGTTTCCCTTTGATGCTGGGCAACATCAGGGAGCAATCCTCCTGGAAACTGTGCTAAGGCACATGGAAAATAAGGAGGTGATTGGTGATAGCCAACATCAGTTCACTTAGGGCAAATCATGCCTGACAAATTTGATGGCCTTTCATGACAGTTACAGTGTTGGTGGATAAGGGAGGAACAATTGACATCATCTGCCTGGAACTGTGCAAAGCGTTTGACATCTCACGACATCTGTGTCTCTACACTGGAGAGCCATGGATTTGACAGACGGACCACTTGGGTTGATGGTTGGACTCAAAGAGTTGTGGTCAACATCTCAATGCCCAAGTGGAGGCCAGTGAGGAGTGGGTGACGTTCCTCGGGTCAGAAATGGAACCAGTGCAGTTTAACATCTTTGTTGTGATGTGGACACAAGTGAGATCAAGGGCGCCCTCAGCAGGTTTGCCAGTGACACTGAGCTGTGGGGTGTGGGTGATGATGGAGGAAAGGAATGCCATCCAGAGGGACCTGGATAGGCTGGAGAGGTGAGTCTGCACAAACCTCATGAAATTTGACAAGACCGAGTGCAAAGTCCTGCACCTGGTTTGAGGCAATCCTTAACTAAAAATTAATGTGAGGAGAATTCTGCTTGTCTAAACCTTACAGACTGTTTCTGTAGAATAGAACTAACAGTGATTTTCTTATCCATGGGCTGGAATGTGACTATTTTGAGACCATTGGAAAAAGTTAAATTGCTTTGAAACTAATGTAGATCAGGTGCTGTTATTGTTCATTGAGAACCAGAGAAATTTGACTTAAATTTGAATATAAAACAGTATATTAACTTTGCTGCAATAGATCAGTGTTTTTAAATACATTTACAAAAGCATTTGGAGTGTGTAAAAGGCTGCCTTCCCTTTCATTATCTATTGCAGTTGTGTGCCACTCTTCTTTTGTGACTGCTGCATCTAGTGAGGCAGAGGAATGTACTGGAGGCATTTTATTATCTCACACTGGAGCATTACACTTCATGACTGCCCTATCAACATTAAGGCATAGGAAGCAATGACCCTTGGCCTAGAACTTTTTTTAACGAGGTCCAGAATTCAAGTTATATGTCAGTCTGGTTTTGTTTTAAAAACACAGCGAGTGAATGTGACTGCAGCGAGCTCCGACAGCAGCGTGTTCTGTGAGCTGGCAATTACAGGGCGGCCGAGCAGCTCCGTCCAGCTCAGCACTGGTGGCAAAGCCCAGTCACAATTTGTTTTGTTTAAAAAAGTAGCAGTACTTTTATTTGGCTTCTGACTGTTTCCTTGGGAGAAAACATTTGTTTGAACTGGGAGTTTTACCTGAGGAAGGGCTGCATTTTTTAACATTTGTTGAGCCAGCTGCCAGAATAGGAACAGAACATGATCTTGTGCTCTACCTTTCATGACAGTGGCATCATCAGACTTAGTTCTGCTCTCTCATTATGAAATAACCTGTAAGTGCTAATAATAGCTCATGGCAAAGGCACTCATTATGTGTAAATATATGTGACTAAATTAATTTAATTATTGCTATCATTTACATGCTGACTAATCCATACATTTTATGAATGAGAAGGTTTCAGCCCTGCTGTATAAACCCATTTATATGGGAGCAGAATTTGCTTCATCATGTTGTTACAGCAAGTATTGAAATCTCGACCTTTATTCTTCATGCAAAGATCACATAGAAGTGAGAAGGGGAATGAAATAAGAATGTGTGTATATTGTGAATATTACTGTGCCATGAAATTAAACAAAACATGTTCCCAAGGAGGTTGGAATAGTGATCTTCTGTATTGTGAATAGAAATGTGCCAAGGGAAAGATGTCTGGAACAAAGGAAACTCACGTTCCTATATTCCTGAGTTAGTATAAACATTCACTGGGAAATTAAAGGCTTCTAGCAAAAAGAATTTAACAATGTGTTGCCATCTCTGTTAAACTTGAATCTTCACAGCCCTCTGAATATCACTCTGTGCCTACAGGTGCATTTTCAGTGTTGTTTCATTTTTCATGTGAAACAATGCTGCTTTTCTGTATTTTCCTGTATTCTCCTTCTCTCACAATAATGATCATTAGTCTAAGAACATCAATTCTAGTTATCAAAAATATTTCTAGTGTCAGAATTAAAGGTCTGTATGCATATACATTGTGTTATAGTCACTGATTGCATTTTCTGCCTGTGACCTCTCCCTCAGGTCATTTTGAGTCCACAGAATAGACTGTGCCACCATAGTGAAAAACTTATTGATGTTTTAGTTCATTTTAATTGTTCAGTGTATAACCTTAAGCCTTATATATTACCACTATTCAAACCTTGTTCCTACAGTAGTATTAAATTCCTATTGGCAATTCTGTGGTGCTCATCACTATGATATTCAAATACTTCATATATTTATGTATTTTTCTGGGGAACAATGGGTACCATTTTATGGGTGGGGATTCACATACATATAAATTATGGGAAAAATACCTGCTAAACTTGGGCATCTAGTTTGAACTGCTCAACACCTGATTTTTTTTTAGAATACAGAAAATATTAACTTCAAATATTAGTGCAATATATGACTAGGAATAGCTCTCACTGATTTAATTTGCAACTCCGTAGATTTATAAAAAAAGCAAAATAAGAAGTGTAATTATCATCTGGCATCAGTTGGTTTTGAGCAGTTTCTAGCATCTAGGTTCAAATATTACCATTTACTCTACTTGAGCTGGCAAATATTTGATAGCAGTAGGAAGCTGTCATCTTCTCTTTGAAACCAACAGTGAAAGGAAGAGAAATCCATGTATTGCTGTTGGGTTTCACAAATGTTAACTGACAGGTTTTTGTTGTTTTTTGTTCGTTTGTTTGGGGTTTTTGGTGGTTTTGTTTGGTTGTTGTTTTTTTGTGGGGTTGATTGGTTTGGTTTGGTTTGGTTTGGGTTGGTTTTTTTTCCCTCCACTCCTTTCCTTGAAGTTGGCATGACATTCTTTCCCTGGTCTTGTCCCATGCACTTTCTTTCCAAGCTTGAGCTTTGCCCCAGAGCTTTTCTCTTACTTAATTTCTTCCTTCTGGAATTTGCATTCAGATTCTAGTCATCACAGCAGTCTTCAAGAGATCTGATCTCACTGTTCCTGCTCAAATTGTTCTTGTGTGTTCCCCCTTTCTCTCCTTTTCATTTTATTCTGTTTTAATGATTCCCCCTCACTTCTTGTTTCTGTTTATCTGGTTTCTGTCCAGATGGTTTCATCATATCTTCTCTCTTCTGTAGTAGTTTCAATCTGCTGTCTGTCTTTTCCATCATGCTTAAGTGCCTTTAAGCAGAGGCCTTTTAGAGTGCAGAAGGAGGAAACCTCTGGCAGGCTTGTTCCCTAGTGCTGTCCTTGCTGGATGAGTACAGGGAGCAGCAAGAGCAGAGACCTGAGCACTGTAGCCGTGGGCTGAAGTCTCCTCAGCCTCTGCACAATGTGGTGTGAGCATTTTCTGGTTACCCAGAGGCCTCTGAGGACTTGGGTGCATTCAGTTTGGATGCAAGACTGACATAAAGGCTAATGCTACCACAATTTGCATATCTCCTGTTCCAGCAACAGCTGGGGACCCTGGAGAATTTCAGCGGAATAGTCTTCAGTGACATATGTAAAACTCATCGTCCCTAACATCATCCTCAGAGATGTCCCGGTGAATCCGAATAACCTTCCCGTTTCCCTGAACGCCCTGAGGTAGGGACCTGGGACGTTCATTCCAAATGGTTAAAATTTCAGAAAAAACAGCCAAATGTCATATTGCAATAAGGAATGTGTTAAGAAGATTAGACAAAGGTTAAGTGATAAACCGGCTTCCTACAACTTTCCCCTGAAAATAATGCTTTGACAACTACTTCAGATTTTTGAAGTTCTGTAACATTAAGTTAGTGATCTGCTCCCTACCCTCGTTCTCTGTAACATTCAGAGCCTGTTGTACTCTTGCTTTGTAAATCCATACACTGGTTAATGTAATTTCTGCACACGGTACATAATAGTCGATTGACAGCATTAAAAATATATCTATGCACACATACTGATCTCCACTCAGTGAAAGATGTGATGCGTGGCCTGAGGGTTTTTTAATTTACAGGTAATGTGATGGTTGTTTCCCGATTTTCAGCTGTGTAGTGATTATCATGCTATAACTTCAGTTTAAAAAATAGCCAGTGAACAGTCATATTGCAGTGTTTTATGTAAGTGTCTCATTCTTGGAGTATTCCAGTAGCCTAAACACACTCACCAAGCAGTCAGCGTGATTGTATACCAAATAATTCACCTGCTCTGCTGGAGAGTTGAGACAAATCCTGCCCAACATTGCCTGGTTTCTGCATGAAACATTATCCAGAGTTTACTGAAGAGTTCTGTTTTATTAATGGGTGTGGATGACACACATCATCTAACCAGGGAGTATGAATCGTTCTTTTGCATTGCTCTCATTTGTTCTGATACATATTTGATGGTTTGAGAAGTGCAGTATTCCAGGGAGCCTGTCATAACAGTTGGGGGTAAACAAAAAAAAGTCCATTCCTGGTGGAATCAACTTTATTTAGGAGCACTAACAAGAGTGGTATCCTAGAAAAGAATGCGAAAGTCTGACTTCTAATTTCTATTGCTAAGATGTCTGGATTTATCTGTAGTTCTGTTGCAGCATGTCTCACCCTAGTTCCTTTCTGAAACTGTGATTGAGCCAAATACATTTTTCCATGCAGCATCATGCATAATTTGCAAGAAATGCTGTGCCCTAACCTATGCTTATCTACACTGATGTCCTTGAAAAATATGCATTTAATGAATATAAATGTAATTATTCCCAAGAGTACAAGTATTTGTTTATGCTGCTTGTGCTTCCTATAGAAAGCACTATTTTTGCTAATAATTACTTTAAAGTTAATATTTCCTACTGCTTTGAATTATTTATGAAATTAAGCATGTGCTGCCACTTAGTGACCAGACAAATGGAAAAAACATCCTTGATCTTCAGTTTTATTGGTTGAGTTATGCTCTTAAAAAGTGAAAATCCCACATTCTCTGTGTTTTGTGGTTACTAAAAGCTACAAACTGATACTGATAGGAACAAGATTTTGCCTCTGCAGATTTTAGTGTACTTCTAAAGGCTTAGCTGGAGTTCATCTCAGCTATTCTGCAGTGCCTTGGCACACAGCTATGGTCCAAGTGGAATAAGAGACCCATTGCCACATTTCCTCCTCTGAAAAGCAAGACTGTGGAGGAATTTGTTCTCCTCCTGTTTGTTATTTCTCTTCTTCATCGCCATGCTTTGAGAAAGGAAGTACCTCCTCTTTGTATTTCTATCTAGGGCCTTCTATCATCCCTAAATCTACTCACTTCCTCTGCCACACTTTAGGGTAAAAAAGATTCTCCTATTTCACACTTACATTTTGTTTATCTGTGGTTTTAAACTGTTTCCTGACACTTTTCCTCAAGAGGAATGTATTTTCTGAACATAGACTGAAGTGCGGGCTCTTGATATCTTTGTGTTCCTCTAGAATATGAAACTCAAACTTAGCAGATGTAGTGCTTTCTTTCCATCCTTCACAGCTCTCTGAGCTAACAGGTTTGTGGTGGCCCTTCAATCCTTTCAGTTTATACCTTTTTCATCTGTTTTTCATGCTTCTGAAATACTTTATAAGAGATGTATTGCAAGAAGTGTTCAGTATGCTGTTCCTCTAGAGGGTCTCCTCCTCAGGAGTCTTCAGATCACTTTGAAGCCTTCCTAGAGGTCACACATGATGCATTAATAATACCAGAGAAGGGCAGATGAGGCTACCAGCAAGCCTGTCTATACCACTATTATTAGTTTTAGGAGTTTGTGCCAGTGAAACTAACAGAGGGGAAAAAAAATCCATAAATAGAAGCAGAATTTCTGCAGCCTTCCTCTACTTGAGGATTTTTCCTATGGCATTAAAGTAAAAGAAACCCAGTATTCTAGTCCTGTCATAGAGGCAGTTTTATAATCTGTTATGAAATTCTCGCTTTTTTAACACTTGCAGGGGACAATGATTGACTGCTTGGCTTGGAGAGCAGACTGGCTTCCAGGTTAAGAGGGAAGAAGATACTGGACTTGAGAAAATCTGATGTTCTTCACTAAGAACCATATATTTTGTTTATAAACCAGATTCAAGTATTTTAAATTAGTAAAAGTTAATCATTGAAAAGCCTAATTTATTAGAAGCAAAACTGTTCCGCTCAGGGATATTAACATCCTTATATTTTATGTTTATATGGCTTTATGTTAATTAAGGTGTATATAATTCTTTCTTCACTTGGAGACTAATTTTAAATACTACTACTCTGTTTTTGTGTATAGGAAAAACATCTGTCTTCATGGAGAAGCTTTGGAAAAGAAGATCCTGTTACTAAATTGTTATTTCAGAAATTGTGGCAATGTCCAATTGAACACTTTTAAATAATCCAGGAATTGTTCAGTTCTGTATCATACGGCTTGAAAGCATTGACACAGAAGTGGAGGAGTAGCCTCAACTCCACCTTGGGTGGCTGTGGTTAACCCCAAGCAGCTTAGTTGTGTGTAGGGTGCCCACTCAAGATCAGAAATACACTCTTCACTGGCGTGATGCAGTGGCCTCATGCAGCATGAACTGTGGTGATGTGTCGTGAGAAGGTGACAGAGGAAACAGGGACAGAAGGACGATGTACAATGAAATAAAGATGCACATTAAAGCTGGGAGAGGGAGCTGGGGATTACCCAGAAACAAATTGTGGTGGAAAGAAGAAAGAGGGGAGAAATAGAGGGAGTCCTTAAAAAATTAATAAATAAAAAAGCTGTACATGCAATCTCTGTAATTGTGGAAAGAGGTTGCTAAGAGAAACTCATGTGAAGAGCATGTAGCTGGTGGAAGCCAGGCTTAAAAAAGAATAACGAGGTCCTTAAGGTGTCGTAGGAAACAACATACTCTCATGCTGTGCACTTTGAATCCTAGATAAGCTATTGAAGTGATTTATTCTTTTCCCATGGATGAAACATGTAGGAAATGTTTTTATTCCATCCAGCGGTGAATGCAGTCCCATCAAACAACCTCCTTAAGCAGCAGTTTCCCTGAGCTGACACCTCTCTCAATATCCACAAGAGTAATTAAAAATGCTGCCAGAAAGAGAGAAATATATTATTAATGTGGTTCTCACAGAGCATCTTTCCAAATGGATGACAGGTCAGGACATAAGACTGTCTTGCTGCATTAGAAAGTGCATTACCTCCCTTTTGTTTTAGCACAATTCTACAGTGAAATAGTTAATAAGTGATCTTGGCATTTAGGTGCCCATAATCAGCCATCCAGGTTTCCTGTCAGAAACTACAGCAGGCAATGAGGGTGCCCTGGTTGTCAGAGTCCACCCAGGCCAGCCCTAAGCAGAACGTGGAGGGCATCTGCCAGACACACCCTGAGGCAGCTTGCATGATGTTGGCAAAGTTTATTCTTTCTTTAAGAAATTTGGCAGGAAATAGGGCCTATTTCAAACTCAAAGTAAAATGTATTGTATTTGTGGAAGGTAGAAAAGATGGCTGAATCATAACATTATGAATTTCATGTGTTCTCTTTTTTTATGGATTGCAGGAGATTTTTTTTTCCTCTTCCTGGCTGCCTGCCCAGAATGACAAAAATACATAGTGAGATGATTAAATAAAAAGAAGTCTTCTTGTTTTAAAATACTTTCTTTCTGAAACCATTTCTACACAAGAGTCCCTGTCTTCCCAGCTCACACTCAAAGCTGGTGTTGATTTCAGTGACTGTACTGCTGGGAGGAAACTCGTACAGGATGGGTCCTTGTTCTAGTTTGAAAGCAAACTAGTGAGAGAGTCCAAGTCAGAAATACAATTTAATAGGAAAAATAAAATAAATGCAGTAGCGCAAAAAACAACCCACCTACAAGGTCAGAGCACAAACCTGACCCCCTGATAATCGGGGGTTGGTAACAGTCCA